>ML682029.1:2986993-3043501 GCA_007922195.1 Podocnemis expansa | reverse complement strand
CGAAGATGGGTGAACTTAAAGAATGGAATGAAAATAAATGCAAGGAGATGTAAAGCATAGCATCAGGTCATATGGTAACAGCAAATCATAGGGTTGGAAGGGACCTCATGAGGTCATCTAGTCCAGCACGACCACTCCCTCTAAACCATCCCAGTCATGGTTTTGTTAGTTTCATTCCTTTCTGTAAGTTCACCCATCTTCAAAGCATCTGAGGAAGTGGGATCTTCTCCCACGAAAGCTCATGCAAAAAATAAATCTGTTAGTCTTAAAGTGCCACACAACTGCTTGTTGTTTTTTTACTGGACTAGACTAACACGGCTATCCCTTTGGAAACTGATAAAAGTCCATGACTGAGCAGGGAATGAAAACCGTGTCGCCTCGGCTAGTGCTCTAACCACTGGACCTGTCTCTCTTCATATGGACAGTGGTGTAAATCAGGTGGGACTCCACTGAAGTCTAAAGTGTTACCCCACCAAGACAAGGAAGAGAATTAGTCTCCTAAAGACTAATTCAAGAGCCACCTCCCAGTGTGATGTGCCTCACCTGCACCTTTCATTAAGGTACCAGAAAGAAAACCAGCCTATATTCTTCCGCTGGCAGTTTGGTTTGTAACTGAGGGGCAGGGGGGACGGTGATCTTCCCTTGACTTGAGCACCTTCGTCTCTCACTGTTTAATGAGAACTGAGCCTGCACTCAGCTGCTCAAATACAGGTGTGTATATGCAGCCCATGGGCCAGTGCGGGATAATCGATTGACAACACTGCAGATTCAGCCATTTTATTTGCTTTCACCAGGTGACTGCAAAATAAATAAACCCAAGGTGCAGTCCAGTTCCTTTACCTTCATCTAGGAGGGATCCCAAACCCATTGAAATCAAGGGAAAGGCACCCACTGATTTCAAGGGGGTTACACCTGGATTGCTCATTGCATTCAGTCTTTTGTAAACTTGTGGCCTGCACTACCATGACTCAAGGTGCCTAAACTGGGAGGTCAGCCACACCCGACAGCTGCTGCTTTCGCCTCCCACTCCTTGGCTTTGCAGGGTTTGTTTGCAGGGCAATCAGAGAGTGGTGGGAGGCAGCGATGTGGCAATGTTTACTTGACAACTGCAGGAATGGCAGCCTTGAGACAAGCCTGTTTTGTCTCCCCTGCTATCTTGGGCATGAACCCGTGCCGAACTGTACGGAAATGATAAGCTATTGATTGTTCAAACAATGGAGACCATATCACCCTCCCTCTTCCTCTGCAGCACATTCCTCCATGCCTAGGGTTACCAGATGTCAGGCCAAAGGAGGACATGGCCTCCTTTTTACCTTCATGGTCTCCATCTGGCAGGCATGTTAAAATATATGATTTTGTCTGGCTCTTTACTTATAGGGGTTAAAGTACGCTGGAATGCCAAGAAATACCTTATTTTTAGGGGAAAGCATTCCAGGGCTCCCTAAAAACAGAAGACTATTGCATTAATGCTACATTTTCTCCATGTGTCCTCCAATGTCCTCCTTTTCGTACTTCCCGGTCCTCCTTTCCAGGCTTTGGTAGCTGGTAGCCCTATCCATGCCTCTCTGCTCCTAGCCAACGGGAGCCTTGACATGCCCTGGGATGATGGTCTCCTCCACAGGCTGCGCAGACCAGCTGCTGCCCATCGAATCCTTGTCTTCACTGTGGCTGGTCAACCTCAACCTCTTGCACTCCACATAATGCTGCCTTCTGCTAGCAACCAGTGCCAAGTGCTTCAGAAGGAATGACTATAACAAGTAATTGCCAAGGGATCCATCCCATCAGCCATCCCCAGTCTTTGGCAAAAAGCAATCCCTGCCTATCCTGGCTAATAGCATTAATGGACCAATCCTCCATAAACTTATCTAATTCTGTCTGAAACCGCACTGTAGTCTTGGCCTTCACGATATCCTCTAGCAAGGAGTTCCACAAATTAACTGTGTGCTGCGTCAAGAAATATTCTTCATATTAAACCTGCTGACTATTAATTCCATTGGCTGACCCCTAGTTTTTGTGTTGTGAGGAGTAAACAACATTTCCTGATTCACTGTCACCACATCAGTCAGGATTTTATAGACCGTGATCATATCCCCTTTTAGATGTCTCTTTTCTGAGCTGAAAGGTTCCAGTTTTATGGATGCTGTCCCATACCCCTAATCATTTGAGTTGTCATTTACCAATTCCAATATACTTTCTGGAATTGTGCTGAATGCATGTTTCTTTACTCTCCCTCAGAAATAATCTTAAGCAAACATTACATATTCCCTGAGAAATGCACATGCCCGCAGAACAGGAAAGTTCCAGCCTCTCCAATATGTGGTATGTTACAGTGACAGCTTTGCACAGCTAACACTAACCAGATCTCGCTTGGTTAAATGTCTTCATTACAGTCTTTTGTTTGGCTAAGTCATTCAACAAAACTCAAGGGGTGTGAATTTACAGGAAGATCAGCCGCTGTCCAGCCCAGGATTCTGTGCGTGCACTATTCAGAAATAAGTCACAGAAAAAGCTGGAAAAGCCATCAGGAAAGGCTCCAAGTCCGCCTGTTAAATAGGCATTCTAATTGCTTGCAAGCTTACACCGATCATTTTCTCTAATTAAACAAAGATTTTCTGAGGCAGTCTCGTTTCTGCACAGCACTACTTGGCACCTCGCACTGGCTTCCCAAACTGTTTGTGTCCCTGAAAGTCTATAAAAAGTTAAGTGAAACAAATGGATTTTTCAAAGTGGGAGGAAAGGCATTTCTCCAAACCAGAGTAGCTAGGGATTTTAGAGACCCTGAAAGCTGAGGTTTGGAGGAGAAACAGAGGGCTGAGAAGAGAAAGCCCTACGAATATAGGAACCCACCCGGTGGCCTGTCTCAGACACAGATAGTGGAGGGGCTTAGCCATCCAGCAGTGGGACACTGATGACCCGTTCATCCATCACCGTGGCCATCCCAGCCCCCTTCAGGTAGGGCATCAGCCCCGTCTTATGGCAAAGCAAAATGCCTCTCACCTTCAGTATGGACTGACGTGCTGAGAAATGTTTCACTTGTCCCAGCACTGGTGAAATACAATCATGGGATGAAAACTAGGAATGGCTCTTGCCAGAGCCTGAGCTGCCTCTGCTCCCGTTGCCATTGATGGGAGCTCAGTACGACAGAGAATCAGGTCCCGAAGCTCTCGGGTGGAAACCAGGCTCTAGAGAAAGCCATGGGAGTTTTGCAATTGCGTTCAGTGAGCCCACGTTTCACTCTGAGCAAGGAAAGAAGCTCGAGATGGGGAGAGACAGGAAGATGTAGAGGAGAAGCAGGCAAGTCTTTGCCTTATACAGCTCAAGTGTGCATGGGGGATTTTGAGCCCCCACACTATGTCCTGCTCAGGATGGCCCATGGCATCGGCCGTTCTTGCTGCAAGTAGATGGCCTGGGTACTTCTTAAGGCTGATGTCCTGGAGGATGTCCTGGTTAGGTTTGCTGCCTGGAAACAAGTTGCACAGGGCAGCCATGTCAATCTAGCTCAGCAAAACAAACAAGGAGTCCTGTGGTACTTTTCAAGACTAACAAATTTGTTTATCGCATCAACTTTCGTGGCTGTAATCCCACTTCATCAGATGCATGAAATGGAAACTGGCATGTCAGATGAAAAAATACAGCTACGGATAAGTCACAAGTTCAGTTAAGTTCCAAAGGGGCAGCCGTGTTACTCTAGTAAAGCAAAAAAAGCAAGGAGTCTTGTGGCACTTAAAGACTAAAAGATTTATTTATCACATGAGCTTTCGTGGGAGAAAATCCCACTTCATCTGATCCTTTGAAGAGGGGGAACTTACAGAATGGGATGAAAATAAATGCAGGGCAGTGTAAGACATGGGATCAGGTCATACTGCGACAGCAAATCAGAGCATTTGTAAGAATTCAAACTCTGGGAAACAGCACGTAGGGGAGGGTGAAGTCAAATTACCTGTTATAATGTGAAAAGCATGCATGGTCACGATTCAGCCCTACTTTCAAACAATCTAATCTGCATGTTATTTGAATTTCAGATGTTTCTCTTTGAAGTCTTGATGTCCCATTGATTTTCCTGAGGACCATCATTAACAAATCATCAGTGGAGTGATTAGAAAGAAGGAAGTGCTCAGCACCTGGCTTTTTGTGTTGTGATTTCTGATGTCAGTTTTGTGGCCATTTATTCTTCTGCATAGGGACTGTCCTGTTTGTCCATGGGGGCATTTCCACCACGTGATAGCATAAATCACATTAGTGGATGAGCGAGTGAAGGACCTTTTGATGGAGTAGCTGGCTTGATTAGGTCCTATGGTGGTGTCTTTAGTGCAGATATGTGGCCAGAGCTGGCAGCGTGGTTTGTTGTAGGGAGATGTGCCTGCTTTAATGGTTCTCTTGTTAGGTCTGTAGTTGCTGGTGAGTATCTGTTTAAGGTTCGGGGGTTGTCTGTAGGTGAGGAGACGTCTGTCTCCCAAGACTAGAGAGAGCGAAGGGTCATCTTTTAAAATAGGATGGAGGTCCTTAATGATCTGTTGTAGAGGTCTGACTTGAGTGTTGGATGTGGTGACCAGTGGCGTTCTGTTGGTTTCTTTTTTGAGCCTTTCCTGTAGTAGTTGGCTGCGGGGTACCTGTCTGGCTCTGTCAATCTGTTTCTTTACTTCTCCAGGTGGGAACTGTAGTTTTAACAAAGCTTGATAGAGATCCTGAAGATGTCCGTCCCTGTCTGAGGAATCAGAGTAAATGTGGTTATATCTTTGGGCTTGGCTGTAGACCAGGGGTCTCAAACTCAAATCACCACAAGGGCCGCATGAGAACCAGTGCTGGATCGCATGAGGACTAGTACATTAGCTTGAGAGCCGTACCACTGAAACCTTTTCATACAACGATATTGCAAATATCGGTAATGATAGTGTCGTTGCTGGCTGCAGGAAATAGCTTTAGGGGCCACATGCGGCCTACGGGCCATGTGTTTGAGACCCCGGCTGTAGACAATGGATCATGTGGTGTGTTTAGGATGCAAGCTTGAGGGATGTAGATAACTATACCGATCCGTAGGTATTCGATATAGAGTGGTGTTGATGTGTCCATCCCTAATTTGTACTGTAGTGTCCAGACAGTGGAGCTCCTGTGTGGAGTGTTCCAGGCTCAATTTGACTGTGGGGTGGAAATTGTTGAAATCTCTGTGGAAATCTTCGAGAGCATCCATGCCATGGGTCCAGATGATGAAGATGTCATCCATATAGTGTCTTTTGCAGCAAATCAAACAAGCTGTTTTGACTCAAACAGTGTGGATCAACAGATATGAAGAAGGGAGGGTTAAAAAAGGGACAATCACCTATGGTAATGAGAGAACCAGTCCAAATCTCTCTTCAGACCTAATGTAATGATGTCAAATTTGCATTTGACTTCTAACTCTGCAGTTTCACCTTGGAGTCTTGTTTTGAAGCGTTTGTGTTGAAGCACCATAACTGACCTGCCTTTCATCGCATGTGCAGGGAGGCTGACGTATTCCCCTATTGGTTTTTGAATGTTACCATTCCTGATGTCTGATTTGCATCCATTTATTCTTTTGCGCAGAGACTGTCCTGTTTGTCCGCTATATAAGGCAGAAGGGCATTTTTTGCACATGATGGCATGAATCACATTGGTGGATGAGCAGATGAACGAGTCCCTGATGGAGTTGACAAAATGGGGTTACACCCATGAAAGCTCATGCAATAAATACATTCGTTAGCTTTTAAAGTGCCTGTAGAAAGAGTGGCAGTTGCTCCATGGCAGAAATTTTCCTCCTGCTCTGTGCTGGGGCAGATCAAGGAAAGAGGCTTTCCTGGTGATTTCATGGCAAACTCTTGCTAGAGTTCAATAAACTCGCTGAGCCTCTTCTCCCTCCAGGAGGCAGCTAGGTCCAGACAGGTAAGGACAGGAGAGCCCCAGCCCTGGGGGCTCTGAATATTCATCAGGCAGAGTAGGGGGAGATGGAGAATTCCTTCCAGAACCACAGGAAACAAATGCATAAATTGGCAGAGTTTCAGGTGATGCTGTCCTGTCTCCCACTTCACCAGCTGCCCCCTGACATGCACAGCGTGAGCATACGGTCTCCATTCCTGGAAGCCAATTGCATTTCACATCTGGAACCAGCAATCCCTAGCAGCCCCGGCTATAAAACCTCTGGAAATTTACAAGACGTCTTGGCACATTTGATCACGCTGTGCAATGCAGAGGATTGTAAAAGTCCATGATTTCAACCTGCCACATCAAAGCCTAGTCTCCCAGAGGGTCGGCTTTCCCTCCCATTCACCCCCCGCCCCATTCCAGGTGTATAACGTTCTGGGAAGTGGTGGGTAATGCAGGCAAGTTAAAGTAAACCAGGTGTCCCTTAACTTCCCTCCTATCCCTTCCCTTCTTTAAGAAATACTTAATTCCATTTTTTACAGACTTTGGTGGAGACCCAGGCTCCAGTTGTCTGTCTGAGGTGGCCGACCAGGAAATTTAAGCTTCCATTCTGCTTTTTGAGATGGGTGAGTGGAGGACCCATTGTCCTGGCCTGTGTTTCCTCCCTGTATCAAAATAGCTTGCAACACCTGAGCCAGTGTAGGAGCAAAATAGCTGCTTTGGTTTCCCACCCAAGTCATTGCCACGTGCTACATCTTTAAAGCCTTAAGATGCTACCGTCTGCAGGGAGAGGCAGCCCTTTTGTGCCCGATTCAGTGTGGACTAACAGAGAGACACCCCCATGATGCTCTTTCCTGTGCAGAGACTTGACTTTTGTGCTTTTTCGTTCTGCTCTTTTTTTAATAGGAAACAAAGGTCACTCTGATCGACAGTGCCTGGAGCACACGTGAAGACAGCTGCAGAGTTCACCTTTTCACTGTCCCAATCCTGGGGCAGGGCCTCAGAGGTAAATCAAAGAGAGAGCTGGGAACAAACCCAGGTGTCCTGACTCGCAGGCCAGTGCCCTGTTCACTAACACGGGCCGTTGTTTAATAAAACATTTCACTACCCCCAGCCTGCCCCGCTCAGGGTCAGAGGGCAGGGAACTGACTGACTCAGCCGGCCGGATCCATTCAAGAGATGACATTATCGTGTGGCGCCGAGAGACGGCTACGCACGGTACCATCCCATGGTGAGAACAGTGCCTGGAAAGCTGTGATGCAGGTTAAGATTGTGTCATGGCGATTTTTAGCCAAAGTCCTGTGCAGGTCACGGGCAATCATGCACGAAAATTCACGGGAGCCGTGACCTGTCTGTGACTTCTGCTAAAATGAAGGGCAGGGCTGACCAAATGCCCAAAGGGGGCGATGAGAGACCTAGCCCCACTGCGGGAGCAGGAGGATGCAGCCATCATGGTGAGCAGCTCCAGGCTCTGCAGGGCTGACTTGGAGATCTGGTATCCACCCTGGCCGTGGCTGACGTCTCTGGGGTCTGCCGCTGAGGCTGGAGGTAGATGGTGGCGAGGTGCGCCCACCACTCACAGTGGCTTGAGGTTCTGGGGTCCCCTCCCTGCCGTCCCAGCTTGCAGATGTGGGGTGCCCTCACTGCACACAGTGATTGGGGCTCTGGGGTTCCCCCCTGGCCCCCAGATCATGACTGCAGGGAAGAAGCTGAAGGGGATGATTGCACAGAGGCCGTGTCTCCCAATGATCTCCATGACAGAATTTTATCTTTAGCTATGATTCAGGACTTACACAAAAGTTGTAAAAGCAAGTGTGAGGCTAAAGTGATTACACAGACTTCTGGAGAGCAGGATCCTACAAATAAACTTAGAGCGCATCAGAAAGCAAGTTTCCAGCTGACTTATCATGTCCTGACTAATAATAAGTCAACATACGAAGGCCCAGGGGGCAGCTCTCTCTGCCCCCGCTGGCCGTCATTCTGGATCATCTCTCCAGGATGCAAAGAAGATGAACTGAAAGGGATTATAAAGGATTGATGCCCAAACTGCTACTCCCAATGGGCGAAATTTTCCTCACTACGGCAGCACTGTAAATTCAGAGCAGTTCAACTGACTGAATTGGTTTTGATGGATGTTACTGAGGTCAGAAACTGACACCAGCGTCTTCCCTTTTTGTCTCTGTAGTATGGTGCATCTGAGTCAACCAGTGAGCCATGGGTGGAAGTTCTGAGTTTTTCCGTCTCTTGCTTCTCCTCTGCAGGTGATGATCCGAGGCTGCACTGAGAGGTGCCCTACCTGGCTTCATATCCAGAAAGTCATTTGACACGGGCAAAAATAAGGGCACAAACTAAGTCTGCTGAGATGGATTCTGGACCTCTGCTTAGCTGAGAAGCTGCACACCTTAATTTTGCTCTCCATAGAGATGATCGGTTGTGATTACTCCCCTATGGAAACGCCTCTCTCAGAAACCAGACCAGAGAGAGACACCAGCTTATTTCTCATTAATTTCCAAAGGGATAGCCGTGTTAGTCTAGTCCAGCAAAAAGTAAAAGATAAAAAAAAAAAAATAAATAAATATTAAAAAATAACTTAAAGACTAACAGATTTATTTTTCGCATGAGCTTTCATGGGAGAAAAGCGCATGCGAAAAATAAATGTTAGTCTTTAGGTGCCACACGACTCCTTGGTTGTTTTTTTTTTTATTTCTCATTGACTGCTATAGACACGACAGCCAGTTACAGCTAGCAGTGAGATGACGGATTCTCCTGTGAATCCCTTATGACTGATTTCTTTTACAAAGGGTCTTGAGCCCTCCGCATTGTCATGCAGAGTTTAAAGCGAGCTGCAGTTTCCTTTCTCATTTCACTGTTTCATGAGCCAGTCACTTTTTGAGCTAGCTTGTGGCTAGCAGAACTGGGATGTGGTTGATAGCTCTGGCAAAGCTCTCTGCAGAGCAGCCTTTGGTGGTGAACACCAAAGGAGCAGGAAGGTCCCAGGGTTTTGAGCTGGGCTCCTGGGTGTGAAGGCGAATCCTGATGAAAGCAGAGCAGTGACCTGCAGTCTTCCAACAAGTCTATGGAGAGAAGTATTTGACCATGAAAGAGTGATCCTGACGGTATGGCCTAGTGGCTGAACCACATGCTCAGGACTCATAACATGCAGACTCTAGTTCTGGTTCTGCAGACACCTGTTACACATCATTTGAACACACTGTGCCTCAGTTTCCCCATTTACGAGAAGGTGCCAAACCTCACAGGCTTAGCTCAGTTTCTAAAGCAATTGCAGAATCTTTGCTGGAACATGCTAACGATGTGCAAAGTAGCTAATAATAAGCTCTCAAGGAAGAGCAAGCTGATCTCTGCTAGGCAGAGGTATGAGCCAAATTCTGCAAGTCCATTGATGTCCCCAAGAAGCATGAGGTGTGAAGCAGGAAGAGTTTGGCCCATTGTCAGGTGTGTAGACCCAGCAGAGTCTGACGCATAAATCATGCAGTGGGGGACACAGTGAAGACACAGAGGCATTAACACTACCTGCTCTGCGGGAAGCAACGCTCACCTCATAGATTCCTCAGCCCCTCGAAAAGGGAACTGGGTGGAGAAGCAGTAGAAACTCCGACCAGTTAGTTCCCTTTGAATTCGGTTCCTGTATTTCTGGTTTCCTGGCCTCTTTGGGGGAAGGGGAGTGAGATCAGCCCTAGCTAGGGCTACCAGATACCAAAGCCCAGAAAGGACAGGAAAATACGAAAAAATGGACATTGGAGGACACATGAAGAAAATGTAGTATTAATGTAATATTCTTCTGTTTTTAGGGGGCCCTAGAATGCTTTCTCATAAAAATAAGTTATTCCGTGGCATTGCATGATACGCTAATCCTTATAAGAAAAAAGCCAGACAAAATCATGTATTTTAAAATGCCTGCCAGATGGAGGATGTGAAGGTAAAAAGGAGGACATGGCCTCCTTTTGCCTGACATCTGGTAACCCTAGCCCTATCACTCATTAGCAGATTACCCTGAACTTCCTGCATGACGAAGGCCTGGAAGAAATAGCATAGCACAGTGACACTGCTCGCTCATGCAATGAGCATGGTGGGGGTAGTAATACAGCCTTCTGTGTCCGTGTCTGGCCATGTGTGTTCAGCTGGAGCATTGGGCCTCGAATGTGCTCAGTCCTGAGAGGCCGTGCTCTTGGCTTGGAAGGCAAATGTCCTGGTGCAGGACAATGCCGCACTCCCAACCATAGATCTGATTTTGTTCCAGCTACTGTTGATCATCCCTCATTGCAATATCTGCAACAGCCGGGTTTGAAACTCCGGCAGCCACACAGCATCCCACACGTGCACAGACACTGATGCATCTCATGAGTTACGCTGTGGAGGGGAGGCAGAGGCACGGCTCCTCCAGTGACTCAGGGGAGCTCTCGTCTTCCTCTGGAAGGGTCACACGCAGGCCAACTGGGAAGGGAAAACCAGGCCATGCTGCCTTTCCTAGCTCCAGTCCAGTGGCCTCCATCCTGGATGCTGCCCAAAGCCAGATTAAGGCAATTTGGTGCTTTAAACACTGCACGATGCAGGGTCCTCCCACAACAGTGTCCTGAGGCCACACACGCAGCTTCTGCTTGGCTTGGTAGGAGAGGAGAGGCCATGGCGTTGAGCCTTTTTTTGCCCACCTCCATCCCCCACCAGAAGTAGCAACAGGTCCCTCTTCCTCTTTGCAGGAGCACGGTGGCCTCAGCTGCTCTTTTTCACTTCTCTCTCCCCGTCTTAGCCCTCAGCAGGGGAAGGAAGAGCACAGTTCTCTGCTGGGGCGATGCTGGCTGGGATGACATTGTGAGTCTCAGCACCCCTTAGAGCAGTGGTTCCCAACATTTTCTGTGCCGTGGCACACCTTGCTACCTTTAGTTAATTTGAGGCACACCACCATATAGTTTCCAAATGAACTCAGGAATATTCATAAGCCAATCCAGAGCTCTTAGAGCAGCTTTTCAAAAAAATTTGTGGCACACTTGCTCAGAGCTGATGGCATACCTGTGTGCATGGCACACTAGTTGGGAAACGCTGCCCTAGAGACACATGGAGCAGTTCATGCCTCTCAGGCTGCCCCAGGCTGTCTGCAGACTCAGGCCAGCCTCATGGCATCGCTTACTGCCAGCCTACGTTTTAAAAATGGTGCTGGCATAACTTCAGCGACAAGGAGGAATTTTCACTGAAATACTGTAGTTACTCAAAGACATGCCCAAGTCTAGATGCAGCTCTATCAGCATGAAGCATTTTAACAAGGAGAGCTTATTTTGCTTTGTCAAAGCGGAACAAGCGCTCCATTATTTTACACCAAATAACTGCACCTTAGGGTGGCCAACCCACCTGGACTGTCCTGGTCTTCAGGAATTAAAGATTATGCCATGTGATAAAAACTTCCAGGAATACATCCAGTCACATATGGCAACCCCACTCTGCCTGAGAATATAACAGTAGAGTTAAAGGAGCCAAGCAATGACAATGCCTGAAACGGGCACGCCTTCAAGTTTTCTTCACAACCACAAGGACTGGAATACAGAGACGTAACTACGGCAGGGCTGACAGGGTAAAGCCCCAGGTGGCCTGGAGCAGGTCAATGGAGCTGCTGTACTAAGGGGGTGGCTTTGGGGTGCTGGCTGTAAGTGCCAGTAATGGGAAGAGGCGGATTCTGATCAGAACATGCCCCAGGTGGCAAAACACCATTTTACGTCTCTGCTGGAATATATAGTCCAGGTTCAACTCAGGGTCTGCCACTGGCCTGAGGGGTGACCTTGGGCAAATCATGGACCCTCTGTGCTTCAGTTTCCCACATGTTAATGAAGATACTGCCATCCTTGAGAAAGGACTTTGAGCTGTACTGATGAAAAGCACCATAAAGCAGTGCAATATTATGTATAATAGAATCATAGACTATAAGGGTTGGAAGTCATTTTAAGTGGTTGTTTAATCCAACCTTCCCCACTCAAAGCTATTTACTATTATTACTATTATCTATCATTCTCTCTCTCAGGATAGGCTAGGATAGATGTTATCTGACGAAGTGAGATTTTTTTTCCTGTGAAAGCTCATCATGTGATACATAAATTTATTAGTCTTTAAGTGCCGCCAGACTCCTTGTTTCTATTGCTGGACTCGACTAACATGACCACCCCTTTGGAACTGTTTTATCAATCAATCACTAGATAGGAGCATTGCTGGCCCCAAGAAAGGGTTGGGCCCCACTGTCTGCCCTGCAAGCAGCTCAGAGCCAGAGCCAGAGCCAGTCCCTGGCAAGTGGCAGGCAGCCTGGGTGGATGTGATCTGGCCCCAGCTGCTGCTAGCAAGTGGCAGGTGGCCGGAGCCAGATCCAGCTCCTGCCACTGCGCCAGCTGGCCAGGCGTGGCAAGCAGCCCCAACCCAGCAGCAAGGAGCTGGATCCAGGGCATGGCCAGGGTGATTCGGGGCCCATGCCCTGCAGGCCCAGTGCCAGCGATGCCCATGGGTAGCTAGATAGCATTAATTCCCCAGAATGCCCTTCTGAGTAACCACTAGTTTCACAGTAAACTAAATGGGTTTCACGATGTGATCCTGCTGTCTTAGAAGTCAGTAGCAAACCTCTCTTGGTATCCAGGAGCTCAGGATTGGACCTGTTAACTTTCAGCCCCTTGTGCTGTTGAAATGAAAATATGGACTTCTAGCAAGTGAACCTACCAGATCTCAGCCAGGTCAGAAATCTTTGTTTTCCTCTGTTAAAGTCCCTTGAAAATAAATTCCTGTCATGCAACACATCACCGACCAGATGTAGAGAGGCAGAGTTAGTATTTCTCCTGGCCTAAGGGATTAATGTGATAGTAAATTGGCGATGAACTGCTCAGTAAATTACAGCCATAAAAGCAGCGGTTCTCGGCGGTGTGTTGTGGAAAGCCAGAGAGATGGCTGGATTCAGCCAGGTGGTGGTGGGCTGGTGTGTCCTGCAGGGCCACGAGACACCAGTGTCACAACCCAGAAAAGGTTGAGAACCAGAACCACTGGCATAAAAGTACTTGTCCAATTGCCACCAGAGCTTTACTGTAAGGGCTTTACTGCTAACCATTGCCTGATGCTGAAAGATCTTCTCCCTCCACAACCCGTAGGAGATGATAAATAATTCTATGGTCCTGCCTGAGAAAAGTCTCATATGGTTATTTCAGTGGGTGTTTCCTGGTAAAACCAGATATGGCATGTGTTTAGAGTCAGACGTGTCGCCAAAGACTGCTGTGGCAATGAAAACAACTAACAGGCAAACAGACCCACCTCTATAATTACTTTGTTCACTCCCAGTACTGTAGTCATTGATTTATTGTGTAGCCTCTAAATCCTAGACTGTGAGCTCTCTGGAACTGTGCTTTTTGTATAACACCTAGCACGATGGTTCCTATTCCCTTTAGATGCTGCCATCACAGCTGGATAGATGGTGTGGTATGATATAAAAGTGTTACTGATGTGAATTCAGGGTGAGCATCTGACACGTGAGTGACCAAAGCCGTAAGGGAGCTACGTAGGTTATGCCATGTGAATGCCAATAAAGCATCCTGCCGTGTGAATGATAGACAAGTCAAGTAGGTTAAAGAAAAACTATTAAAGGAACATGGCTGGAGAGCTTTAAAAAGTTCTACGGGAACAATTTGTCCTTTTTGCTTGAGTCCTTCCACCCCAAAGGGCGGTACCCTAGTTATTTTCTGATTTATAAAAAGAAATTGCTTTGTCCTCTGTAAAGCAGACAGGAAGGTCCTGTGAGTATCTTACTCTTCAGTATTGCCGTAACATACGGACCTCTGGGAAAAGACTGTTGGCGAAGTTATTAATATGCCCATTTCAATGCCTGTCCTGCTTCCCGTTGGGGAAAGATTGCTATAGACTTCAGTGGCTTTGGATCACTCCTTTAAGGTTTCTACCTGAACTACTTTCTGCATCAAGTGCAAGGAGTGTATTTTGGCCCTGTTGACTCTCTTATAAACACATAGCAACAGCCGTTCTTAACAGATAAAATAAAAAACAAAAAAAGACACTCCACTCAACCAGGGTGGGGACGAGAACAACCACCACGCAACAGAGTTACACTACTGGAAGATACTGAGCTACAGCGCTAATAAGCATGATTTAAAAACCTATACGGAGCAGAATAGGATCAAATTTATATCCAGTGTATGTACTTCCACAGCTGTCGAGAACAGGACTACATGAAATGTTCAATGGCTACTCTTGGTGGCAGAGCTTACAATGCTCAGAGCATGGTGAAGTCAGCTCAAGCACATGGGCGTTCGGTATCGCAGGCCAAGGAAGGCAATGGCATGTACTCCCCTGGGAGCCTGCCACAGCCGAACATCTCTGGGAAGCACATGGCCATAGCCCTGCCTTTCCCTGCCCTCCCCATCCCCAGGCCCTGGACATGGCCCTGCCTTTCTCTGTTCTCCATGCCCCCAGGCAGCCCACATAGGAAGGGTAGGGGCAGAGCCAGGACAGCGCCTGGGGAAAGGCAGAGGGAGTGGGGCTTGCTAGCCATCCCATAGGAAACTTCCCCGAGTGTTCATGCTAGAACAGATCTGTTTATCTTTGCTGGGGGACGACTAATGACTTCATTTAGAAACAAGGCCAAACTTGTTTTATAAAGCTCAGATCCTTTTCCTGGGGCATACGTTAGGATGCACATACAGCCTAACCGGCGGACAAGGAGGAAAAAAATGAGATCTTGGATTTGAAAATGACATCACGCAGCAGTTTTGCCACCACTTCAATTCCATTTTATTAATAGGGGATCATCTTCACAGCTGAGGATTGACTGCTCTAAAATTAGCACTCTCAAACCATTCAGGCTGGTGTCACAGCCAAGTTTTGTGATGCAGGTATTGTAGCTTGTGAATTCGGCTTTTTCTATACAACTCTTGACCTTAGCCGTAACAACGGGAGGGATTTGGCTGCTGCTTTTTACATCAAGATTTAGAGAGGATGCTATTCATATTTGAGCAGAGCGTCTGCACAAAGAAAACAACTATGCACCATTTAAGACCAATAGACTCTTTGCTGGTGACCTGCAAAAGATTTTTTTTTTTTATGGGTTTCTGCCTCTTTTCTTTCTTCTTTGTGCAAAAGGATGTTGCTTCGCCTCCCCCCCCCCCATTTTGTGTTTTGGAGGGATCAGGAGCACTGAATCTGGTTTTCCCACGTTTTGTTGGAGAACTTAAAAGGGATCTACATGAAAATGGAGAATTATTTTTTACACCTTAAGCGAGGAAACAATGTTATTAAATCTTTAACAAAAACTTTCTGTATTATAAGAGTTATTAAGCATTTGAGTTAAATGTATGAGCAAAACTAAACACCAATGTGAGCATTTTGAACTGCATTTAAAAATCCCAATCTGAGTTAGCCAGAGTACTCACTTCGACTGCTGTAATTCCACTAGATACCCAGGTGGTTACTGAGTTCCATAACTTAAATGAGTTTCTCATTTAAAGCAAAAGTAAAAGAAAAAAAACTCTTACTATTGTTTTAAAATACATTCATCTTCTTTCAAAAATTGTCCATTTCTCTTCTTTGCAGGTCATCATTAAAAAGAGTTCAGGTCACATTCAAAATAGCTTCAGTGCGGTTCCCATGTATTGTAACTATTTTCCATCTGGATCCAATAGACCAGCTACTCTTTAAACCCTGCGGCCTGATGGTTAAGAATTACCCTGAAGCCACCATCGACATCTTGCTAAATTTTCAAACACGCACCTTCGTGCCTTCTCCCATCCTGTCCCACTCTCTTTGTAAACAACCCCATTATCAACTGGTCAAATCCGTCCTCAAAATTCTTCTTTGCCTGGAAACCTGCAAAAAGGCTTGACAGTGGCTTGCGTGGTTAGCCCACTGCACATCATTCTGGCTTATTGTTTCTTTGTAATTCCCCGTCAGTCGGTCTGTCGTCATCTTTTGTCTTAGATTGGAAGCTCTTTGAGACAGGGACTGTCTTTTGATCTGCATTTGTACAGCACCTAGCACATTGGGGTCCTCATCACTGACTAGGGCTCCTAGGCACAATGGTAATACAGCTAATAATCATAATAAATATTTGGCTACGAGCATCACCAAGAGATAGAAAGATGGGACGACTTCCACTCATGTGTTCATTTGAAAGTCCACTTGTCCTCTTGATGAGCATTCCAGATGAGCACCGAGGCACCTGCCAGGATATAGAAAAGACTTCATTAGATGCATCTGAACATTGCACCTGACACTTACATCAGGATTTTCCCTCAAAGTTAGTTAAAACAGAGGCTGGTGCCTTTCCCTTGAGACATTCTAGCTTGGAGCATTCTCTATATAAAATAATGTCCCTCCGCATCGGAAATCAATTTTAATAAAGCACTTGAGAGAAAGCAGCAGAAACCACAGGGAATTTCCCAGATTCAAACACTTACAACAGCTTTGATCTGCTCTTACACTATGGCCTGATTCCATGACTTACACTTGCCTGCATTTATTTCCTCCCATTCTGTAAATTCTCCCATCTTCAAAGCATCCGATGAAGTGGGATTTTCTCCCACAAAAGCTCATGCGATAAATAAATTTGTTAGCTTTTAAGTGCCACAGGACTCCTTGTCTGTTTTTTTAATCACTGATGAGCTCTTTTCTTCATGGAGACTTATTTTACAAGGTATGAGTGCTCATCCACAGACTCCTGTGCGGCTGTCCCAGGATGACCCTAAGGAATTAGCTTTTAGTACTGTATGTCTCCAAAGCCCCAAACACGAACTTGGCAATCTGCAGTGGGTTTTGTTCTCTTCTTGCTGAACTATACACCGGGCCAAATCCTGACTGGCTTCACATCAGTGCCTCGCCTGTTGACTCCCAGGGCACAAGGAGGATTAACACAAGCTGGCTCAGTGTTTTTAACCCTTTGCGTTCTCCTGATGCTGGGCTGATATATGTCAGGCTGGCCTTCCAACACCAGTTACAGCAGCCAGAAAGCTGAGCTAATTAGAGCAGTATGTCAATGACACCAGGAGGCCTTTCAGGCAGCTGAGGATTGACAGGCACAAGAGATACCGTACCGATGAGCAGCAAGAACAGCACATGTGGGAGTTGCCCAGCGTGGCTTAGCAGACAACTCTACGGCAAGCTGAAACACAAAAGAGAAGTTTACAAGAAGCAGAAGCTTGCACAGATGACTAGGGAGGTGTATAAAGATATTGCTTGGGACTGCAGGGATAAAATCAGAAAGGCCAGAGGGCAATTGGAGTTGCAGCTAGCAAGGCTCATAAAGGATAACAGAAAGGGGTCTACAAGTATGGCAGCAACAAGAAGAGGATCAGGGATGCTGCAGGTCTCTTATTGAATGGGGCAGGTATCCTCATGGTGGATGATGCAAAAAAGGCTGAAGTGCTCAATGCTTTTGTTACCTCAGCCTTCATAGGGAGAGTCAGGTCCCAGGCTACTGCACTGGGTAACACAGACTGGAGAGAAGGAGAGCAGCCCTCGGTGATGGAAGGTCAGGTTAGGGACTACTTAGAGAAGTTAGATGTGCACAAGTCTACGGGGCCGGATGAACTGCATCCAAGGGTGCTGAACGACTTGGCTGATGTGATTGCTGAGCTGTTGGCCATTATCTTTGGAAACTCCTGGTGAACAGGAGAGGTACTGGAGGACTGGAAGAAGGCCAACATAGTACTTATCTTCAAGAAAGGGAAAATGGATATCTGAGGAACTACAGGCCAGTCAGCCTCACTTCAGTCCCTGGAAAAATCATGGAGCAGGTTCTCCAAGAATCCATCCTGAAACACTTGGAGGAGTTTAGGAGCAGTCAGCTTGGATTCACCAAGGGCAAATTGTGCCTGACCCAACCTGATTGCCTTCTATGATGAGATGATGGGATATGAGGATGAAGGAACAGCTGTCGATCTGATATACCTCAACTTTAGCAAAGCTTTTGATACCATTTCCCACTATTTCCTTGTCGATGAGTTAAGGAAGTACATTTTGGATGAATGGACCACAAGTTGAAGAGAAAGCTGGCTAGATCTTCGGGCTCAGCAGGCAGGGATCAACAGCTCAGTGTCTAGTTGGCAACCAGTAACTAGTAGAGTGCCCCAGGGTTCGGTTCTGGGGCTGGTTCTGTTCAACATCTTCATTAATGATCTGGATCAGTGGTTCCCAACCTGGGGTCTGGGGACCCCTGGGGGTCCTCACAGTTAGTGCGAGGGGTCCATGAATACATCAGGCCCAAGCCGCTGCCGGCCAACAATCCATGTTGAAGAGGGCTCTAAATCAGGGATATCAAACTTACGGCCCGCAGGGCCAGATCCAGCCTGTGGAGCTGCTGCCTGGGCTATGCTGGAAGTTGTCAGCAGCAGAGAGCTACAAAGACAGGCTCAGGCACATCAGGGCAAGGCATATTTCTGACTCACTCACCTGATCCAAGTCATAGCATGGGGGAGCAAAGGAAGCGCTCCAGCCAATACCAGCTCAGCTCTGCTGTAGTCTACCAACCAATCAGAGTCTCAGTCACAGCAGGCTAGGCCAGCTACAAAGAGCCACTGCACTGCCCCCATCCCAACTGTTCACTGTCAGTCAGTTAACATGCTAATTTAATTGACAGCACATTGCACAAATCACAAATAAAAAAGGAAAAAGTGGTTGGGCCCCACATGTGAACAAGCCAATCAAAGGCCAGTTGGGACTGAGCAAACCAATGGCCAGCATTCTGAATGACTGACACTGATGGGCTGGAGGGGGAGAGGCAGGAGCCCAGCCTGGCTGCCTGTGACTGAGACTGATTTTTTGCCTGTCACCACGAGGTAGGGGAAGGGGAAAAAGAAGGGAAGGGGGGGAGCAGGGAACCAGCATGGGGAAGGGGACCCACAGGTCAGGGAAAAGGGAAGATATGGGAGACCGTGCAGGGTTGGGGAGGGGGAAGGGGAGTCCATGCCCTCTGAACATGGAGGGGGAAAGAGTTGGGGTGCCAATGTGGCCACATGGCCCATGACAGGAGTCCTGCCTTCTAATGTGCCCCCCCCCCATTCAATGAGTTTGACACCTCTGCTCTAAAAGAATTGTGTTTGCCTACTGTGAGCAGCCACACCTTGGATATGTCTCCACCGTGTGGGAGCAGGCAGGGGCCAGGTCCGCCTCTGTCCTTCTGCAGCACCGCTGCCTGCAGTTGTAAGTCCCTGATAACAGTTATTATCATTTGGGAATCCACAAAATTTTTTGATGTTAAAAAGGGGTCCTCATACTCAAAAAGGCTAGCAACCACTGATCTGGATGATGGGATAGATTGTACGCTCAATATGTTCATGGATGCACACCCACCCATCCACCCACACTCTATTACTGACCAGTTGTGAGGGAGCTAAATAACATGGGAAGAGCTGTCTCTCCTGTGAGTTTTGCAGGATCTAAGGTTTTAGCATATGGGAACAGAATAAAAAATGCAAGAAACAGCATGAGCACAGGCAGAAATGGGTATTGCAGGATGGCAGGGGAGCTGGATTTTAAAAAATAATCCAGTTCAGAGGTTTAAATGGTGTTCACCCCGCCTTACAGAGTTGTACTGAGGACAAAACACTTTACTGTTGGCAAAGCACCTGGGGATGAATAGCTAACTACTAAGGAAAAATATTCTAATATGACAGAAGTGTTTCTGCAGAGCTGTTTTTAGTTATGGCATCAAGACACTTCAACAGGAACATTAAACACAGGAACAAAACGCTATGATGGGTTTATGGGACCACATTCTCACCAGTACAAATCTGCCTCACTCCTTTAGATCCTTTCCTTGAGGATCTGGCCACAGAAGACAGATTTCCCATCTCTTTGTTTTCAAGGGAACAAGGGTAAGAAACCTCTCAGTTACTGTCTCTCTCAGGAAATTTTGCTTCTCCTGCCTCATGTCTCTCGTCTATTCAGTTTGCAATAAAACATTATTATATATATTACCATATATTCCATTACCAAGATCCACAAGTCAATCACGCATGCTAGGACTGGGAATGTGCCAGGAAACTACATTTCTTTGCTGTCAAAAATGAAACCCAACTATTCTGTTTACATCCTTCTATCAGTTTCTAACAGACCCAGCCAGCATGGATGGCATAGAGCGGGGTATGCCCAGGATATATATATATATATGCTACATACCTCCCTCCAAAATGCAGCTAAGTGGAGGTAGCCCTAAAGCGCCTAAGGCAAGTCTTAGGAGACAACAGTGTTATGCAACTCATCTAGACATGCCCTTTGCTACCAAGGGAGGAGGTTGCATGAGTCAAGAGAGACATGGCATCAGCAGGGTGGATTAATGCTTGCGTCTGTTGCCAGCTACTGAGAGTGCCTAATGGCTATTCATCATGAGATGCCCTGGTATGAAGCAGAGATCAGTTTGCTACTATCCTGCTTAACTCTGCTGTGATTAACCTTCCTAAAATGGAAGTCTGCAGATACACCCTCAATAGGAGACCTGGTACAGGTTGTAAGGGAGAAGAACACAGTTCAGTGACACCATTATAGCTCAAAATTGATTCAGCGGGTGAAATGCTGGTTCCAGTACAGTCCACGGAAAAACTCCCATTGATTTCAACAGCACCAAGATTTCACCCAACAGAGTTAAGAGCTCTGGGGATAGGTGCATAAGAGTTTGATAGATTCAATAGACTGGGTTACAGCAGGCGGATCTCCATCTTTTTGAATCACACTCTCCCACCAAGAACGGTGCTTGGGTTTGTGGTGCCGCCCTGCAACAGAGTGATGCCGGAGCAGACGAATGACGTCATCAGGGGAACACAATGGTGCTGTCTCCTTTTGGCGCCCCTCAAATGTTGGCGCCCCCCTGCAACGCTTACCCGGATTACCAAGTTGCGCCGGCCCTGTCTCCCATGATCACTCATTCAATAAATAAATTTGTTAGTCTTTAAAACTTTCACAGGACTCCTTGTTTGTTTTGCTGAACTAAACAAACATAGCAACGTCTTTGGAACTTGTCAACACCCCCCAAACTTTCTCTTTTTGATTTAACCTGGAGCTTTCCTCCCCTTACAAAATAGGACTTTCCAATGTAATCTAGATGGAACCAAGGCCATTAATACATTGACTCCAGTCAAGGGATTCTATATTACATAAATTAGTTGTTAAATCTAGCTTTCTAACTGTGCACAGGGTAGGAAACCTTTGAAAAGCACATACATTAAAATCGACACAGCTTGCAGGCCAGTCTTTCTCAGTTTCAGCTTTGAAGCATGCTACTGATTGCTCTGATCCTGGGTGTGAGATTGCACCACGCTCATTCAAATTTGGCCCAGCTGGCTCTCCATGACAGGTTGGTGGGTGGTCCAAACTGAAGTGGCAGGGCAAGGCGATGAACGAGTGGGAAGTCTTGCCACCCTCTGCCCCATTAGAAAGTTTAAGGATCTCCCGTCAAGAGTTGCTAGATTAGTCAGACAAGTAGATGGACTAGACAGACAAGTAGATGGATGTTTTAGATTTTCATTGGCTTCATATGTGAAGGCTGTTTCTATTGTAAACATCTATCCTATTGTGACACTGGCAGGCCAGCTGACAGTTCATGCCAAGACCCGTAGGCCTCAATGGACACACACGTAGCTGGACCTACTCTGACTCACCTGTGTGTTAGTATAATTAAAATAATTATTAGTGTTAGAAGAATTCATTTAGTGATTAGCCTTTACGGAATGCTTATAAATCGCTGCATGCATTAATCTCACTGATAATATCTGTCTCTGGTATTATAAGATAATATTTAAGTGTTTGCTCTGGAACTGTAAATTACCAGTCAGGAGAGAAGCATCACCAAGTGTCAAATATTGGTTTGCCACAGGTATTATCTCCTCTTCAACCAAAAAAGGCCCATCAACACCAGGAAAATCATCATGGAACATCAGAGGACAAGAGACTTTGGTGAGTGCCCTCTTTCCTCCCATCATTCCCATGAAGACGAGACATGCAGCTGAATTGCTCCCAACAGCTGAAGTTGCAACTTGAAGCAAAAGAGGGGGAAGGAATAAAAGACCCTAACAAGAAGAAACTGTATCTTTTACATTGCTTTGACTCTGAGCGTCAGGAATTACTAAACATCGGTATGTCTACACTGGAGGCTGTGTTAAGCCAACCTAACAAGGCTGCCTTAAAGTCGACCTAGCAAGGTGACTTAGAGAGCCCACACTGAAAACTCCTGTCAACTGCTACATCCACACTGATGGGTGCTATATCAACAGAGGAGTGGTATGTTGTAGGTAGCTGTCCCACATTGCACCGGAGAAGTGTCCCCTTCCCCCAGTCACTCCTTTAAAACAGGAAGTGGGGACATCACCCTTCCTGGTGGCCAGGAACTCTGGGAGGGGACCTAGAGGCCAATTATGTTGCCTTAAGGGCTTTCCCCATCTACATTGGCTTAAATTGACTTAATAATGTCAACTTAAGCATTGTCAACCTTAAGAGGTTGTGTTATTAAGTCAACTTAAGGAAGTGCTTAAGTCGACTTAATAAAAGCCCAGTGTGGCCGCAAGAGTCTTTAGGTCAACTTAACCTTCCTTAAGTCGACCTAAGATTCCAGTGTAGATGTACCCCGTAAGTAAAAGATCCCCAGTGCTCAGACAGCTTGGGTTAGCTCTAAAGGCCACATAGCACATGTCTATTATAGAATCATAGAAACTGGAAGGGACCATGAGAGGTTATTGAGTCAGGTCCCTGCACTCATGGCAGGACCAAGTCCCCCATTAAGCCATCCCTGACAGGTGTTTGTCTAACCTGCTCCTAAAAACTTCCAGTGATGGAGTTTCCACAACCTCCCTAGGCAACTTATTCCAGTGATTAATCACAGTGGCTATGTCTACATTGTAAAAGCTAAGTCGACTTTATTAAGTCGACTTAATAAAGTCTACTTTAAGTAGACCTTATTAAGTCAACTTAGTGAGTCTACACTGCGTTAAGTCGACTTTATAAAGTCGACTTTAAATGGGTGCCCTGGCTTAAGTCGACTTTATAAAGTCAACTTAATGGCCCCACTGCACTAAGTTGACTTAATTAAGTTGACTTAGTGAGTCCACATTGCCTTAAGTCGACTTAATAAAGTCGACTTAACTGTAAAGTCAACTTTATAAGTGGAAGTAATAAAGTCGACTTTACTGGACCCTAAAGTCAACTTTATTGCCCTGCAGTGTAGACAGGGCTCTGTTTAAGTTGACTTAAGAGCCCTTAAGTCGACTTAAACACATAGTGTAGACATACCCGGTCACAGTTAGGAATTTTTTCCTAATGTCTAACCTACATCTCTTCCTATAATTTAAGCCCATTGCGTCTTCTCCTATCATCAGCTGTTAAGGAGAATAATTTTTCTCCCTCCTCCTTGTGACAACCTATTAGATACTTGAAACCTGTTATCATGTCCCCGCTTTTCTAGATTAAACAAACCCAGCTCTTTCACTCTCCCCTCATAAGTCAAGTGTTCCAGACCGCTAATCATTCATAAAACAAACAAGGAGTCCCATGGCACTTAAAGACTAACAAATTTATTTATTGCATGAGCTTTCGTGGGAAAAAATCCCACTTCGCCATGATTTTCTCCCACAAAAGCTCATGCAATAAATAAATTTGTTACTCTTTAACTATACAGGACTTCTTGTTTGCTTCACTGAACTAGACTAACATGGCTGCCCTTTTGGATGTGATCATTCGTGTTGCTTTTCTCTGAACTTTCTCCGTTTGGTCCACATCTTTCCTAAAATGAGGAGCCCAGAGCTGAACACAATACTCCAGTTGAGGCCTAATCAGGGCTGAGTAGAGTGGAAGAATTACGTCTTGTGCCTTACTTACAACACTCTTCCTATTCTTTCTATAAACTACTATTACTTTTTGAAACTTAACACTGGAAGTTATTTGAGTATGCATGTGTGTACTTGCTCTAACCTCGTAAATAACTCGCCTATTTCCTTTTCCTGGTGAATAAATCTACAGATAGTTTATTATAGGATTGACAGAAAGAATGATTAGAAATCATGTCTTATAGTAATAGACTCAAGGAGCTCAGTCTATTTAGCGTAACAAAGAGAATGTCAAGGAGTGTCTTGACTGCAGTGTATAACTGCCTTTGCGAGGAACAAATATTTAGTAATAGGCTCTTCAACCTATCAGAGAAGGATACAAACATGAGCCAATGGCTGGAAGTTGTCTTTGGTGTGAAACCTCAGGTGCAACTGATCTGGCGTAAGTGACTGGCCCTTTGGGACTGGAAGCAACCTGAATATTTGTGTGATATTTAGTGTAAGAGACCATCTATCACAAAAGTAAGCTTATCTAGGTGGCAAGACAGAGCAGATTGCCCAGGGTGACTATCTATGAGTCCATGGGAAGGCTGTTACAATGCCTAAGGCATTTACATTTGATATCTGGTTGATGCAATCTAAGTACAGATCACAGCCAATTTGGCGCTTGTGCCTGTTTCTTAACAGTCTGCCTTGAGGTTGGCATGTACATCTTCAAACCACTTCAGGACAGCTAGACACCTATAAATAAAAAGCTGATTTTAAAAAAAATATTTTGTGGATTACTTTTTATAAGGATTTAGAAGAACACAACTGAGGAGGATTTTAATTTATCTGTGGAAAGATTCCTCTTGTATACCTAACTGAGTCACAAACAGCTAATAGTCCTGATTAAAGCATGGCATCATGCTAACTTTATACCCACATATGCACTCCATCAACCTAAAACTGGAGGGATCCAATGGAGGATAATGTTCAACAACTAAATTACCAAATGTGTAACTGTCGTAGTTCTCTTGTACATCTGTTTCCATCTTGTGCATTTCTCATAGTGATGTACAGGTTATCTATCAGACCCAAGATGATATTGAAAAGCTACGGAGGGTTTCCAGTGGAATCTAAGGGTAAGTCTTCACTTCGTTAGTCTTTAAAAGTGCCACAGGACTCCTTGGTAGTTTTGCTGACCTAGACCAACACGGCTGCCCCTTTGGAACTGAATCCACTGCGTCAGACGCAGCAGGATCGATTCAGTGGCCAGTGGAGACCCACTCACTTGATCCAGGAAGTGCTCTCAATAACTCCACCATGCAGAAAAAAGTAATGCTGCTTTGACCGGAGGGCATTTCCCATACACAGTACATGGCTTATGTGTCTCCCGTCAACCCAGGGCAGCAGTGTAGGCCAAGCATAACGGAGTGGGGATGCAGTGGGTTAATCTGTCGTTCCCACAACTGACCTGAAACCTGTTCTGCATCTGAGATTAGACTCAGGGCTCAGTGAATTTCAGCACACGGCATATTTATTTGGCCAGGCTTCTATTACTTTTATACCACTAAGGAATGAGCAGTTTTATTTAATAAACATAGAACTTGCTATTGTTCTCGTGAGCCATGCTTGTCTGGTTTAATTGATGCAAGACACCCAGATTCCTTGCTGATGACTGCCAGTACAAATTTCTAAGCAAATATTTATCGGGCAGCTTGCTGGGTCCAAACAGCTCTTCACCCACCCACCCCCTGCTCATAAGATCAGCTCTGCAAAAATAAAGCATAATCTTGTGACAGGACATAACATGCAACCTTCTGTGCTAACGAGAGCCATTGGAGGACAAACAAACATTCAGACTCAAGACAAAAGGGAGTTAATCTTGCTGGGACAAGTTTTAGACCAGTGTCCAATATTAAGGACTAAAGGCTTAATCCACTAAGACATGCCTTCCAGGAGAAAAAGCATGGGCAAGAAGAAAGGAAGTATCTGGTAAAATTTCCAACCCCCTCAGGCTGGACTAATACTAAAAATAGTTAGTGCTTCCATAGTGGTTTATATTTCCAATGCATTGCATGATCCTTATCCCTCACCACACCCCTGGTTTATATATGGGGACATTGAGGCACGGAGAGGCTAAGTGACTTGCCCAAGGCCAGCTGAGGATTCTGTTTAGCATATATGCAGTGAGACCCTTGGACACTGCTTTACACAGAGGGAGAGAGACAGAGAGAAATTCCCTGTGGGGCAGTGCTCAGAGCCCCAGCAAAAAGGGATCTGACGTCTGAGGTATAGAATCTCCCCCCTTCCTCCGTAGTAATCGGGTGTATCGGGACTTCAGCCACTACCAGAGAGTAGTGGGGAGAGGAGCAAATGCTGTCGTGGGGGAAGGAAGGGGAGCAGCCTGCCTGCATGTGTCAGCCACTCTTCAAAGCATCTGAGGAAGTGGGATCTTCTCCCATGAAAGCTAATGCAAAAAATAAATGTTAGTCTTAAAGTGCCACACAACTCCTTGTTGTTTTTTAGCCACTCTTCAGCCTGATTCTATATGTTCCCATCTTCAAAATGTCTGACAAAGTGGGATTTTTCTCCCACAAAAGCTCATGCAATAAATAAATTTGTTAGCCTTTAAAAGTGCCAAAGGACTCCTTGTTTGTTGTCAGTCTGCATTACACAGCCCTGTGCCATGGCTTGAGTTTATAAGGTTATTACTTTATAACTCTGTTACTGCTTCCAGCAAGAGAACGTGGGCCTGGATTCTCAAAGATCTGTTCAGATCAGTGGGAGGCAGGTGCCTAAAACCCTTCAAAGAGCTGGGCCTCACTGAAGAAGCTCCCATATTTAATGCTAAAGGTCTTAGCTGCCGAGACAGCCACCAGCAGGCCAAACATTTGCTATTGGCAGAAGCTAGCTCTAGATGGGGTTTGCAGAGTGTGGACTTCTCAGTCCCCTCTTTTGTTAACCCAAAGGCCAAATTCAAATCCAGTCAACTCCTTCAAGACCCGTCTCTGCTGGGAGGCTGTGGGTAAACTGGAGCTGTCAATGGCCCAGCAGGGGCGACAAAACTCACTGAGATCTTTTGTTCATTCATAGATTCCAAGGCCAGAGGGGAGCGGTGTGATCATCTGTCTGACCCACCAAATAACACAGGCCACAGAATTTCCCCATGATAATTCCTAGAGCATAGCTCCAAAGGGGTAGCTGTGTTAGTCTAGTCTAGCAAAACAGGCAAGGCGTCCTGTGGCACTTAAAGACTAACAAATTTATTTATAACATGAGCTGTCGTGGGAGAAAATCCCACTTCATCAGCTGCTTTGAAGATGGGGGAACTTACAGAATGGGAGGAAAATAAATGCAGGGAAGTGTAAGTCATAGGATAAGGTCACACTGTAACAGCAAATCAAAGCAGTTGTTAAGATTCAAACACTGGGGAAGAGCATATAGAGGAATATAAGGTCAAATCACCAGTTATAATGAGAAAAAAAAAATCCAAAGTCCTGAAGAGAAAGAGTCAAATTTGCAAAAGAATGCCACTTCTGCAGTTTCTCATTGAAGCCTCAGTGTGTTATTCAATTGCCTGAGCACAGCTATTAGCAAATCATCAATTGAGTGATTAGGAAGATTGAAATGCTGACCCACTGGCTTTAGGATGTTGTGACTTCTTATGTCAGATTTGTGCCCATTTATCTCCTGCACAGAGACTGTCCTGTTTCTCCAATATATAACGTAGAGGTGCATTTCTGGTCATGATGACATAAATCACATTGGTGTATGAGCAGGTGAATGACCCTTTGATGGAGTAGCTGGTTTGATTAGGTCCTGTAATAGGTCCTTTTGTGCAGATATGTGGGAAAATTGGCAGCATGGTATGTTGAAGGGATAGGTGCCGGCTTTAATGGTTCTGTTGCTAGGTCTGTAACAGGTGATTTGATCTCATCTTCCTCTATGTGCTGTTCCCCAGTGTTTGAATATGAACAACGGCTTTGATTTGCTGTTACAGTCTGACCCGATCCTACGGCTTACACTTCCCAGAATTTATTTTCCTCCCATTCTGTAAGCTCCCCATCTTCAAAGAGTCTGACAAAGTGGGATTTTCTCCCATGAAAGCTCATGTGATGAATGAATCTGGTAGTCTTTAAAAGTGCCAAAGGACTCCTTGTTTGTTTTTCCTAGAGCAGTGGTTCCCAACCTTTTCTCTGCTGTGGCACACCCTGAGGCCTTCAATTATGCCGCTGCACACCACCATGATAAATTCACAGATATTCAAATTAATTTATGAGTCATGGCACCAATATTCCCATTGACTATGGCTTCTTTTCCCATTACAACAGGTGATTTGACTTCACCCTTCTCTACATGCTGTTTCCCAGTGTTTGAATCTCAACAACTGCTCCGATTTGCTGTTACTGTATGATCTGATCCTTTGTCTTATGGTCCCCTGAATTTATTTTCCTCCCATTCTGTAAGTTACCCCTTTTCAAAGCTTTTGATGAAGTGGGATTTTTCTCCCACGAAAGCTCATATGATCAATAAATCTTAGTCTTCAAGTGCCACAAGACTCCTTGCTTCTTTTGTACAAAATAGGCCTATGTTTTAAAATGTGTTTATTAAAATAACTTTTAAAATGTGTTTATTGTAAATAGAATCAATTAACTGGGTTTAATTAATTGACTTTGTGTGAATTTTTATTTGAAGTTTAATTTTTAGAAAGCTTTTTAATTAAACTAATTTTTAAAGTTTTTTTTTTTAAATGGAGAGGGAAAGAAAGAAGGGGGATGAGAAAGAAAAGGAAAGAAGGAAGAGAAGAGAGAAGAAAGGGAAAAGAGGAAGGAAGGAAGGGAAAGAAAAAAGGAAAAAAGAGAAAAGGAAGGAAAAGAAAGGAAAGAAGAAAGAGAAAAAAGAAGGAAGGAAGGAAACAAGAAAGGAAGGAAGAAAAAGAAAAGAAAAAGAAAGAAGGAAGGAAAGTGAGAAGAGAGGGGGAAGGAAGGAAGAGAAAGAAAAAAGAGGAAGAAAGAGAGAAGGAAGGAAAGAAGAAAGGAAGGAAGAGAAAAAGGAAAAAGAAGAAAGAGAAGTGAGAAGAGAAAGTGGGAAGGAAGAGAAAGCGAAGGAAGGAAGAAAAAGAGAAAAAGAAAGAAAAAAGAAAAAGAGAAGGAAGGAAAAGAAAAAAGAAGAAAGGAAACAAGAAAGGGAAGAGAAAGCAAGAAAAGAGAGAAGGAAAGAAGAGAAATAAAGAGGAGGAAGAAAGAGAAAAGAAAGCAGAGGGCAGGCACCACCTCTTCCCTGGCTGCATGCCTGCCAGTGCTGATGAAGCCCTGCAGGCTCTGCTGTGCTCAGCTTGGAGGCTGAGATCTGAGCCGCCAGCCGGCGAGGACACACTGTCACCTCTCAAACCCCTGTAGCGAGTACTGCCTCCGAGCCTGAGCCTCTCGTGGAGGCCAGGCTTTCTTCCTTTCTTTTGCAATCTGGCACTGCTGTGAGAGGCTCGGGGTCAGAGGCTCG
This sequence comes from Podocnemis expansa, assembly GCA_007922195.1. NCBI lineage: Eukaryota > Metazoa > Chordata > Testudines > Podocnemididae > Podocnemis > Podocnemis expansa. The sequence continues at coordinate 3,014,357 of ML682029.1, read as the reverse complement.
GGGTCAGACACGGCTCTGGTGAACCCCTGGCCGGAGCCACTGCAGCTCCAGGGAACCCACCAGCCAGGGCCGCATGGCGCCACCGCCCACGGCTCAGACTCCAGCAGCTGTGGCTCTGGCTGGGGGGATTCTTGCAACGCATCGCAGGAGTTGCCATGGCACACCAGTGTGCCACGGCACATCGGTTGGGAATCGTTGTCCTAGAGTGTAATATCTTGCAGAAAAACATCCACGCTTGAAATGGTTAGTTTCAGAGAGTTCACCACAACCCTTGGTAAGTTGTTCTAGTGCCAAATTACTCTCAGTGCCAAAAACTGATTATGCATTTTTTCCAATTTTTTTGAATTTGTCTAGCTTCAACTTTCAGCCATTGGATCATGTTATTTATATCTTTGTCTGGTACACTGAAGAGCCCTTTATTAAATATTAGTTCCCCACATAGGCAGTTATAGAGCATAACCATGGCATCCCCAAACATTCTCTTTGTTACACTAAATATATTGAGCACCTTCAGTCTACCACCATAAGACATAGTTTCTAATCCTTTAATCATTCTTGTGGCTCTTTGAACCCGCTCCAATTTAGCAGCATCCTCGTTGACTTGTGGGCACCAGAACAGGACACTGGATTCCAGCCGTAGATGCAACAATGCCAAATACAGAGGTAAAACGATCAGCTGAGCATGAGCTTCCAGGGTGATGCTGCGACCCAAAGGGCTAATGTCATTCTGGGATGTATTAAGAGGGGAATCACAAGTAGGAATAGGGAGGTTATCAACCAAGACGCCCACACCTTTTTCAGAGTAACTTCTTCAAAGAGATCTGCCATCCTGTAGGTATGACCTACCTTTTCTGTTCCTAGATGTGCACATTTACAGTTATTGCTATTAAAACAGACACTGTTTGCTTACGCCCACTTACCAAACAATCCAGATTGCTCTGTACCAGTAATCTATCCTCTTCATTACTTCTGTTTCCTCACCTGCCCCCCCTGATTTTTGTGTCATCAGCATGCCTTATCTGTAATGATTTTATGCATTCTTCCTGGGCAATGGTAAAAATATTCAATAGTGTACTGACACTAGAAACACACCCATACAATGATGATTGCCCATTTCCAGTCACATTTTGAAATCTATCGGCCCATCAGCTTCCAATCCATGTAATATGTGCCATGCTAAATTTATACCTTCCTAGCTTTTTTAATGAAAGTGTTGCACAGGACCACGTTAAACAGTTTGCAGCTTCCTCGGGGCAGTGATGCGCCCTGGAGTCCAGTGGCACTTTTAAATACTACCAAATTTATTTATTGCGTGAGCTTTTGTGGGAGAAAATCCTACTTTGTCAGACAGGATTTTCTCCCATGAAAGCTCATGTGCTACATGAATTTGTTAGACTTTAAGTGCCACAGGACTCCTTGTTTCTTTTGCTGAACTAAACTAACCCAACCCAGCCACCCCTTTCGAACTTTTCAGTGAAAAAATTGTCCTCTGTAACGTTTAGAAATTCCAAGTTTTAGTACTGGTAGCATGAAACTTCTGGCATATGTCACTTAAACTAAAGATCTAGGACAGGGGTCTCAAAACTCAAATCACCACGAGGCCCGCATGAGGACTAGTGAAGGGTCGCATGAGGATTAGTACGTTAGCCTGTGGAACGCACCAAAACCTTTTCATTCAACAATAATGCAAATATCAGTAAAAATAGTGTCATTGCGGGCTGCAGGAAATAGCTTTAGGGGCTGCACGTGGCCATGCGTTTGAGACCCCTGCTCTGAGACAAGACAAGATGCATGAGGTGGGTGCAACAAATGTACGGGGGCAAGGACAAGCGTAAGCAATCTAAGAGCATCTGATTGTATAGACCAGAAGCAGGTAATACTTGCTTTGCACGGTTTGCTCTTAAAAGGTAAAGACACTCTCAGGGACAGATTGGCTAGATTAGGCAGAAGAGGGTTACATTAGCAACAAAAGGGGAGGGGAAGACTGGAGGAACTAGCAGTAGGCTCATTTAGTTTGCCGAAGAGAAGACTGAGGGGGGATTTGATAGCAACCTGCAACTACCTGAAGGGATGCTCCAAAGAGGAGAAAGCTAGGCTGTTCTCAGTAGTAACAGAGGACAGAACAAGCAGCAATGGTTTCAAGCTGCAGCTGGAGTGGTCGAGGTTGGATAGTAGGAAAAACTTCCTCATTAGGAGGGTGGTGAAGCACTGGAATGGGTTACCTAGGGAGGTGGTGGAAGCGCCGTCCTTGGAAGCATTTAAGGCTCGGTTAGACAAAACCCTGGCTGGGGTGATTTAGTGGGAGTGGTCCTGCTTTTAGCAAGGGGTTAGACTAGATGACCTCAGGAGGTCCCTTCCAGCCCTAAGATGCTTTGATTCTAAGATATAAACACTGCACACAATTGAGATGTTGAGAACAAAACTAATCAGAGGACCAGAGGACAGGAAAAGAAGAATTTCTTTAATTGTCTATTCCATTTTATTGATTGATTGATTGATTGATTTATATTTATTGAGCTTGGAACACTCCACACAGGAGCTCCACTTTCTGGACACTACAGTACAAATTAGGGATGGACACATCAACACCACCATATACCAAAAACCTACTGATCGGCATAATTATCTACATCCCTCGAGCTTCCATCCTAAACACACCACACGATCCATGGTCTACAGCCAAGCCCTAAGATACAACCACATTTCCTCTGATCCCTCGGACAGGGACAGACATCTTCAGGATCTCTATCAAGCTTTGTTAAAACTATGGTACCCATCTGGAGAAGTAAAGAAACAGATTGACAGAGCCAGACGGGTACCCCGCAGTCAACTACTACCAGAAAGGCTCAAAAAGGAAACCAACAGAACGCCACTGGTCACCACATACAACCATCAAGTCAGACCTCTACAACAGATCATTAAGGACCTACAGTCTATTTTAAAAGATGACTCCTCACTTTCTCAACCCTTGGGAGACAGACCTCTCCTCGCCTACAGACAACCCCCGAACCTTAAACAGATACTCACCAGCAACTTCAGACCTAACAACAGAACCGTTAAAGCAAGCACATATCCCAGCAATAAACCACGCTGCCAACTTTGTCCACATATCTGCACAAAAGACACCACCATAGGACCTAATCAAGCCAGCTACTCCATCAAGGGTCATTCAGCCACTCGTCCACTAATGTGATTTATGCCATCATGTCCTGGAAATGCCTCCATGCCTTATATATTGGACAAACAGGACAGTCCCTATGCAGAAGAATAAATGGCCACAAAACTGACATCAGAAATCACAACACAAAAAAACCAGTTGCTGAGCACTTCCTTCTTCCTAATCTCTCCATTGATGATTTGTTAATGGTGGTCCTCAAGAAAATCAATGGGACATCAAGACTTCAAAGAGAAACATCTGAAATTCAACTAATATGCAGATTAGATTGTGTGAAAGCAGGACTTAACTGTGTCTATCAATTCTTTTCACATTATAACAGGTAATTTGATTTCACCCTCCCCTATGTGCTGTTTCCCAGAGTTTGAATTCTTACAAATGCTCTGATTTGCTGTCGCAGTATGACCTGATCCCATGTCTTACACTGCCCTGCGTTTATTTTCATCCCATTCTGTAAGTTCCCCCTCTTCAAAGGATCAGATGAAGTGGGATTTTCTCCCACGAAAGCTCATGTGATAAATAAATCTTTTTGTCTTTAAGTGCTGCAAGATTCCTTGCTTTTTAATTGTCTATGATTCACTGCTAGGAGCCTGGAAAACAGATAAGAGGCACTGGAAGTCCTCAGTTGTGAGCATAAATTTGATCCATTCAAAGCGTTTTTTTGCTCTTTGCTGTGACAGCCTGAGCTGATCCTATGACTTGCACTCCCCTACATTTGTTTTGCTCCCATTCTTTGTGTTCCCCATCTTCAGGCATCTTGTGAAGTGGGCTTTCCTCCCACAAAAGCTTATGTGATAAATTTATTGGTTAGTCTTTAAAAATGCTCCCACACTCATTGGTTTTGCTAAATTTGACCCAGTCAGTGTAACTGAAATCTGATAAGATGATTCATATGCCTGGAATTGTGAAAATGGTTGTAGCCTATTTAGGAAGGATTGAATGGGCAAAACGGGAAGGGGAGTGGCCTCTGTGTTAAAAATGACATTATTGTTTCTGAGTCACTGATAACTCAGAAGAAATGCATATGGCATGCATGTGGCCCAGTGTCCTACAGATAAAGCAGAAGATTGTGGATTAGTTGGTGTCTGCTAAAGACCATCAGTCACACCAAGGAACAGGATGGCCCCCTCCTGGCGCACCTCTCTATAATGCATAGGAACTAAAACCCGGGAGACTGCCACCCCACTATCTCTTGGGACCCCGGGCCTTCATCATCTTGATCCTGCAAGCTAGCCTGACTAGTGCAGGCCAAGCAGAGAGGTTAGAGGGACAGTGAAAAGGCTTTTTAATGGTGCATTTGCTATGGCACTAAGCAGGCTGAAGCTGCTGTACACCAAGCCTTGTTTAAAACTGTTGGCTGCTGGATCACAACTGGGTCATGTGAACCTGTTTGACCCATTTATTTCAACTAAATGAATACAAAGCGTGTCTAAACTCTCTGGGGCTTGCAGCTTCTGTGTTTGTCCAGTAGCTCATACAAGGGGGTCCTGGTCCATGGCTGGGGCTTCTAAGAATTAGTGCACTTCATATATGCCAGAAAAGGAAACTGAGGCACAGATCGGTTATGCCACTTGCCCTGAAGCCAGCAGCAGAAGAGGGGATGGGCTTCATATCTCCTAACGTACAGTGCCTGAACCACAAGCCAGTCCTAGCAACATCTCCAGATCTGGTAGGAGCTTTGGAAACCACCCCCATTTCATTTTCAACCAGCCCCAGGGATGATCACTAGCATACAGCACTCATGGCTTGTGTTTGTTATTCTTTGCCAGCTGGGCTAACAGGATTACACTGCAGGAAACGGACTGCTCTGCTGGCTGCAGGGGATGGGGTAAGAAGTCCTTCCACTGTCTATCGATTAATAACACTTTCTTAGGTTTGAAAGTAGCCTGCACCACAGCCAGCAGCTGAGAGAGGCACTCTGCGGGTGGCAGGTAGGGACTGAAGCCCATCTTTTCTCCCACATGGGCCTGAGGGAAACAACCGCAGGACCAGAAGCCTGTTTTTGTTGGAGGCTAGTAGCCAGGGCGTACTGTGAATGTGCTAGATGGCTGTAAAGATCACTGAAGGCGGATCAAAGCTGCTGGTATTTACCTAATAAAGAACTTTATTGCTGTACGGTGCTATGGAAATGCAGCCACTTCTGGGGTGGAGGACAGTCCCTTACTGGTCCCCTTTGCAATACCCAAGCCCCCTTTTCCCACAATGCTGGTAGCAAGGAGGGACCATAGCACACAAGCCCTGTAACACTATGGTCTGCTTCTTGGCTTACCGTGATGGTGTCGGTGGCCTGTGGTCACAGCCATTCAGAGGTGAAGGGCACAGTGAGGAGGCATGAGCACCAGGGATCTGGCTGTTTCAGCCAGGATGCACAGACACTCCTTTCCTGCCAGCTGGCATGCTCCCCCATAGGATGCAAATCAAAGGTACGGGGACCTGAGCACCGGTCAGACACTTCCCAGGTGGGTTTTTAGCTGGGGTGCCAAGTTGACAGAAGGGAACCGTATCAGACTGCATGTGGACACCATGCAATTCAGCTGAAAAGCAAGCCAGCTGGAAAGCCAGCTCTTAAATCAGCTCCCCAGCACCCATACCCCCCCCCCAGCAACATGAGACACTGGCCAGCCAGGTTTCCAATCAACAAGGAAGCCACTGCTCAGAGACAGAGAGACTCAGCCAGCCCATGTACATGGCAGTAAGGAGAGATGGTGCCTCCAAGAAGAATCAGCAAGAGTCCTGGGGCACCCTAAAAACTAACAAATTTCTTCGGCCATAAGCTCCAACCCACTTTGTCAGAAAGCTCACGCCCGAAGAAATGTTAGTTTTTATGGTGCCGCAGGACTTTTGTTGGTTTGGCTGTGCACAGACTAACATGGCTGCCCCGCTGGAACTTGTCCACGAAGAATGAGGCTCAGCCATTCACATCAGCTGTTACGGCATGAATTCTGCCGAGCTCCCTGGCAGAAAGATGCTGGATGCACGGGAGTTGATCTTACCCCACAGTAGCCTGCTCCTGAGCCTCAGCCAGCATCTGATCCTTCAGAAGATGGAGGGAAACCCACACAAAGGGACGCGCCCGCCCTGACCAGTTCTGAAGCCTGAGAAACTGCAACGCCCCTTGATTGCATTGAGAGCTGAGAGCCCTTAAAGGAGAGGTAGTGCAGCCTAGTGGCTCTCCTGTTGCTCAGGTACTGTGGGGTCTAGGCCACACTTTGCTGCTGGGTCTGTAAAACGAGGCTGATGAGTCTGAGCTCCTTCATGGGACGTTATTAATGTGTAATGCCACGCCATTGTCTTCTGATGCAATAACTTCCTTATTTCCTCCTGACCCAAGTCAGTGAGTCCCTGACGCATGAGGACTGATGAACTTTAAAATCTTCCCTTTGCTAGTATAACTCGAGAGGCATGTCTCTCTTATTATTGGTGGATGGGCTAGTCCACCGGGGCAAAGTTGAGCGACCTGGGTTAATATACACTAGCGGTGGAGCTGCCTCGCAAGGGCCTAATTTGAATCTCACTCTCTAGCTATGCCCACCACTAGCTAGTGGACCGACAATGCTGCTCCTTGCCTTCATTGCTAAGTGCTAGATGCTGCAAACACCCCCCCGCCCCCACACACACATACGTGCCTGCTCGGCTCTGTTTGTGGCTTTCTTGCCCTACATATTGACCCTTCCGCTCCTGCAACTTCACGGTTTTATGAGCATTCCTCACTGCTGCGTCACCCATCACAAAGTCCACAGGCCCAGCCCTAAATGCCTGCAGACACGCGCACGAACTCAAGCATCGGCCTTCACCTCCCTGCCCAGGGACGTTTGTTAGCTGCATCAAGGTGAGGGCACCAGGCCAGGCAGGTGGTTCTGTTTTGTTTGCCTGATGTTCTTTTCACTGCCGAGCTTCACTGTATAGCACATGCTGAACTTAGAGACGTGAGCCAGTCCCCGTCTCTCAGCTCACCACTTTGTGTGCGCAGAATCTCGGATTTTGGGTCCCTTTCCAGAGCAACACATGATTTTGTCCAGCCTAAAGGGGAGCTTTTTCCAACAGCGGTCCTGGATCTTGGCACTGTGCATGCAGAGAAAAGTGCTGTGCGGTGACAGGTGCTACACCTCCCCTGCAACACACACGAGCAAGGTGCAGACTCAGCCACTCCTCGTTCTAGCGAATGCCGCACAGCCAGTAAGATTGCCACAGATCACCGCCTTGCAGGAGCACAGAAGACAAGGCGCCCTTCAGAGGCCCTGGCTCCTTCCACGCAGCGTTCACAGAATATGGCACTGACCCAAAAAACAATTAACCTTTCTGATTGTTCGCAGCGTAACCCTACACGTAGGAGTGCGTGTCGCAGACTCGGGCCCTCAGTGAGCAGCAGCGATGTTGGTTCCATCCAGTAGCGGGCAGTGGTGTGCACACACCTAAAAACCCGAATCGTTTTTGCTATCAACACACCCGTGTACTGGGAAATACAGATGCCAAAAATACACGGCGCTCTGGAATAATGGAGCACATACACAAAGGGCCCCTGGGGGCCTGACAGGCCTGTGAATTACTCCATGTCTTGGCTGCTCGCCAGAGCTGACAGAGGTTGCTACTGTACAAAAAAGTCCCTTGAGTTGCCTTTATTAGGAACAGGATATTCATAGGCAAGATCTGGTGTCTCGCAGGCTCATTGATTTTTGCAGGAGGCAGGGGGATGTTTGGAGTTAGGGGTTTGGTTTAGCCCATTGCAAATCCAGGAGTGATCTGGAAAATTCAAGCTGACCCCAAAGTCTTGGAGTTTGTAGGGTTTGGCCGGGATCATCACTAATGAAACCAACCGTAACTTTTCACCTTTCAGCTGAGGCACTTCACAAGCACCCACTGGCTTTGGTCGTGGCTGAGGACACTCAGCACGTTGCAGGAGGCGCCCAGCAGCTTGCAGGATCAGGCCCTCACCGCTGTACATGAGATACCCGCACTGACCACACGCCTGCACCAAGCAGTGTGAGATTGAGGGCTGGGAGCCAGGTGAACCAGAGGCCTTGGCTTCCCTCTGCTACTGATGGACTCGAAGGCAAGCGGCTTTACCTTTGTGTCTCAATTTTCCACCTGTAAAATGGGAGCAATCATTCTTCCCCCACCTACCGCCCTCAGCGGCGGTGTGAGGGTTGAGCGGCTAATGGCCACGCAGCACACTGAGCGTGTGACACGCTATTAAAAGTGCATCGGAAAGATCACCATGGTGTGTGACCTGAAAATTAAAGAATAAAGGGGGCGGGGGAGTGGATCCTCTGCTGCACCTTGCAGAAGAACAGCCCTCCCTTCATGAGCCCCGTGCATGCTGGACAGGACTTTGGGAGTTTAGTCAGTGTTCTGCATCGAGCCAACAAAACCAACTCACTCCAAAATCCCCTCTTGCTCCTCCTGAAGTTAGGGCACCTTCTGCTTGCTCTCAGCACCCGCAGCGAGGTCGCAGTGTGTGACCCAGACAGTTCACTTGGTTTTTGGTGAATAGCCAGACTTTTGTTTCCATTTCCTCTGCAAGGACAGAGCGAGAGAGACGGAGCCTGACAGAAATCCCCCTGCTTCCGTAATGTTCTTTGAGACCTGAAGGTTTCCAGCAGAGACTTGCTTGCAGAGCCCAGTTCTGTTTCCTGCTCCTTCCTAGCTCTGCTGCGCTGCTGTTTTCTGAAGCCGGGAGATTTGACCTCAATCTGGAAAAAAAAACACATGCAAAAAGGGCTTTATCTCACTTTACACCAGGGCCTCGCTGCTGAAGATTTGTTGTTAGGTCTCTGCACCAGCCAGCCGTGCTCTGAGCATAGGGAACAGATTAGGAGTGTGTTGGAGGTGGAGGGTGGCTGAAAGATGCTACTGATGAGCTATTCTTTATTTCCCCAGGGGCAAGGGAAATGGAGGGCAAATTAGAGCCACCCTGAGGCAGCTCTATCTTACACTGGGGCCATGTGGGGGTCTGCACATTCCCAGAATAGGGGAGGCATCGTTACCTCTCCCCGTCTGTACTGGAAGGAAGGAGCCAGGCCCAGAGAGCTATGCCAGAGATGTCAGCAGACTGGACCCTTGCGATAACATTTATTCACTCAACACGCTGCTTTTCTTGGCCGGGAGCTGAGGACAATCAGCCAGAGCAGGCCAGGAAATTATAAATGTGATGAAAACATCCAAAGGCGTGGGCACACTCCCTAGTGCGCCTGTATTGAAGAGCAAGCAAAGAGGTCAGAACCGACACACAGCCCTTCCCAAACCTGAGCGATCCTGATTAACAGCAGCCCACCCAGAGCTGGGGTGGGGGGAAGATGGGTGCTATATCCAGGGAAGCCTCTAAAGGAAAAAACATGGTCCATCCCCCTCCACACCTCTTTCCTGTACATGGGAACAAAGAGCATTGTGTGCTGCCTCAGAGATGCTGTGTGTAGTGACTATCGCACAGAACTGGTCGTTCAGAGATTGGTGCTGTGTTCCCAGCCTGGTTCCCAATTCACAGCCCAGTGGCTGAGTGCCCAGCGCTCCCAATCTCGTCCATAAGAGCTGCAGGCCGTCACTGAGCAGACATTGGCAAGGCCTGGAACTGCTCCCTGCCTCAGTTTCCCTCTGTAAAATAGGGATAACCATACTCACTCTCACTAAAGACTTGTGGGGATTAACGCCTTGGTGTGCCTTTGAATCTCGATAGCATCAAAGTCATATTTCTAGGAACAAAGGGAGGAAAATGCAGGGCAAGGAGACTGACAGCTGGCTAAGTTACTCATCAGCGCCTGTCCCTGAATTACTGCACCACGACCCTCCCGTTCAAACTACATTTGATGGCTCTAGCCCAGAGCTAGCTTTGTGTGTCCCTATGACTAGAGTATTACGCCCCCAATGCTGTAACCTTACTGCAGCCACAACGAATTAAACAATGACTCACCAACCGTTGTTGCTTATTCTAGGTAACACCCAACCACGCTGCACCAGGCTGGTCTTATATTATAGGGCTAGGGCGGCACTAGGCAGCGTGCATGGGCCCAATGCCACAGGGGCCCCAGGGAAGATGCACACCACTGCCACACGGAGCAACTTGTAGGCACATAAACAATGTAGGCATGGCAGCAGTTGTATGCCAACGTAAATTAGGTCAGCTTAATTTTGTAGCACAGACACGGCCTCGGCCACCAATCACACACGAAATGTGGGGCAGGGAAAATACACCCCCATGCTAGAGCTTGAGATAAGCGTGGAAAAGCCAGATGATGATGACAAAAACTTGGCTGGATCACCCCACGCTCTGCTGGTCTGCAATTATTTACCCAGCATGCCTCCTGTTCAAAACCTCCTATGTCAGCCCTTTCCCAGCCATTGCAGTGGCACCTAAGGAGAAACGTATCCCCATTTGGATGAAGGGCCGTAGAGAAAAGGTGCACATTTCAGATCTCACTGCTACTACTTCCTCTGTTCTCTTCCATGGCTTTAACCACTGCGGTGGGATCATTAGCCGGCGGGTGGGATAGCGGTGGATGTAAAAGACTCAAGCTGGTTCTGACACTGGGGCTCCATCAAGGCAAATGACTAAAACAAGGAATTCACCAGATGCCTGGCTGATTTTTCTGCCCCACCCCACCAGTGCTCCTCCTTGGGGTATTTCCATGGGAAGGGTCCTTTAGTCTCTGCTGTTTCAGTATCCCTAGTAAGGAAGTAGCAAGAGAAGATGCCACGTCACTACAGCACTTCTGCACTGTACTCGAGGCAAGACTTGGGCTTTTTCAGTGCCCTCAGCTTGGAAATAGCAGAGCCTTTTGCTGAATCAGAAGACTCCCTGGTGCTTTTTGGGAATGACTGGGACAAACCTGTTTGGGGGTCTCCAAAGCACACACCAAGGAAAACACGTCTGTGCAGGGTGGGTCCATTTGCACTGAGCACGTGGTCTTGCGGTTCTTTGAGTGGATCAGGCCCTGGTGCATGGGACTGTCACAGAATCAAGCATTTCCCCACAGATCTTTCACTAGTGCTCTGCTGAAGTGCACGGCAGGTCTGTCTGTGCCCACCACAGCAAAAACTGCGAACCCAGAGTGGAGACACGCTCTGCAATCTGTGTTCTGCATTCACTGACCATCTTCCCGGTGTTTCACCTGGCACTTTCTGTGGGGGCACGGGTGACGGTTGGCGAGCTTACTTGCTATCCTCATGATTGGTGATAGACAGGAGAGCGTGTCAAGGAAGTTGCCACAGCAGTGCTTCCACCGTGGGGAAGCATAACATATTCAGCATAACAAGCAGGTGGATTGTTTCAAGATCTACCAAGTCCCTCCGGGGAGAATAATATGTCAACAATCAATCTGTACAGAGAACGTACAGTTCTACAGAAAAGACGCCCAGCCCGACTGATGTCGGTGTGCCCCCCCACCCGTCCTAGTTATGGGCACTGCCTAAATAAAAACACAACTGAGACTCCACGTCACTTGAAGGTTTATTGTCTCTATTTGCATACCCTTCAGAGTTCAAACAGGCAAAATAAGGCGGTTTCTTCTTGACAGGAGTTTTATTCCCATCCTCCAGAGTTCACGAGGATGGAATAAGTTCACCTGCCCTTCACAGGTGTGCGTGCAACCATCAACAACCTCAACCGTGATTTGTCTGCTGTCTCCGGGCCTTCTTTTGCTGGGCCGAAGCCAACACTTGCCGTGCCAAATTAGCCTTTCACGCTTGGTAATGTTTCTCTGCTGGCTGGGGGAGTTTACAATTTCAGAGCAAACCCATTTACAGTTCCAGAGCAAACACTTAAGGATGACTTTATAACAAGGGCTAGAGAGATTAATTCATGCAGCCACATGTAAGCCTTTCACAGAGTCTAAACACTAAATACAGTCTTCTAAGACTAATGCCTATTTTGAGCAAAACTAGCAGGCAGGTGACCTGGCCTGGTCCTCAGTCATGACAGGAGCCTCAAACTCAAATCACCATGAGGGCCGCATGAGGACCAGCATGTTAGCCTGAGGGCTGCACCACTAAAACCTTTTCATACAACAATATTGCAAATACTGATAACAATAGTGTCATTGTGGGCTGCAGAAAATAGCTTTAGGGGCTGCATGTGGCCCACGGGCTGCGTGTTTGAGACCCCTGAGCTATGAAGTGTCACTTCTTAGCTAATGCCCACAGCTTGGGCAAGAGCTGGCTTCTGAGTCACCCTCTGGAGTTTTTGGGACCAGTCTCTGGTTTATTTGTTTGTTTGTTCTTCAGGTGTCATGGCTGGGAAACATTTACCCCAGATTTCCAAGACACACAAGGAATAACTGCCCGGGTTGTCATTAGACTGCAATTAATGTCCTTGATGGACCTGGGGTTTTTTTAATCTTGTCTATGTCAATCTGAGAAAGTGCCGCACTAATGCACAGTCTGAAGCATGTGTGTTTTACACCCATGAATAAAATATTTTGGTAAAAGCTGGACTCTTTGTCATGATCCAAAACTAGATTTGGCACCATTTCTCCATCAACAAACTGGAGTCATAGCATCACATGATCTGGATGCTTGTGGAGGTCCCCGGTAGGTGTGCAGCTCGGGATTAGTCAGATAGACCATGGAGTAGGAACCAGAAAAGAACGTGAGTGGCCATATCTGTTGGAATAGGTGTTGGAGTGACTGTTAGAGTACAATTAGGGTTGGAGGTTATGCCCCCCTCTCTCCCTTTCACTCACCCCCGTAGATCACATGGAGGATGTCTTGTTTGCCCAGAACACCACTTGTCAAAATTGAATTTCAGACCAGCCTCTCCCTGCATCCATGAGGAGCAGTGAGACTTTCTTCATAAAATCACAGAAGAGGAAGGTTGGAAGATCCCTCAGGAGATCATCTAGTCCAACCCCCTTCTCAAAGCAACGTCTGATCCATCTTCCCCTGGAGTCAATAGAAGACTCCAGTTGACTTGGGATTAAGCCCTACCTCATTCAGACAGGACTTGGCCTCAAACTTAGTTTTTAAGCTCAGAGAACGCACTAGGTCCCAGTCCCTCAAAGGTATTAAGGCTCATTGAAATCAATAGGAGTTATGTACTTAGTCAGTGTGGGGGATCCTGAACCTATGTGTTATGGAAGTCCCATGCAGGCTGCTCAGATCTCATGGTGATGAGTGCAGACTAGATTGCTACAAACTGTAAATGATAAAAGTGAAAGAGGCTGTCCTAAATTACAAAATATGTAAGCTCCCAAAAAGCCTCATATAAAGGTACCTGAAAGCGTTCATTCTGCATGTCCAAGGCCATGAACGTCTTAACTTCTTGCACTCCAAGAGAAAATCTGCACTGTGCAGGGACAGTTGGCTCTTAGTCACAAATGATGTATCCTCAAGTTGAAATGCAGATTGAAAGCCTCCTGTCTTGGGCTCGATTATGACAACAGAAGATGGTCATTGGGAGACGTTAGTTCTCTGGGCAAATTTATGCAAGCCCAATCAACCGCAAGGCTTTTTTAATGCATCCCTAAACTCAAGGATCATGTCCACGACTGGAGAAATGCAAACACTGTACCAGTCTTTAAGAAACTGGAAAGAAGTGATCTTGAAAAGAACAGACCTATTAATTTGACCTGAACTGAATGCAAAGTCATAGAATAAATTTCAAGAGAGAGAATAGTTAAAGACATGATGAACAGCAACCAAGATAAAATACAACCTGATTTTACAAAAGATAGATTCTGCCAGCCCAAGCTGGTCTCTTACTTTGAAAAGATAACCAGTTTTCTAGACAAAGGATGTGCAGTAGAGCAAATCAACCTAGATTTCAGTAATGCAAAATTTCCCACATGGGAAACTTTGGAGATCATGGGGATTCACATGGGAATTGAAATGTAGGTAAGGAACGCGTTAATGGGGAGACTACGATGGGTCATACTGAAAGGTGAGCTTAGGGTGCAATGGGTAAGATATTTTAGTGGTGGTAGAGAAGTGTTATTACACTAACTGGTGAGAACCCCATCTGGAATACTGTGTGCTATTCTGGTCCCCCATGTTTAAGAAAGATGAATTCAAACTGGAACAGGTGCAGAGAAAGGGTCCTGGGATTATCAGAGGAATGAAAACCCACCTTATCATATGAAATAGAAGGAGCTGGGCTTGCTTAACCTAACAAAATAAAAGCTGAGGGGAAATACACTTGCTCTCTGTAAATGCCTCAGAAGGATATGTAACAGGGAGGGAGAGGAATTATTTAAGATACAGACCAATTCTGGCACAAGAATAAATGGCTATAAACTGCTCATCGACAAATACAGGATTGACATCAGCTGAAGGTTTCTCACCATCAGAGGAGTGAAGTCCTGGAACAACTTTCCAAGGGAAGCAGTGGAGGCAAAAAACGTAACTGATTTCAAGATCGAGCTTGACAACTTAATGGAGGGGATGGTAAGAAGAGATTGACTACAATGGCATATGGCCCAGCCGCGTCAGCTGTTAGCAAATGTCTCCAAGAGCCAGGGATGGGACACTGGCCCTGAATTACTACAAAGGATTCTCCTCCAGAGTTGGGGCACAGACCACTTGCTGGTTTGAACTAGAGGAAGTGTTGGATTCGCTGTAACGTGAAGTCATTAACTCAAGATCTGAGGATGTCAGTAACCCAGGAACAGTCATGGGCTTATGAGAGGAGTGGGTGGGTGAAGTTCTGTGGCCTGCCATGGGCGGAAGGTCAACCTGGATGGTCAAGATGGTCCCTTCTGGCCTGGAAATCTACAAGTCTATAGACTCTTTTAATCTGCTTCTTTAAGTTAGTCCAGTTCCCCCTGAACTTCTCTGAACACCCTCCACCTTGCTGGCAGCAAGGCGCCCAGCAATTCAGAGAGCCATAGAAGATTAGGGTTGGAAGGGATCCCAGGAGATCACCTAGTCCAATGCTCCACTCAAAGCAGGACCAACACCAACTCCATCATCCCACCCAAGGCTTTGAAAATCCGAGCCTTGAAAACCTCTAAGGATGGAGATTCCCCCACCTCCCTAAGTAACCCATTCCAGTGCCTCACCATCCTCCTGGTGAAAAAGGTTTTCCTGATATCCACCCTAGACACCCCCCACTGCAACTTGAGACCATTGCTCCCAATTCTGTCAACTGCCCCCACTGAGAACAGCCTCACTCCATTCCCCTGGGACCTCCCTTTAGGTAGCTGAAAACTGCTATCAAATCCCACCCGCCCTTCTCTCCCACAGACTAGAGCCTGCAGGATTCACACAGCGTTACTGTTGCGGTATCACTGGAGTAGCATAAAGACACACTTTCATCTCCCCGCTCACCTCTGCAGTTACACCTGGAAGTTACCATCCAGGTGCAGCAGGGACTTACCTGCTCTGGTGTGAGTTTCCTGTCTCTGCCTGCCAGCCAGCGGCTTCGGGTCACTGGGATGAGTGATTCCTCCAGCTCCATCACAAAAGTCCAGCCCTTCCCAAGTTAACAAAACGCCCAAAGCAAAGTCCAGTCCTCGTTGTCCCAGCCTGTCCTCTAAGGACCTGTCCTACTCCACCATAGGCTGCAGCCTTTCTCTTGGGCTCAATGCCCGGTTCTCCTGGACTCCAATCAACCCATTACCTCCCTTTGTTGCCTGAACTCATTGCACCTCCCTATGGTGTGATAGCCAAGGGAGAACCCACCATCACTCTCAACGACAGGTTTCCAGCCTGGGAACCCTACACAATGGGGCTGTCCGTCCCTCTACCACAACTGCTTAGCCTCTTTCCTGCCTGGTCTCCCACTCTTTATGGGAGCGCCTCACTCCACGTCAGCTCTCACTGCACGCAGCTCCCCTTATTTCTTCCAGCATGCCCGGTTCTGAGTCACATGCCCCCCTCCTCATTGCACGACTCCTGCATTCATTCCCATCGTCTGGGGATACATCTCATCTTGTCACAGGTGAGGCCGAGTGCTTGACCATTCAACGGGCCAGCTCCTCTGGTGACACTGGGTTTCTCATCCTGCAAAATCCTTCCGTCAAAGTTACAGGATGAGATGGGCAATCAAAGTGGCCCAGAGAGTTTGACTTACAGATGGCATATGGCTAACTATGTATCACCAATGTTCCCTCTAATTACTCGTAGACTGTGTGCGCAAACAATTTCTTTGTGTGCTCAAAAACATTTCTTTGTGAGCACCAATATTAGCACTATTGAATTTTTTGTGCACACCTTATTTAGTTGTGTGCGCAGGTTTCATGACCTGTGTGCATGCGCACACGCACACAGCTTAGCAGGAACAGTATGTATCACCCAGCTAAGCAATGATCAAATGGAGGAGAAGATAATGTAACAATCCCTGGGGGAAGTGGGGATTGAACCCATGATCTTTAGCATTTGTCTTTCCTGCTTGGCCAAAAGGAGCAGCTCCCTCAGCTAGCAGCAGTAGCATGCTGGTATTCTTGCTAAATCAAGAAAAACAGCCTGCCGCCAGGCTGTATGGGGCAGTGAAATCAGCCCCCATGGAAAGTGGCAGAAGCCCAAGTGCTGGCAGAACACTAATAAGTGAACATGAGGCTGAGATGATAAGACTTTGCCGCCTCTAGCTTTTAGAGTTTTCTTGCAGGCCCTGTGCCTTTGAAATTACGGCTAGCTCTTTGCATGTGTAGCATAGATTTCCTCTGGCACAGTGGTTCCCAACCTGGGGGCCATGGACCCCTGGGGGTCTGCGGACATGTTGCAGGGGGTCCATGGAGCCTCACCCTACTGGAATCCAGCTGAAGCCCCAATGCACCCTGCCAGGGCTGCCTCTCCCTGCCGTGACCGGATCCCGGCAGGGGAATGGGGCCATGGCGGCTCCCCAACAGGGGAAAGGGCAGGGGGCCATAGCCACCATGGCTCGGCTGCCAGCAGTGGTGGTGGTGCCGCTCTCCGACTGTCCCAGCGGCACCACCAGAGTGGCACAAGCCAGAGTCTGCTTGCATGGGCCAGATTACATAATCAGCCAGGTGGCTGCAAAGACTTTTTTTGTTAAAAAGGGGTCCCGAGCTTGTAAAGTGTTGGCTTCAGAGTCACTTGGAAATTCAGCTGCAACTAGCAAAAAAAAAAGTCAGATTAGGCACATATACTCCCACAAAATGTTCTTCTGGGCTCTTTTCTCCACTGGCGCATTTGGGGTAATGAGAATATCAGCTTCATCCTGTTCTGGTTTGTTGACTTTGGGGACAATAGGTGGAATGTTGGAAGGTGCCTCAAATTTCAGCGATGATGAAGAGGAAATGAGGCCTCTAAGGAAAGGTTAAGGGGACTGCAGTCTAGAGAGAAGCTGAGGAGACATGATGTGATGGTTCACAGATATGTAAAAGAGGTTAAGGGGAAGGACACAAATCAATTAGTCTCCTGAGCCAATGAAAAAAGAACCATGTGACGCGCTTAAGGTTGCAGCAAGGAAAAAATCAGGGGAAATAGTTACAGTATTTGAAATGGACTAAGCTATCTAGGAAGGCTGAGGATATTCAGCTAGACAAAACACTATTTCACAAGCGAGGAAGGGTCACCTTGGGGTGAAGGCAGTAGCTTATGTTATTAGGACTCTGGCTTCATATGCTAACTTTGGGGTGTGACTTTAGGTACATCGTTTAACTTCTCGGCACTTCAGTTCCCTTTCTGTAAAACAAGGGCCTGTGTGTCTTACTGTTCTCCTCCTGCTGTCGATGCTCTGGTGCTAATTACATTATTGTTTAGTTTGAACGCTGCTAGGCACAGTGTTGATACCTCAGTGGATGTAATTTGGGGCAGTGATATCCATGCAAAGCACCTGGAAGAAAATTGGGTCTTAAACTGTGCACAGGAGGGGGAAACGCATCAAGAGCATCTCCAGTGCTATCGGTGTCATCAAAGAAGAAAGTATGCACAGCTCGTGAAAGGAGATCAGTAAAGAGCATGTTCCACTTCGTTTTAATATTCTAGTTGTGCATTAGGGTCTGGATTCTGCCCTAGGGGGCCCATGATGTGATGTGACAGGGATTAGACCACATACACCCCAGGAACCCCCATACACACTATCCAGACCTTGGGTCCAGATAGGTGATATAAGCAAATGCTGCCCTCCACTCACCCCCTGCCCTGCAGGACATGGGGAGGAAATGACGGGAAATGTTTGGACCCGGGTTCTGTCTCACAAAGATGAATCAGCAGAGATGAACTGTGGCTAGCGTTATCAATTTACTGTTGACCAGGCCAGCATCACCCTGCTATTCCCCTGGAGCAGCAAGCCCTTGCCTCCTTATAGGGTGCCTGTCAATAGGTCTTTCTCCGCCTCCATGTCCCTCAGTGGGTGTTCGGTCCAATATGGCCATAGGCTGATGGAGGCGATTGTCTCTACCGCCTTGAGGGGAGACAGAAACAGTTACTGTCCTTGGCCCCGCAGAGGGGCCAGGCAGACAAGACACAATAGTTGTATGAAAACCAAAAGAGTGAGGCTCTAACGGTGAGGAAAGAAGAGCTTCCTGATTCAAGCAGGAAGTGGGGATGTGGGTGGCTGCTGCCGGACCCAACTCCGCTGTGTCTCAGCCCAGGTCCTGACCTGGTGTCAGTTCGTGTGGGACCTGGTCGGCGGGGTCCCAACTGCAACACGCCAGAACAGGTCCTGAGTCAACCTCCCCCGTATAGGGTTCCAGTTCCCAGTCCACATCAAGCTCTGGGGTCACCACTTCAGAAAGGGAGCCAGCGGGGTCCAAACTGGAACAAGCCAGTACGACCTCGGAGTCAGCCTCTCCCGGGTAGGGTTCCTGTTCCCAGTCTACACTCGATTCCTGTGTCACTATTCCAGGTAGGGAGCTGGTAGGACCCAAACCGCAAAATGCCGGTGAGGCCCTGGGATCGGCCTCTGCCACATAGGGGTCCTGTCCCTTGTCCAAACCTTGGTCCAGGACCGCTGCATTTGGGAGAGGACCTTCGGGGTCCAACCTGCAATGCGCTGGTTCCTCCCCCAAGTTGGTCTCTTGGACGCCGGAGTCCTCACCGCCCCATCTCCCACCCTCATTTAGGGCCCGAGGTACCTGGTCTTCCTCCAGTTCTTCTGCGTAGCATCCCTAGGGTAGATTATCACCCTCCATTGGATGGTCGTCAGGATCTTGGAGGGCCAGCAGGCTGGGTATGTTCTCCACCAAGGGGAGTTCCTCTAGGTCGCAGCCAGCTTCCCTGGTGTCATCATCACTCGCCAGGGGAGGCTCCTCTAGCTCGGTGGTGATAGAAGGGTAGATGGGTGCCACCACTAGGTCGGGGATAGGTGCTGGGCTGCGGAGCTCTTGATACTCGACCGAGTTAGCTCCGGAGGGGACTGCCCCAGTGGTTACGGCACTGACGGCTCCACCGGGCTGTCCCACTCCCTGTTTGCGGCCAGGCTTCTGGTGGGCCAGGCTTTCCATCGGGCTTCTGCCGGCCCTTTTAGGCAGGTGTCAGGTACCCGGGGTGCTGGAGGGTTCTCAATAGGCCAGGCCTTCCCCTGGAGCTCCACTGGTATGTCCACGCGGCCATCTGGTCCCCATGGCGCCGGCAGATTCTCCACTGGGCCAATCTCCTGCTGAGCCTGTGGTGAAAACACAGGGAGCTCCTTCTCCTTCGGCCATCAAGCCCTGACTGAGCTCCACGGCTTGCCTTTTATACGTCCTGGCCCACCCCCTTGTCTTTTGTCTGACGGACAGGTCACATCTAGCTCCGCCCCCGAAAGGGCGGAGCAACCCTGCCTGCTTGTTGTTGGGGGAGGCCATTTTGTTCCTGTTTATAAGGGGGGCCATCTTGCTGCCTTATATACAGGAGCCCATCTCTCTCTTTTACACAGGGCTCAAGAAATTTTTTTATTCCCATAATTGATGTGCCAAGTTTCGAGGTGCGGGGCTATCACCTGCCAAGCCCACCGGCTCAGCCCCGGCAAACCCTGGCCCACATTAAACACTGAATACAGAACATGCCTGCTACAACGTCAGAGAGCGGCTCTGAATGGCCGAGAGTTATGCACACCCACACGCACACTGTGTTTCTAGCCAAGCACGTTCACACAGCTCCCTGTGGGTCACTGCAGAGGTTCATCATGGGATGATAGAGAAGTGCACAGCAGGGCTCGCAGCTCCCAGTCTGCCTTCTCCTAAGCAATCCCTCCAGAGGACTTTTCAAATCAATCTCCTTTGACTGCTCAGATGAACGATTTAGCAGAGGATGCCAAACACTGTGCCGAGAGAGCTGCTCCCAGGTGAAAAACCAGGCCCAGGAGTGACAGGCCATGATAGAAGCTGCTGGTTTTGCTATAGCCTCTCTTCCTGTTTCTTTTTTCTTTTTTTTCCCAGCAGTGACACTCTGAGCCTATCAACATGGTGGACGAAACAGCAGCCATCTGTGCTGTTCATTAAAAGACGAAACAAGCCAGGCCACAGGGCAGTTCAAAGACTTGCTGCTGGCAACTTTCATAGCTTTGGACTCAAGGGTTAGACGAAGAGCGGATTGGCAGCAGGGCAGGGGGTGGCCCCGTGCCCTTGAAAAAATGAGTCAATGGCTTTCCCGCATGTGCACCTCACAAACTAAGTGCAATTAACATTCAGGCACTGGTCATACAACTCCACCTGCACCGCTGACAAGCTCCTGTTTCCCCAGTTGCTTGAAACGAGGAGGAGAAGAAAAGTTCAATGGATTTAGCATTCACCTCAAAGAAGGCGGGTGCCGTGACCAAAGCCCAGGGTCAGCTCTGAGAAAGGATTCCCCAGTTGTCCCAGCTGGGAGCTGGGCTATTCTTTAGGTTATTTCCTAGTTTACAAGGAAATTTCAGACTTTCTTGCTGTTCTTATGAACAGTCAATACTCTCTGGGGTCCTGAGAACACTGATTGAGAGACATGGGATCAGACCGATGGAGATGGAAAGCAGACAGCTAGATAGATATGATGGAAAGGGGAAGACAGTCTGATCCAGTGAAGGGAGCATTGAACGGGGTGTCAAGAAAACTAGGCTCTAGAGCTGCAGCACATTTCTGGGCAAGTGATTTCCCTTCTGTTTCCCTATTGTCTCATTAGACTGTCAGGTCTTGTGGGTAGGGTCTCTCTTGCTACGTGCACATATAATGCCCAGCACCCAGGGGGACCACAAGGCGCCCCTGCAATCTAAATGCATTTAGCTCTCAGCAACAGCAGAACCAAATACGTGCTGGATACTAAATCTTTGACTTTGGATTCCTGTTTTGGCTGGCCCAAATTGGAAAGGTCTCAGTGCAAATGGAAAGCTAACAGGCGCCCCACGTCCCATGTGGCAAGCAGGGCAGTGCTATTTTTAAAAGAAGGGTATTTAAATAGCCTTGTGACTCATGTACTTATTCTGTGCCAGCAGCCACGCTCTCTTGGGCCTGTCGGATCCCATGAGATAAGCAGGGCTGGGCCGGGCCGATATTTGTTTCAGGAGGGCCCAAGGAGCACCTGTGTGCCGAAGGAGGGGGTGTTGGTAGTTCTAAAGGGCTCGCCTTCCCCATATAGTCGGTGAGGCGTTCAGGTAGCCACAGAGCAGCCGTTCGATGAGATGCCAAGCTGCAATCCTGGCTGCTTGCTGGTGGCCTTTTAAAGACCCTGTGACACTCCTTACAAGGGTCAGGGTGCTAATGTGGATGGCCTGGACGGATCCTAATTCGGGCCTTACGGCTGGCTTGAAATTCCCTTGACAGGCACCATGGGGAAAGGCACTCTCAGTTATTACTGTTGTGTGTCAAGAGACAGTTATTGTACATCAATCCATAATGGCAGGGGCTACAATTCTTGTACAATAGCATAGTACTCTGGGATCCTTCAGGATGGGACGTGCTGTGTAAACGTAATATGGTCATTAGTAACGTTTCAGGGTTGCGGCTTGCCAGCATGTGAGACGGCACTGATGTGTCACAGGAGTGGCACTCAACCACAGTCTTTCTCGGGGCGGCTCACGTTCCCAACATTGTCTCTGAAGTGGCACATCTCACTACCTTTAATTAATTTGAGGCACACCATCATATCGTTTCCAAATGAACTCATGAATATTCATGAGCCAATGAGCCAATCCAGAGCTCTTTGAGTAGTTTTTCAAAAAATGTTCTGGCACACTTGCTCAGACCTGGTGGCACACTTGTGTGCCGTGGCACACTGGTTGGGAACACTGCACTAGGCCTTATGTATTAGAGTGGTGCCAGTTCCTCCCACCGGATGGCCTCTCGGGCGTGGACTGGTGTGTGAAGAACTGGTGCTGGGGACCCATCAGCCAACCCCCTTTTGATGGATTTGCTCTCCAAAGGCAGCAAACACCAAGCAGTCCCTGCTCCCAGTGCACCATCTAGACATTTATCAGGAGATCAAACAAAGGATGGATCCTAGTGGTGTCAACCAGTAAATTGTTTCTCACGAGGCAGGTGGCAAAGCATTGGAATGGGCTCCCAAGGGAGGAAATGGAGCCTCCATACTTAGAGGCTTTTAAGGCCCAGCTTGACAAAGCCGGGGCTGGGCTGGTTTAGTTGGGTTGGTCCTGCTTTGAGCAGAGAGCTGGACTAGAGACCTCCTGAGGGTCTTTCCAACCCTTATTTTCTATGAGTCTATGTCAGCACAGAACCTTTGCTACAGCGACTCCAGATTCCAATCCTATTTTTAGCCCTTTCATTCAAGTGGAGACGCTCCAGATTTAGACCTGTGGGAACAAGATCAGAATCCAGCCCATATGCAACAGCTTGATGGTGCAATAAATGTGGGTTTCAGGAATGCAACCAGTATGAGTTAGAGAGTTATACGTAATGCCCAAGCAAGATCTTCTCCTTCCCCCTGACCAGCAATCTGGGACACTTCTATGGCATCTCATCCTGCCCATAAGGTGCAGAGCATGGTGGGATGGGATATATAGGAGTGTTTTGCTCAAAACTGGGCAGTGCTGTGGCCAGAATGGATGCATTCAATGAAAGCTTCAAATCCTTAATCTATTCATCCTAAACTCCCAGCAGCCTAGGAGACAGCAGTGTGACTGCTGAATATTTGCACACACATCTTCATGCTGAGCCTTAATGGACTTCAGAAGCCGCTGACTTCACCAGCAAGCCACTATTCGGCCTGAGACAAAGCTCCAGAAAATCCAGCAGCCGTGGACAACATTGCTTGCCCCTAGCGACCACGTTTATAGACTGTTGCCTTCTGTGGCTATGAATGGCAGGGCTGGCTCAAGGGGTTGTGGCGTCCCAAGCCAAATTTTGATTTGGCGCTCCCCCCATCTCATTCATGGAGGTTGAAAATGGTTTTCCAAAGTGCATAAATCTCCAGCCTCTGCCCGCAGAGGGATTTAAAGTGCACTCTGCCTACATGACTTAAGCTGCAGGTTGACTAACAGTGCCTGAGCTGCTAGGACAGAGTCGAAGAGGTGGGGGCCAGCCTGATCTTCAGGGGCGCTAGGCACCCCTAACAACTGCCACCTGAAGCCATGTCTGTCTCTTGCCTCACAGGAGAGCCAGCCCTGATGAACGGTTTCAAGAAACCGCCCACACGCCACTGGATAAAAGTCACCAAGCAAGCTGCCTTCCCGTCCTTTATGCACCCTGGGCAAAAACATCATTGCCAGGAATCTGTGATGAAGATGAGGAGGGGTTTTGGGAAACTGACAGCATTTTCTGAAAGCAAGCGAGTTATGCTGACATTGCGCATGGCGGTCAGACGGAGGCATGACGCGCTCTGGAATGGTTTGACCGTGGCCCAAGAATGTGGTAAACACGGTTCCCAGAAGGAGGGCTCATGTACTGCGCAGACAGGGCAGCACCACACAGGCAGAACAAGCAGGGTGAGGAGATAGTGCGTCCTCTCGGGCTTTAAACCAGAACTATTTTAGAGTGTGTTTATTGGGCACCAAGGACCAATGACTATTTCCAGGCTGACAGACTTAAGGGAGGCAGACGGGAAGGGGGCTTGAAAATGGACCTTGAGAACAGGGGCAAAGCCAACAACCTCAGGAAGATGAGACGGGAGTGGGAAGGAAGAGCCTGATGGAAGAGAAACAGACGTGGCAGAGAAACAACTGTAGCATTTGAGGGGCCAGATTTTAGTTATTCCAGGACTTGCAGTCAGCCAACAGCATGGAGGGCTAAGTCAGCCACACAGGAGAGGCAGGGGCTTAATAATAACTCCCTGGGCCAAATCATCCCCAGTGCAACGCCACCAAAGCTAGTCACTGGCGTTACAGTAGGGGTGAGCACGGCCTGGCCCAGAAGAACTGCTGGTGTCTGTGTGCACGCTCATCAAGAGCTGAGAGCCACATGCAGAACAATCAGCATACACAGCTGCCCTTTGCACATCCGTCACTGTATGCGCACATCTGAAAGGTAACGTGTGTGCCCAGAAGAACGTGCCTGTACATGTGGCTATGTGCAAGGGTGAGTGTGTAAAATATGTACAGGTGCAATAACGGCTGGCTTTGGCTCTCACAGCGTCCAGGCAGTACCATTGTCCCCATTCCACAGATGAGAAACTGAGGCATGGAGAGACTAAGCGACTTGCCCAGGGTCACAAAGAACGTTTGTGGCAGAGCAAAGACATATCCTAATGGCCACTTAGTGTAACAGCAACGGGATCATCTGTCTGTGCGTAGCAAACATGGATAAATGCCAGCCTGGAACTTAAGCTCTCCTTTCCTCACACATGCCCATGCAGCTCCATCCTCTCCTATCTCCTTAATCGTCCCTCTGTCCCCTCCTCCCATCTGCCCTTCCGCACCGCTCGCTCGCCATCCCCTGTGCCTCCAAAAGCTTCCTTTCCCCCGTATAGTGGTCCCTTGGGTTCGTAATGGCCTGCAGAAAGCGGGGTTGAAAGTTTGCAGTGCCACCACAAATCTCACACCTCTCTCTGACCAAGGGATGGAGCAATGAGTTGATGTGCTCATGTGAAGACGCAGAGATATTCTTGGGGCGTGCTCTGTGTGTGCCTCAATTTCCCCCAGATGTTACTCATGTATTTCGGCCTGTGATCATTGCAGAGGCTACTAGAGGGTGGATGGGCCTTCCCCAGGCACACAGACACAGACAATAGCCAGGATCCCCTCTGCCTTTCTTGGTCAGCTTGCATTGGGCGGAGACAAGGAGGGGTGGTCGCCTTGCCCTGGAAGGAGACAAAAGGCTGGGGAGGGGAAGGGCACCGGTCTGAGGAGTGGCTGGCTGGACCAGCCGGTCTCCCCATAGGAACAGAGCCTGAGAATGGGGGTCTGAGAGTCCCTAGTTGGTTACTGCTGTAACTTCTAATTAATCCAGTAACGAAGTCTCTATCCTGTGATCCTGACACCTAATAAACCTTTCTGACTAGCTATGAATCATGGGTGCACGGCCCCTTTGCAGGCACGTAGGCTACCTAGGATCCCATCCTGAGGGGCTCCGGAGAGGAGCTCAAGCAGGGCAGTGGTGCTGAATGAACATCCTATGGCCAGAGTCATGAGCTGGCTGCACCGGTGTGGGGAGACCCCACGGGAAATGGGGCTGTGGGCAGGCTCCAAGCCCACTAGTCCTGCCTGGCTTCACCCCGAGTGGCTCCACGGCACCGTTCCTGTGGGATGCTGTCACAGCTTGCTCCATCCAGAGCCCCCAGTCCAGCTAGAGCCAGGCCCTCACGGAGAGGATCTGTCTGCACAAGGCAGGCATGCTACATCAGAGAAGAGGAGATGCAGCCAGGGGCTAAAGGGCTGAATTGGGCTTTAGCTGACCTTGGGCTGAAGCCTTGTCCAAGTCGGTTTGGGGGTTGGAGGCAGGTGGTACTTAAAAATGAAATACACAAAGCCCCAGACTTTGAGCCCCAGATTTGGGGAATTCCCTGGGCCCAGCAACTTTCCTGCTTGCCTCTGGAGCAGCGGCTGCAATTTGTTTGGACGGAGCCACCCAGGAAACTTGATGCCATGCATCTCCAGGCTCCAGCGAGACATGTAACAGGAAGGGCCCAGGGTCCGAGACTCTGCGACTTCTCGCAGGAATGCACCGGCCCAACTCCCTGGGCAGCAGGGGCTCCAGGCACTAAACTCTAAACCCGGCCAACACCTGCCATCCCATTTCACGGCGTTTGTCTCCTTCCTGTGCCTGCACAAATGAGTCTTTCATGAGGTGGGGCGGGGGGAGAAATTCCTAGGTTAAAATTACCCAGATTCCTTTGGACGCTGGCCTAGAGGTTGCCTAGCATGAAATGCAATGAGCCGGGTGCCTGTGAATGAGTGAATTATGGCTGGTTGATGGGATAGGCGGTGCAAAGGATGAGCAGACACGGCAGAAGGCCACCTGCCCACATGGCTGTAAAGGCTTAAAGTGGATGACCTGCGAGGAGGCCCCGGACTGCCTCCACGTCAGATCTACTTTGCAGACTTTCCCAGGCACACTGTGCAAGCCTGGCAAAATGCAAACCATAGCTCAGAGAATTGTAAAATTTAAAGCCAGTTACTGGCTCTGTCCTATTGTAACAGCTTCTGGGCCTCTGTTCTTGCCAAATCACAGTTGGCTCCAGTTACAAAATTCAAGGTGGCAGCAGAAAATCCCTGCCATCAGGGCAAGGGTTTGGTGCAGCCCTGGCCAGGAGTCCGATCCAGAACTGAACTTTCTCTGAGACTGACTGGTTTGTAATCCTTCTGGCCCACTTGTTCATCCTGTCATGCAGGCTGGTCTTCCTGCTGATAGCATCAGTCATTCCTAATGCTCCCAATGTCGGAGTGGCCTTTCAGAGACTCACAGAGGCTAAGGCCAAAACGAACCGCCATGACCGTCACAGTCTAAACTCCTGATTAGCATCAGTCAAAGCCTTTCGCCCAGGAGTCCCTTCCACTTACGGGTGTAGTTTATGAGCGTGAGCTCAGAGATGCTTCCACGTGCAGGCATGTTTGTGTGAGCGCACACTATTCCTTCCTAGATATTAGTGTGGTTCTGTGCACATCCTCATGCACGAGTTTGTTTGTGCACCTTTTCTCTGTATGCTTCCGTTGGTCTGTTTCCGTATCATCAGAGTTTGTGTGCCTCAGTGTGGTGGCATGTTTTTGCATGTGGTGATTTATTGCCACGTGTGTCAGGCTGTATGTCTTTTTCAGGGCCTTTCTATGATTGCTTAATCTCTTTGCTCCTGAGCACATTTGTTTCTCAGTGGGTGTTTTCTGTAACAGCTTGCAACGCGTGTGCTTGTTTCTATGGAGCTGTGCATTTTCTCATGACACGTCTTCATTTCCGTGTGTGCAATTTTACTATTGGTGTGTGTGTGTGTGTGTGTGTGTGTGTGTGTGTGTGTGTGTGTGTG
>ML682029.1:2899111-2986983 GCA_007922195.1 Podocnemis expansa | reverse complement strand
GTGTGTGTGTGTGTGTGTGTGTGTGTGTGTGTGTGTGTGTGTGTGTGTGTGTGTGTGTGTGTGTGTGTTTCTCGATGTTTCCTCTTTGATAGTGTGCATGCGTTTATATGTGACTCTTTTCTCCGACTGTGCACGTGTGCTTATTATTCAGCCTGTTGGACATCCCTCCAACTTGAGTTCTTTGTGCTCCTACCACATATGAGGCTGTTCTTTAGCCCAATTCACATCTCACCCCGGCAGGAAGCAAACTAGAAACTGGATCTGAATGGAGGCCTTGTGTGAAGTGATTTTAATAAGCATCCGGGGCAGGTCAAACTAATGGGTTAACTCCAACCGAGTGATGTAATTGAGTGGGCTCGAAAGCTGCTGGAATAGGAACTCGCTTGTTGTTTTGCTTCCCTGAAAGTCTATCCTCACGCCGCTGGAGCCATTAGGGTTTTAACAACATGAAATTAATAGCTCCATTACCTCAGCGATCACACATCCAGCCTCTCTTGCTGTTGTCCTTTCACTGGTGCCAGCTCAATGTGCTGAAATATCTGTACGCCACATGTGTCCAGGATAGACTGCCTCCAGAAATGGGAGGGTGGGCGCTAAAGGGACGCACTTCTTCTCATCTCATGCTGAAATCTGTGCCAGAAATGCATCTTTTGTTTATTTGGAGTCCTAGCATGGGGTTATTTTTCATAGGCGACAGGGGTAGAGCCTTGTAAATGCCTTTTACAGTGCAACATTATGCAGCATATTGTCTGCTTATGGCTGGCGGATTGTTACAGCCAGGTCTTTGCTCCATTGGTCAAGAGATGAAAGAAGAGCTAGCCTGTGATGTGGTGGAGGGTGAAGCCAACCCCCCTTAGATCGATCTGGTAGATGAAATGCAGAGCCTAGAGAACCACAGCTGGTCCTGACTGGGCGCTCAGTTTCTCATGAACTTGGAGGAACTGGAGAAAAGTGACTGCTGATTCCTAGTGCAGGCCCCCTCCAGATCCTTGATTTACTTGAACACATATTGCTAGGGTTCAGATCCCAGAATGGGCTGAAAAGGGCACAACCGTAGTGTCCACATCACCCTGCTGGACTACAGGGGTCCCGGTTTTGTTCCTCAGGTCCCTCACCACGATGGCACTGGGTGCACCAAGACTGATGGCACCAAACCATTTCAGTGCCTCATAATCTCATAGACCTTAAGGTCAGAAGGGATCTTCAGGATCCGCTAGTATGACCTCCTCCACAACACAGGCCACAGAACTGCACCCACCCACTCCTGTAATAGACCCCTGTAACCTCTGCCTGTGCTACCAAAGTCTTCAAACCCTTATTTAAAAACTTCGAGTGACAGAGAATCGACCATTTACTCTCATTTAAACCTGCCAGGGACATATGCCCCACACTACAAAGAAAGGCAAAAATCCCCCAGGACCCCTACCAATCTGACCTCCCAGGGAAACTCCTTCCCATCCCCCAAATATGGGGATCTGCTAAACCCCGAACCTGTGGGCAAGACCCACCACCAGCCAAAATGTTCTTAATAACTCAGGGCCCTCCCCATTGAGCGTCCCATCTCCAGACGCTGGAAATACTGGCCATTAGCAATGCAGATTGGCCATCATGGGGCATCTCATCACACCAGCTCTTTGGATGGTGCTTCGATGGACCGAGTCAGACACTCATAGCTGCGTCAGCAACCATGGGCCTATCTCAGTTGGCTTCTGGCTCAGTTCATGTAGCTGATCCCTCAAGCTCTAGTACTTGGGCTGGAGCTGACGGGTAGGTGCGGTAAAGGCATTACCATGGATTGACCATCAACTTCTCTGGTCTGAGGCTGGAGCACACCTAGGGGAATTCACGTCATGCCAGTCCCAAGAGCCAGCTCTGCAGTAGAGAACTACGGAGCCATTGATCACCATCAGCATCCTCCACCACGGACACCTGCTACCAGCCCTTTCCCCTGGCTTCATTCGCACAGGTCACCATGTTTAGCATTGGCCTGCAACAGGTGGTGCAGGTTAGAAGCTGTCTTGAGCACCAGCAATGGGTACTCTCTGCCAAGCCCAACAGATCACAGCAACAAACTGGATTTTCAAAGCTTTCTCCCCCGTCACCACAGCACTGGCAAAGTGCAACTGCTCCAGGCCAGACAGCTGCACAGTTTGGCTGACCCTGGTGCCCAAAACCTTGCTACAGAATCAAGATCTTGTTTGCTGTGAAAAACTTTCCAGGTTAGCTTAGAAAGAAAATGACTTAGTCCCAGCCCAAGCGCCCGTAGAGTCAGTGAGTTTGCAGGAGTAGGGAGACTGGGATTTTCCCAAATGAGTTTAAGACAGGACTGCTCCCTGTCTCACTAAACAGACCGGGGTGCGGGGATCACACGCTTTAGTTGGATGCTTGTCCTTCCTGGCTGGTTAAGACTACTAGTGGCAACAGACTTGAGACTGGCTGAGGCTGGGCAGAGGGGTGGGCAGAGCAACAGGAGTTCGCCAGGAAGGACCAGGTGGATGATACACTGAATTGCTGAGAGGGTGACGGAGAAGCAGCCCAGAATCCTCCGATTACTCTGGATCCTGGTCAATCTGACGCTAGATCCAGGTAGGGGACTGCACCTGCCTGGTAGCCATAGCTGGTGATCTAGCAATGGGTGAGGCGCCAGTGTCCGTGCTGGTTTTAGGTCAACGAGACACTTGTGATGTGGTTGATGTCAGGGCGTGGCTGGCACGAGCGCATTCCCTGGAGGGAGCAGATGGGGCTGCCTTGGAGTGGCTTTGCTCCTTTCAGGCAGAGACAACTCAGCTGGTGACGACAGGTGGATCATCTGTCAGCACCAATGGCTCTCTGCAGCAAGTGTTGCAGGGTTTCATTTTGTCTCGTCCCCAACCCGAGCTCCAAATACGGCCACCAGGAGAGGCAGACTAGAGGCACAATGCACAGAGAATGAGTTCTCTCCATGGGGGCTCTCCGTCTCAGCCGAAAAGGTGAGACAATGACCCAGTGCCCACTAGTGCCTGGGCCACGAAGGAGGATTTGGTGGCTGTGATTTGGAAGAGCAGGCTTTGGGACATGGCACCCCTGCCTGAGAGAGCTGGATTGAGCATTGGTCACTAAAGTCCCCACATAAACTGTTTGGTTAGGCCCGTGCTGGCCATGCTACACACAAGCATTTTTCTCTCTGTGTTTGGTGCAGCAAGAACAATTTCTTCCAGAGGCAGGCCTGGCTCTGCTCATGCAGTAGGAAACAAGCATGCTTTAGCACAGTAGTTGTCAAACTTAGGATCGGGACCCAGTACTGGATCGCAGACCCTCAAGGACTGAGTCTCAGCACCCCTTGCTGCCACTGCCAAAAGATTGGAGTGCATTGCTCAAAGATGTAATCACTGGGTCATGGGCATAAATGTTTTTTTCCCACTGGGTCCTGAGGAAAAAAGTTTGAAAACCACTGCTTTAGCATACATGAGCGGCCAGGGTGAACCAGCCTGGCATATAAGGTTCCCCCACCGTACAAGTGCATTTACATCAGTGTGCACAAGACAACAACTCCAGGTCGCTTCAGCTGCCACTGCGCAATGCCCATGTCTCTGTTCCCAGCACTGCTCCCATGTGACACATACAAGCTAGCTAAAAATGGCAGCAGCAGACCAAGGGGTCAGCGATCCCTCAGAATAACAAAAGCCAAAGCTGTGAGGTCAGTGCCAAGGGTTTGCTGAGCACACTTCCTGCATTCCTGGCCGCCCCGACATTGGTGAGTGACAGGGTGGCGGTGATGGAATCTGGGTTGTTTTGTTGTTTTCAGAAAGTCACTGTTTACTTTCGTGGAGCCTTCGTTCTCTTTGCATTGTCCTGTGCTGACTCACGTGGAAGATAATCCGATTGGGGCCTTAACATTCGCGTGAAGAAAACTCCAGACTTACAACACAATGCTGGACCGTGTGCATTGCTAAGGATGCCTTCCCACGCGAGACATACCAGGGCTACAGGAATGGTTCCCAGAAATGATTGGCCCAGGAAATCTCTGAACTTGTCTGCTCTGACATGCCTTCTTAAAGTAAATGGCATGATACTATCCCCTCGCTTGTGAATTTCATCTGATTATCTGAAACCTCATTTACAGACCGTGATCATTCATGCTACTCAGCTCCTCCAGCGAGGTCCTGAGTGTGCTCAGCTCCCCCTGATGTCAGAGACAGTCGAGGGGCTCCCAAAGCTTCATCCGATCAGACCCCAACTGATTGCATTGTTATATCAATGGGAATGAAGCTATTCCTAAAATACATCCCAGGAATAGAAAGAAGGAGCAAAATTACATGTTTTTGACCATGAAAGAAATTGAAATGAATTTCATTTCTTTTCTGCAACCTGGCTTTCATGCATCCAGCTCAGTGCTCCCAGCTCTCTCAGTGACTTAAGAGTAGTCGGGATGCAAGATCAGTCCCAATCTCCTTCTATATTTTCTCTTTCAAAATTTTTTCCAAGACCTTGTATACTACTGAGGTCAAACTAACATGCCTGTAGTTACCCAGATCACTTTTTCTCCCTTTCTTAGAAACAGGAACTACTGGAACCTGCCTGCTTTGCAGTGAAACCCTGATCATCCTCCAGTGCCTGGTGACCAGCTGCTGCACTAACCATTAGACTTCATTCCTTCTCTTACCACGAGGCCTGATTGCCCATATTCAGTCAGTAGCCATTTCAGCAGCCCCAATACAAACAGTAAGAGAACTAAAACTGACAACAGCAAGCGTGGATTCCACAAAGGCCAGTCGCTCTCTCATGAACATTGAGGGAAAGAACGTGGCCCTGCTTAGCTCAAACCACACCATCTCCAGGTCTGCTTCCACCTCCCCATGAAACCAAGCTCCTGTGTGGTTCCAACAGCAATCATGACAAATATCTGGGGTTCCTAAATCAGTGTCGGCTCCTATTTCTGCTACACCAAGCCCAAGTGGAATTATCAGCTTGCTCACGGGGAAGGCTCTAGCTTGGCTGCCTCCCCTCCTGAAAGAAACCAGGCCATTTCAGGGGCAATCTGGTCACTTCATTTGAGCTATGGTGGTAATGTTCCATGTACCAAGTCATAAGCATATGGCCAAAGCTGTGGCAGGGACATGAGCCAGATGCAAAATATGCAACAGAATATATGCATAACTATAGAGTATATCCGAAATACGCAGTAATTTACAACTCTGAATAGCAGTGGACTGAGGCTGCAGAGCATAATTATTTCCAGTTGGGCTTCAACAATTCTATGAAAGAAGAACTGGGTGGTGGGAGACCTAACCAAACCAGGATGATATGGTCTCCTTATGCATCAAGATCATGATGCATGAAGCCTGATCAGCATCACCAAGGAAAAACATGATGGTCCTCCCAGTTCGTGCCAGCTCTACTGGCTCCTCATCACCAGTCCCTTCTCCATCAGCTGAACTCACCAAGTTGGTCAGGTCCAACCCCATGGACAATCCTGTTTCCCGAGAGCTGACAGACTTGGTCCCCCAAGCTCATAACCTCTCCCATGGTGTTAGGAAATCCGATGAAATGTAGGTACTATGCCAACATGTTCTCATCAAGAAAGCCAACTTCCTACCACCCCATTGCAGCAAAGACTGCCTCATCAACCCCCAGCTGGGAGCAGAGATGTCTCTTGTGTATTTACTCCTTCTCTGAACCCAAACTACAGACACTTGAGAGTTATCTTGAGGAAAATCTGCAGAAGGTGTTCATTCACCTCTCCATGTCCCCAGAAGGCACCCTAATCTTCTTCATGCCAAGAAAGACTTGAGTGGAGCACCAAGTTCTGAACAAGATTACAGTCTGAAACCGGTGTTCCTTATTACTTATATATGAGCTATTTGAAAGACTCTGCTCTGCTGAGATTTTCCACACAGTTGGATCTCCACAGACCTTGTAACCTGGTGTGGATCTGGGAAGGAGAAGAATGGAAGACTGATTTCTGAACGAGGTATGGCCACTTGGAGAATTTGGCTATGCTGTTTGGGTTATGGAACAGCGCAAAGACTTTACAATCTTCAGAAACAGGCTTGACCAATTTGTCATCATTTCCTGGACAACATCCTCATTTTCTCCTCAAGTCAGGACCTCCACTATCATTTCAGTTGCACTGCCTTAGAGACATTCTGCCAAAGCCAACTCTACATGAAGCTCAAGAAACATGAGTTGAGGGAGGACACAGAAGAATTTTTGGGCTGCCTCATCTCACCCAAGGGACTCACCATGGACCCATGTAAGGTGGCCTCAATATCCTCATAGACTGGGCTCGAGGACATAAAGTGCAGTGATTAGAGGGGTTTGCCACTTTCTATAGACCATTTATTAGTAGATTCTCTAGCCTCATTGTACCCATGATAACATGATCCTGTGAAAGGAGCCTTGGGTCTCTTGATCCATGAAAGCTCAATCGGCCTTCTATCTACTGAAGAGGACATTCACATCAGCACCATTGTACTTACCCAAGATCCCATGAAACCATTTGCAGTTAAGAATAATGCTGCAAATTTGGCCGGATGTGCAACATTATCTCAATATACAGGCCACTGCAAATGATTCCATCCCTGGGCCTTTTACCTTTGGAAGTTAACCCCAGCAGAAAACAGTGATGATAGCTGGGACAAGGTACTTCTGACTATGAAGGCAGCTTTTGAGGACTAGCAGCACTTCCTAGATGGATCTTGACACTAAGGTTGAGTCCTAATAGATCACAAGAACCTGAAGTGACCCTGCCCTGTTAGATGCCTTAATCCACCATTCCCTCTCCTTTGCTCACTACAACTTTGCTGTGATCTATCACCGGAGGACAAGAAACAGGCACATGGGTGCCCCATCCCATAAAGGCAAACTTCTCAAACCTGGAGAAGAGCTCTCTGCCACTACGCTCATGGCATCCAACTTTGTCAACGATGCCACTGACAGCAGTCTGACGTCCTCCATCTGCGCCCTCTTCCTCAACAACCCATTCCCAATCCAGATCTGCCAGACCCTGAATGACACAGGTGCCCAAGCTGACTCTGATTTCCAGTTACAGCAGAGTATCCTCTGCTACAAGGGTTGTCTCTGTGTTCCAAAGAGACATTTTAGTCTTCAAATATTGAAACTATGCCACAATTCATGTCTTGCAGGCCCTCTTGACCAATTCGAAAACAGGGATCTGCTGTTGAGGAGGTTCTGGTGGTTAGAACTACAAGGTTGTGCCAAGGATTATATTACGTATGATCTCTGTCCCATAACAAGAACCCACAATCAAAACCTCTAGGTTTCTTCCAGACACTGCGTATGTCTCTGCAGCATTGAGCTACTAGTGTATCAGTGGACTTCACTGTAGAACAGCTATTCTCTCCTGGCTGTCATCCATCTCCAAACAAAGATGGTAGATTTCATCCCATGGCATGCTGTTTGCAGTGCATGGGAGATGGCTTGACTCTGCATGCGAAATGGCTTCTGCTGTCACAGATTACAGATGGGCATCATATCAGACCAAACCATTTCCCATTTCTAGTGGGAATTTCTCAGACACTTAGACATCGAGCCATTTATCTTGCCTACCTATCACCTACCGACTAATGGGCAAACAAAAAGCCAGTCAAATCTTGAAGCAGTACCTTTGTACTTTTCGAGTTACCACCAAGATGAGTGGATTCCCCTGCTGTGCTATGTAAAATTCACATACAACAGTGCAGCCCATGCCTCAATCCAGCATAGCCTATTCTTTGCAGTCTATGGCTCTCATTTCTACTTCTACCCAGACTAACCCGTGAGTGTCTCTGTACCAGCAGACACAGATTTAGTCTCCTTCCAGTCTACAACGGATGCACTAAAAGCTCAAGGACCACTACAGTTTTCTGAAGAAACCTATAAACACCATATGGACCAAGACCATCAACCTACCACCAGTCTAGCAATAGGAAATAACATGTCACTCTACCTACCTGGATTACTATTACCATAGCCCCCCCAAAATTATAACAGATAAACCCAGTCACTTTCAGCTTACAGCTGTCCAAGTCTTTGAAGAGCCATCTCATTTTTCACAGCTCACTTTTAAAACCCTATATCATCTCTCACAGGCACCACTTATCACATACTGCAAGCAGCAGGAGTCCTTTGTCCAATAAATCCTAGGCTTACGGTGAGCTAAAGGACGGCTCCAGTTCCTGGTGGACTGGGAAGGCTACTGTCTGGACAAGCAGTCTTGGAAACATGGAGAGAACATGTGATGAGAGTTCCCTCTATGGTACCCCCAAGAAACTGTTCACAGAAGGCCCCCCCAAAGTGGGACACCAGAAATCTGTCAGCAATCGAGGCTTGATGCAGAACCAGTCTCTACGCAGCCTAACAAGCACAGTGGCCTATAGCATGCTGCTTAATGGGCTACATCACCTGATCGGTTGAAAGAGTCAGCAGATCAGTACTTAAGCCCAGCAGCAAAGTAGAAGCTGTCCAAAGCTTTCACTCTTAGATATAACTAGACCTGTTCTTCCAGCTTTTCTCCATGTACCTGTGTCATGGGATGCATATCTGTGCATGCCGAGGGCAGTGGTTTTCAAACTTTTTTTCTTGGGACCCAGCTGAAAAAAAAAATTTATTCCTGTGACCCAAAATTACATCTTTTAGTAATGCACTCCAGTCTTTCAGTGGCAGCAGCAGAGGGCTTTGCAACCCAGTATTGAGTTCTGACTGGAAGTTTGAAAACCACAGTGCTAGGGTATGATCTGCTTAACTTTTCCATTCACTTGTGCACTGTGATTGTAGGATTGCATGCCAGTTAGGCTGTGCAAGGTTCCTTTATGAATGTTCTTAACCTATTCTACCTGATTGCTATGGTATTATGTTTCCTGCAGCATCATATATGTGCACAGATATGTGGCATGTTTTGCATGGCTCAGGAGGGAGACAGACAGACGTCTCTTCCAGCAGCATGTAAACAGCCACATCTGTGAACAGGCAAGTACCTGAAGGAGCAAAGACTATGCTAATTGAGGTCCCTGGCTCAGGCAGAACAAAGAGATCACCTCTGCCTGGAAAGGGAGGAGTTGAAGGGGGTTGGAGAGAAAGACAGCTACTTGGAACAATTTGGGGCTTTTTGCCTGGGAATCTCCATCTTGAAACAACCTCAAGCAAGATCTGGGCCCTGCCCTGGTCTCAGAGAGAGATGGGCTGTACAAACATCTATCAGCTGAGCATCTTGAGCATAAACATGAACTATGAGGTCAGTTCAGGTAAAGATATTAGATTACTATGCATATTTTACCTTTTATTTCCCTGTGGTCACTCCTGACTCATTCATATTATGATTCTGCCTTGATTGGCCATTTTCTCATTTAAAATTGTAATCTGATCAATAAACTAGTAGTTGTTTTATCTAAAGCTTTGTGGTCTTTAGAGGGTGTGAGTGAAGAAGGTTGAGCGAGATCCATTTCTTTGATAAATGGACAGACTTGAGACTGGGGTGATCAGGAGTGGGTTCCAATCCCCATAGGACAGTGGCTCGCAACGTGGTAACTGGGGCTGAGGGTGCTTGTTGGAGGACTATTCCCTACATGCCTGGAAAGAGCACCCACATTGCCTGGGACCAATCGCACACAAGAGGCTGCTGTTGATTGACTCTGGAGTGGGTAGTCACCTGGCAAAGCAGAGTGAATCAGATTCAGGAGTAAGAATTGGGTGGATCACAGCATCACACCAGACCAGATCTGAGGAACAGCCTGTCACAACCTAGGCCTCATTCTCAGCTCTGATTCTTTTCATCTGACCTGGGCTTTGATCCTGCAAGGCAAGAATCAGAAGCAGAGTTACAGATCAGATGTTAGAACCAATTCCTGACTTCAACTTTCACCTTTGCTTCTGATGCCTGACCCCAGCCTCTGATTCCTGGCTACCGACTCCTGCTCTAGCCACTGAGAACAATTGCCCACATCCTGCTCACTGACAAATGCCAACCAGCTGGGTTAACTGTGCAGTGCAAACACAGCCACAGAGTGTTTGCAGTTTCCAAACAGCCTGCGGAACTCATTGCCACAAGACTGAGGCCAAACATTTTGTGGGATTTAGTAAAGTCTGAATGAGGAGAACATGCTGCGTTACATCAATAAGTAGCTTTTGTTATGTTGAATCTTTGGAATAGCTTGAATCCAAGAAGAGATCAGGATGACACACACAGAGAGCAAATCCATGTTTAAGTGTCTTAAATAGCAAATGCTGAAAAAAACCCCAAAACTTCCAGGACTGACTGAGCTAACCCTTAATAGTCTAACCTTATTGCTATGACAACTAGTGAGCTCGATTGCTATGGCAACTCAGGCAGTTAGCTGAGACACAAATACACTACAGTTTTCATGTCTGGAAAGCGTATGAACCCTTATGCTTTAGGCATTAACTGATCTCTATCTGCAGGAGACTAGGAAGTAACTGTGTTTATGGACAGCTTATTTCATAACTGCCTATTGTAAGAGATTTTGCATCTTCCTCTGAAGTAACTGAAACTGGTTACTTTCAGAAGCAATTTACTGTCCATAGCTTTGATCTGATCTGATCTGGATATTCATGCTTCCCGTCAGAGTTTCTCCTTGAACTTTAAACCCAAATTTAAAATCTAGATCAAATCCAGATCAAATGTAAACAAGATGGAACAAAAGAAAAGTGCAGCTATTTCTGACACACTTTGGTCATGTCTCACATTTGTTCAACCCATCTCAGCTTTGACACTGTTAACATTGCAGCAAGGTTGCGTGAGTCACTTACGTGAGAGCAGCAGAGTCTGTTTACATTGCAAAAGAGCATTGTAATTTCTTTATTCCTGATAATGCTTCTGTTGATACCATCACTTGTCATGCTCACACAAAGTTTCACACCCACTCAGGGCTTTGCAACTGCCAGGGTGATGCTGACTGATCTCCAGGAACATTGACACTAGCGATGGTCATCAAGAAAATCAATGGGACATCAAGACTTCAAAGAGAAACAGCCGAAATTGAACTAATATGCAAATTAAATTGTGTGAAAGCAGGGCTGAATCGTGACTATGGATTCTTTTCACATTATAACAGGTAATTTGAATTCACCCTCCCTCTGTGTGCTGTTTCCTGGAGTTTGAATCCTTACAAATGGATTTGCTCTTATTTGCTGTTGCAGTATGACCTGATCCCATGTCTTACACTCCCCTGCATTTATTTTCATCCAATTCTGTAAGTTCTCCCTCTTCAAAGCATCTGACAAAGTGGGATGTTCTCCCACGAAAGCTCATGCGATAAATAAATCTGTTAGCCTTTAAGTGCCACAAGACTCCTTGCTTTTTTTGGAATTTAGCAAACCATTGTAGCTTTGGAAGGGGAGGGCAACCAGATGGGAAGAGGTGATGTCTTTTCATGTAGTGTGCAATTGGTCTCTGGACCTCATTGTCTCAGGATACCATCGGGAGCAAAAGCATAGGAGGATTCAAAAAATGTTTAGCTATTTATATGATTAACACGGCTATGTAGAATCGCAACAGTAAGAACTGAAGTAAAACCAAGAGCTTTGAAAGGAAATAAATTCTTGTGATCCAGGCAGGGCATAATCCAACTGCCAAGGGCAAAGAAGAAACATGGAAGAGGCAAGCTATCCCAAAACATTGCACTTTTATGCACTGCAGCTTGCACTTTCTACCAAGCCAGTTTAGTGTCACCACCTTTGTCATTTGCCTCTGCAATTTGGACTGGAGTATAGCTGTGTCACCCCAATCCTGGGGCCTGTCTTGCACTTGAGCTACTGTATGGATCCCCACTCCTGGGCCATCTCATGCACAGCTTCCTGCAAGCAAGTGGCCCTTAATTTAGTGAGTGAGTGCTTCTGGCCAGCTGTTCATGGCCCAACAAACACCCTCAGTCCCAGATGCAACCCTCGGAACAGCTGTCTTGCAAAATTCAATGCTGGCCACTTCCTTGCTTTATTGGACTAATACGGTCACCGCTTTGGAACTGAACCTTGCAAGTTCATATTAGTTCATACATTTATCAAAGCAATCGCTATGTGCCAGCTCTGTCACTCCACTGTAAATGAGGCCTCTACACACACCCAAACCACATGAACTGTGTTAGATAAAACAGTCAAATAAGTTTTTTAAGTACAGAAAGATTACAGGTGATCATAAGGCCGAGGAAAGCAGGTCAGATTTAATCAAAAGTAAACAAAGGCAAATCACATTCTATACTAAGGTTAATGCTTTCACCCACCTCACACTTTTAGATGATTCTCACCACAGGCTGGGTGGCCATCGTCCACCTGTGGTCAACACTTCAATTACGTGATGTGGTCTGAGAGCCCAAAATGTCAACCTTTTGCAAATGTCCCTTCACCTCCTCTGGGCCCTCGCCTCTCCTGTTCAGGGTCAGGAGACCAAAAGTATTCCTGCATGGTCATCTTCACGTCCTGAGTCTCATAGATTCACAGACTTTAAGGTCAGAAGGGACCAGTATGATCATCTAGTCTGACCTTGTGCACAGTGCAGGCCTCAAAACATCACCCACCCGCTCCTGCAATAAGCTTCTCGCCTATGACTGGGTTTTTAAAGTCCTCAAATCATTATTTACAGACTGTAAGACAAAGAGAATTCACCAGCAGGTGAGCCATGCCCCACGCTACAGAGGAAGGCGACCATCGCCTTCTCAGGTGCTCAGTCTCGTCCATTGTCCCTGGAAGAGCTGGATTGTTTTGTGCATGTCTTAGTGAGACATAATTTACATCCCTGCTTTTAGTGTTTGGCGGGATCTGCTTCAAGTCACGTGAGACGCACATATGGGAATGTTACATAGCAGAGCTTCATAACCATACAGATGACCCTGCAAGAAACTTACTACCACAACAGTCATGCTCAGGGTGTCATGAGCATTCCCAAAACACCTGACTTTGCATTAAACATTGCCCAGTTACACTATACGGGTGCACATGAATGATGCATCATTGCACGACAAGGGCACACGCGGAGTGCAGTGTGTCATACCGCCACCAGAGGCAACATATTGGTTTAATGGATGGGCTAGCGGGTAGAGCAGTGAGACGCAAGAGACTTGACTCTGTTCCCAGCTCCATCACAGTCTGCTAGGCTTGTCACTCTCCGTCAGAGACCAAGACGTGGCCAGTTGTGCCTGGTGGTTGGAGCAGGAGTCCATCGCCAGGAGGAAGAGCGCTGGGTCAGAAGCAGAGCCAAGGGTTAGAGCCCAAATCAGAAGTGAGGAATCGGAGCTGAGGGCCAGCCTGAGTTTAGTTGGAGTGAGGCAAGGCAGGGGCACGGCTGGGAATAAATAGGCACAGGAACTAGTGCAGCTTTTGCCAAATGCTCTGAGCAGTCACTAAATTGAGCCAGTCTGGTCACTCTTCTAGCCAATCAGCTGAGGCAGCCGATCAGCCAGTCTACTGTGCACCATCTGCTCTGGTTTATTTACCTGGAGACTGGCTCTTCTGAGGCCCTGATTCCTGACACAGCTTCACGTCGTGCCTCAGTTTTCGCATCTAAAAAATGGGAGTAATGCTACTGACTTCCTCCATAAAGCACATTGCGATCTACCAATGTAGAGTACTATGTAAGAACTGAACGTATTACCAGCTGGATACCTGCTCTGAGCTAAGCCTAAGTGCAATGAGTACTTGTAAAATACTGATGTCATTGGCAGCTTGCCATGAACTTCCATGGAGCCAAGATTTCCCCTGGTTCTTTTTTAATTGTGTTGAAGAATGAGGCATATCTTTCTCTAGCCAAGCCAGAAAAGCAGCATCCTTTAGAGCCACAAGGATTCCTGGATGCAACACCATATTGGGGCAGAGTGGGGGAAAGCGACATGAGTAAGGAAACCATGTAGACCCAGAGGTCATGGATCCCACAACTTTACTGGACATCATGACTTTGGCTTAAGCCGTCAGTGATGTGAGCAGAGCCAGGACAGTGTCCTTTCCAGCTGTGGCAAGAACCGAGGCTCCATCTGCCCACCCCGCAGTGATAGGATTGGGGCTCTCAATCTCCATCATGGGCATCCAGGTGTGATTCCTTTCCTCTCTCCAGCCCTCTCTCCCTCAGCCGTTATTTTCAGTAAGCGGTGTGGACAGGTCAGGGCTCCCTTGACTTTTGGTTTATTGCCCATGACCTGTCCATGACTTTACTACAAATAATCCCTAACAATACCAGCAGAGGGCTGTCAATGGGATTGAATCACCAGCCTGGGGGGGGAAGGGTGAGAGACAACTACAATTCTGGTTTCATTCCCCAGCCAACAGTCACGTCTCATCCTACAAAACTCAAACCCCTAATTGAACCTGCCAAGTTGGACCCAAGATGCGATGGGAGTTTGGAAGCAGTTGTTACAGAACCAACCCCAATGCAGGGCCATCTCAATCTGCTACACTGGTAGTCACACCAGGATCAAGCCTGTCCTCTTATTTCCAAGAGCTCTCCCCAACCCAAAATGCTACAATCCCATGTAACAACATGATCTGTTGGGGAAGAGTCGACATAATAGGAATAATGGCACTGACCTCCTTTGTAAAGCACCATGAGTGCTACTGTTTTTGTAAAGGGAAATCATGCCTCTCCAATCTACTAGAATTTTCTGAGGGAGTCAAAAAGTATGTGGACAAGGGTGATGCAGTGGATATAAGGTACTGAGATGATCAGAAAGCCTTTGACGAGGTCCTTCACTACAGGCTCTTACACAAAGTAAGCTGTCCTGGGGTAAGAGGGAAGTTCCTCTCCTGGATCAGTAACTGGGTTAAAAGATACGAAATAAAGCATAGGAATAAATGCTCAGTTTCCAGAATGGCGAGAGGGAAACAGTGGTCTCCCTCAAGGGTCTATATGGGGTCCAGTGCTGTTCAACATATTCATAAATGATCTGGGAAAAGGGGTAAACAATGAAGTTGCTAAATTTGCCTGACACAGAACTACATAAGATAGTTAAATCCAAAGCAAACTGTGAAGAGTTACAAAGGGATCTCACAAATTTGGATGACAGGGCTATAACTTGGCAGATGAAATTCAGTGCTGATAAATGAAAAGTAGTGTACAACAGAAAACATAATCCCGACTACACCTATATAATAGAATAGAATCAAATCAAATCATAGGGTTGGAAGGGACCTCATGAGATCATCTAGTCCAACCCCCTGGGGTTTGAACCCAGGACCTTCTGCATGTAAAACAGATGGGGTCTAAATTTGCTGTTACCACTCAAGAAAGAGATTGCAGAGTCATTGTTGATTGCTCCCTTAAAAAGAGCCACTCAACATGCAGCAGCAGTCCAAAAGCTAAAAGAATGTTAGGAATCATTAGGAAAAGGATAGACAAGAAAACAGAAAACATCATAATGCCTCTTTATAAACTCATGGTACACATATCTTGAATACTATGTGTAGATCTGGTACCCCATCTCAAAAAAGATATATCAGAATTGGAAAAGCTATAGAAAAAGACAACAAAAACAATTAGGAGCATGGAACAGCTTCCCTGTGAGGAGAGATTAGTAAAACTTGGACTTTTCAGGATGGACATGAGATTACTAAGGGGGGATATGATGGAGGTCTATAAAATCAAGATCGGTGTGGAGAAAATAAATAAGGAAGTGTTATTTACTCCTTCTTATAATTTAAACACAAGAACTAGACCTCGCCAAATGAAACTGATAGGCAGCAGATTTAAAATAAAGGAAGTATTTCTTCACACAATGCATGGTCAACCTGTGGAACTCCTCACCAGAGGATATTGTGAAGGCCAAGAACTAGGTAAGTTCATGGACAATAGGTAGATCAGTGACTATTAGGCAGGATGGGCAGGGATGCAAAACCATTCTCTGAATGTCCCTAGCCTCTATTTGCCAAAAGCTGGGAATGGGCAACAGGGGATGGATCACTTGACAATGGCTGTTCTGTTCATTTCGTCTGAAGCTCCTGACACTGGCCATTGTCAGAAGATAGGAGGCTGGGCTAGAGGGCACGCTGGTCTGACCCAACATGGTCATTCTCATGTTTTTAACCAAACATTTGCTCTGTTTTTCCATTAAACTGACATGAGCTGGCCGAGTATGGGGTGGATGAATCATCCTGGGAATAGGCCAAATGGAGCTCACTCTGTGTCACTGTGTTCCTCTGTCTCAGTGTAAATATCAGTCTTAAAACATAAACTTTATTTGATGAGATGAAAAAGCAATGAATCCTGCCTGGGGAAATTCTCTGGAAGTTCAGAATAGATTAGGACACATGGTTTCCTCAGTGATGTCACTGTCAGCGATGGCAGGAATACCTTCCATCTGTCGGGAAAGTTCTCACATTGGGAATATCGGCAATTAACTCTTAAGTCGTACCACATCGTCCTGGCAAATGGGTCTGTCTCCCAGTGAACCAACGGGCAGGCAGATTGGAATTGCCATATGGGTCTTTTACACTGCAAGCAAATAAGCGAGGATGGGCTAGGGGTGAATTTCAGTTCCAAAGTCAGACTGAGTTGAGGCTCCGGTTTGGCAAGAAAGGCCAAATCAAAGCTTGAGATTGGGGTCAGCAATGTTATGACAAAGGCATAAGCTGCTCTCGTAAGAGCTCAGGTGGCAAATCTTGGGGGATCAGCTGGTGTTGTAAGATTCCTTTTCCTTGGACTTCATGTCTTCCTTATGCAAGTCATTTAGGTTTGTCTACACTGGCTGTTAAGCCAGCAAAACTTTGTCTCTCAGGAATGTGGGGGGAAAAAAAAAAAACCACACACATAGGTTTTGCCAGCATATGCATGAGTGTGGACAGCACTATGTCGGCAAGAGACGCTTTCCAGTGACATAGTGACCAGCGCTCGTTGAAGCAGTTTTCTTATGGTTACTGTAGTGGAGAGAGGCCGTGCAGCCTCAGAGGCCACCGTGCCTGGTGCAGGGCACCAAAAAGCTCCCACGCTCCCCATGCTGGGCAGAGAAGCCTCCTGCATGGGACTTGGCCTGGAAACCTAAGGGCGGAGCCAGGGGAAAGGATAAAAGGGTGGACCACGGACTCACAGGAGCAGCCTTTTGGGAGCCAGACTGATCAGGCTCCAGCCGGCAGAGAGACCGGAGCCCCCTCCTGCAGGGCCTGCAGGACACAAGGGAAACCAGAAGGCAGGCCCTGACCTATACTTTCCCCAAGGTAACGACTTGGATAGGATTACCAGATACCAAAGCATGGAAAGGAGGACAGGGAGGTACAAAAAGGAGGACATTGGAGGACACATGGAGAAAATGTAGTATTCGTGTAATATTCTTCTGTTTTTAGGGGGCCTTGGAATGCTTCCCCCAAAAAATAAGTGTTCCAGGGCCTTCCAGCATACTTTAACCCCTGTCAGTAAAAAGCCAGATGAAATCATGTATTTTTAAACACCTGCTGGATGGAGAATGGGAAGGTCAAAAGGAGGACATGTCCTCCTTTTGCCTGACATTGGGTAACTCTAGACTTGGAGGAGCTGCCTTCTGCCAAGGAGCTGGAAGACCCTGTGACCTGGAGGA
Source organism: Podocnemis expansa (assembly GCA_007922195.1). NCBI lineage: Eukaryota > Metazoa > Chordata > Testudines > Podocnemididae > Podocnemis > Podocnemis expansa. Next base: position 2,969,503 of record ML682029.1, on the reverse strand, counting down.
GCTGCCCTCTGCTGAGGACCTAGAGCATCCAGCGGCGTATGGGCCCTGTGACGTAGAAAAACTACCGCTGGCGGAGGGACCAGACCTCCCACCTGTGCATGGTGAAAGCTTGACCGGGCTACCACTGGCTGTGCAGCTGGAGGATGAAGAGGACTATGGGAAACGGGAGGAAGTAGCCAAGGGATAGCGGGTGCTCGCCCAGCTGGTATGAGTCAGTGTGATTCGCTGACATGGCGGCACTGGTCCGCCACTTCTAGGGTGCTGGGCTGGAGCGCAGTCGAGTGGGCGGGCCTGCGTTCCTCTTCCTCCACCCATCGCCGTCCAGGCTATTTTTTGTGCGGCCTGGCCCTGCCCGAGGGGCCAAGAAGCCAAAGACTTCCACTTTGTGTTGCCTTACCCTGCCTGAGGGGTCGAAGTCCCCGAATTTTGCAACTGTGCTTTGCCTTCCCCTGCCCGAGGAGCTGGAAGGCCAAAGAAGCTGGAGGCTACAGACTTGGCACGGCCTCGCCCAGTTTGAGGGCTGGAGGCCACCGATTGTAGAGCAGGGGTCTCAAAACACATGGCCCAGAGGCCACGTGCGGCCCTTAAAGCTATTTCCTGCGGCTCACAACAACACTGTTGTTACTGATATTTGCAGTATCGTTGTATGAAAAGGTTTCAGTGGTGCGGCCCTTGGGCTGATGTACTAGTCCTCATGTGGGCCTCATGCGGCCCTGTACTAGTCCTCATGCGGCCCTCGTGGCGATTTGAGTTTGAGACCGCTGTTGTAGGGCGTCCTGCCTCACTCTACCTGAGGGGCTGGAAGGCACTGGATGCTAGGGGCGTGTCTGCCCTGGGTAGAGACCGACTCTGCCCCCTGAGGGGCACGGCCTTGCCACAGTTATGTATTATGGTGAAGAAAAAATAGCAAGGAGTCTTGTGGCACTTAAAGACTAACAATTTATTTATCACCTGAGCTTTCGTGGGAGAAAATCCCACTTTGTCAGATGCTTTGAAGAGGGGGAACTTATAGAACTGAATGAGAATAAATGCAGGGAAATGTAAGACATGGGATCAGGTCATACTGCAACAGTAAATCAGAGCATTTGTTAAGGGTCAAACTCCGGGAAACAGCACACAGAGGGAGGGTGAATTCAAATTACCTGTTATAATGTGAAAAGAATCCATAGTCACGATTCAGCCCTGCTTTCACACAATTTAATTTGCATATTAGTTCAATTTCGGCTGTTTCTCTTTGAAGTCTTGATGTCCCATTGGTTTTCTTGAGGGCCATCATTAACAAATAGTCAATGGAGTAATTAGGAAGCTGGAAGTGCTCAGCAACTGTTTTGTGTGTGCGCGTGTGCGTGTGTGTTGTGATTTCTGGTGTCAGTTTTGTGCCCATGCTGAGCACTTCCATCTTCCTAATCACTCCATTGATGATTTATTAATGATGGCCCTCAAGAAAATCAATGGGACATCAAGACTTCAAAGAGAAACAGCTGAAACTGAACTAATATGCAGATTAGATTGTGTGAAAGCAGGGCTGAATCAGGAGTACGGCTTCTTTTCCCATTATAACAGGTAATTTGATTTCACCCTTCTTTATGTGCTGTTTCCCAGAGTTAAATCTTTACAAATGCTCTGATTTGCTGTCGCAGGATGACCTGATCCCATGTCTTACACTCTCCTGCATTTATTTTCATCCCATTCTGTAAGTTTTCCCTTTTCAAAGCATCTGACGAAGTGGGATTTTCTCCCACGAAAGCTCATGCAATAAATAAATCTGTTAGTCTGTAAGTGCCACAGGACTCTTTGCTTTACTAAACTAACACGGCTGCCCCTTTGGAACTTATTATGGTGGAGTTGAACCACCTCCTGAGAGACAAGAGCTATATCAGCAGGAGAAGCTCCTCCACCAATAGTGCTGTCTACACCATGGGTTCAGTCGATATTACTACATTACTCTGCCTCAGGGGTGTGGATTTTTGGTCGTTACACCTGTGTAGCTGGGTACTATAGACCAGACCTCAGTCTTTATGTCTCAGCTTCCTTTGTCCCTCATGGGCCTATTGACGCCTTCTCCAGGCGTGGCCAAACTGTGGCTCAGGAGCCGCATGTGGCTCTTGAATGAAAAAGCGTGGCTCGCAGAAGAACGTCAGCAAATCAGTTTAGTAGGTAAAAGTATATGGCTATATGCCTCAGTGTGGCTCTTGAACGTTTAATAATCAACTTGTGTGGCTCTTGCGTTCCAGAAGTTTGGCCACCCCTGCCTTCTCTCTCTTAGTCATTGCCTGTTTTAACTGGAAACTCTTCTGTGTCCGCACTTGCCTCTAAGTGGATCATAAAGAGTCAGATCCAACATCCCAAAGTGAGTTTGGATCCAAATGTGATTACAACCCTTCCCACGTGCAGGGGTGTTCAGGCACGAGGGCGACCATGCTCGTCTCCAGTTCCCGTGTGCAGGTTGACTGATTCTTGGTGCTGAGCAGAGGCTCTGCTGGCAAATGACCTATCACAGCTTTGATGTCGCTTGCATCTGATGCAGAGTGATGGGCTCCCTGCAGCACCCTGCAGCCTTGAACCAATGTCACCATCTGTGGCCCTCGGTGCTCTGCCCAACAGGGCTACATCCCTGGCAAGACAGGAGACAGAAAAGAACGTGCATGGAAACGTGGACAAAGGAACAGCCCTCTGCGGAAACATCATTACAGGGGCTGCCACCCACTCAGCCCTTAGCCTTTCCGTATTTTCGAGAAAGCCAGGCTGACTTGTTGAATACCTGCCCACTCCAGCCATCAAAGGGATCGCTGGGGCTTTAGACTGGTAGTTAACGTAGAGAGACGGTGCTGTGAGCCTGATGCCCTTTGCCCAGCCACCCTGTGGTCCAGATGGCTCTGAACCATGCCTTGGGCAGCAATTTCAGAGGCTGAGTCATCAGAGATACAGGTAAATTATTATAGCAGCCCCGCAGCACCAGCTCATTTCTATCTCCCTAGCCAAAGCGTGGTCCTCAACAGCAGCACCCCAGCCAGCCTGGCCCTCTCACCCGACACCCACATTGCTTTAATGCCCCCCCACTCTGATCATACCTCCACACTGCTCTAACACCACCCCCAAACTGCTTTGACCCCACCGCCTGCCCCCACACTGCTCTAACCCCACCAGAAAGTCTGATGATAAGGCATTAGCCAGGGATTCGGGTGGTCTGGGTTTAATTCCTGGATACAGGGGTACATGAAACAAGCTGTTTTCACAACATTCCCCCTCCATATGTCTTCAGCCAGGTCAAAGTCTCTCACGTGCCCACTTAACCGATGAGGACAATGAGGCATCTATCGGCCCGTCTCTTTCGACTGTCTTTGGGCCAGGGACCGTCTTTCATTATGTGTTCGTAGAGTGGACCTAGCACACTCTTGACAAAAGCATCCACCTGCTGGCACAATAACAGTTGGTGAAGAGGACCTTTAGTGTACGTCTACACAGCAATCAGACACCCACGCCTGGCCCCGTGTCAGTTGATTCCGTTTTGTGGGGCTTTAGAGCACAATTAGGGCCCAGGCGCTAGGACCTTGCAAGCTACGTCAACACTGTGATTAATTAGCCTTGCAAGTCTGAGCCGCAGAATCCCAAGTCGACTGGCCCGGGTGGACACAGGCCACTCACAAGTGTCTAACTGCAGTGAAGACATACCCTTAGCAGGCAGTGGCAAGAAAAAGGAGCAGTCTCTGTGCATCCCACAAATAACGGGGGAAGCAAGGAGGTACAAAGAACGGGGAAGGTTGCTGCAACAAGTGTTGGGAATATTGAAAAATGCAGGTATGCTTACAAAATGAGGGAAGCCAGCTAAACTGTCCCGCAGCTGAAGGACACGCCTGATGCTAACTGGGTGTAACAAGTGGGCCCCTGCCCTGCATCCTCGCTCCAAGTGGTATGACCTTTCCCTGAGCTCTGCACTGATTTTGGTGAGCACCCCAATGCAGGTCTCAAAGTAGAGGTGAGAGGGCTGTTCTCCAAATCCCCTCAATCACAGTCGTTCACTGCTGGCCCTGCTTGAGTTTCCTCTTATGCACATGGTCCAAGGAGCTTTGCTATCACTCGGGCTACCTCCCTGGACTCCTCCGTGGTCCTCCTGCTAAGTGCCGCTGGCTTGCGGCTTTGCAGAGGCAAATAGCAGAGGCAATTATAAACACATGGCCACACTCCATTTGCACGGAGCGAGCCGGCTAGAAATGAAAAGTGAAAAGAACTCATTTTCTGCACATTGCTAGAGCAGCACAAACAGTAGGCCCCAACTGCACAGGGCGTCACGCTGAATTAAGGGACTGGGCTCAATTATGTCTCCAGCGGAGCTTCATTCCATTCCATAAAATCACCAGCAACAGCACATCCTGGGTCATGCAAGGTGTCTCCCTCTGCAACATGGGAAGACGGTTAAACAGAGTGATCTGATGGCATTGCAATATGTATAACATTTCTCCAGAAGCTCACTATTGGAACGGTCCTGCGTTTCATCTGAGATTTACACAGCAATGGTTTGTAAACCTATTCCAGCTGCAAAAATAAATAGATTTTACAAAATGCTTCTAGCTGAACTGGTGGACGAGTCTATTTGTCCCTCTTTTTGTGACCCTGCCGGGAGATTGTACTATAAGTGGCTAGTGCCCTGGCCCTTCTTATGCCCCAGCTAGGTCTGGCCTGTATTGGTGGCAATCTCTCAATTCCAGGATAATTTGTATCATGGATTTACACATAGGTCTGGGGATGAATTCAGGAGTCCAGTGCTGGAATCACAGACCCAATTGGTGCAGATTTCCCAGCCGATCAGCTGCCTGAAACGTTTCTCCTTTTCCTTCCTTCTCTCTCTCATCAGCTTCGAGGGTAAGACGCTTCTCCTCAAATGGAAGTTCTGATGCCACTGAGACTGACTGATGGCCTGCTCCACTCAGATTATGAGAAACAAACAAGGAGTCTTGTGGCACTTAAAGACTAACAAATTTATTTATTGCATGAGCTTTCATGGAAGAAAATCCCGCTTTGTCAGTTTATGAAGTCCCCATCAACTTTCTTGAGATATGCTTTCTGTGTATTTTTGTAGAATTTCCTCCAACCCCCACACAATCTCTGGCCACAGGTGAGCTGACAATGGCAAGGTTTTGGGAGGTGAAAGCTGGCGGCTGCTAACGATGTCCAGCCCTGACTTGCTGGTGTGTAAGGACCATTGCTTCAATGCTGGTGACATTGGCTTCAGTGAAGGTGGTGGTACTAGGTTAGCGATCTTCCGGCTCTTCTGGAGGCATCGTTGGTGAGACAGCTCCAGACTCCTAAGGTGGTATAGGTGGCTCCCCCTGATTTCACCCATACAGGCTTTGCCAGAACAAATGGAGATCAACCACCACACACATCATGCTACCCCATTGTGAGCACATCTTACTGATCACTGACAGAGGTCTGAAGTCGCGGTCTCTTGTCATCTCAGGGAAACATCAAGTGGCCCAGCCCATCGCTCATTCTCAGCCTCTGGCAAACAGAAATCCCTATCCATCCTGGTGGACCTGTTCTTTCCACTATCTAGAGCTGTGTCAGCCAACTGGTCAGTTTTGAAAAAATTGGTCAATTGTAATGCACGGTTGGGCCCTTAATGGAACCAAATTTTTCAAAAAACCAGTTTATCCCACCGATTTAAAAACAGAGTTCATGAAATAAGTTTTCTGCACTCAGTTATGAACCAGGATTAACCACAACCCCTAGTCCCCCACCCCAGTTTCTATTAATAGCCAGCTCAGGATTAGGAGTGTATACATATTATGCTTCCAAAGGCATTACAGCATTTTGAGGCAGCACAGTGTCGGCTGCTCAAACTATGAAAGCATTTCATTTGTAATGGTTTCTAATTTCCCAGCTCTGGAAAACTTCTCCAGCTGTATGAGCCTGCTATGAAAGCAAGGATCAGTTCCATTTTTCTTTCTGTTGCCGCAGTAAATTTACTGGTGTTCAGAGCCACAAACGACAGACTGTTTGAAAAGGTTACAACAACTGTGATTCATTCCTCGTAACTGTTCTTTTCATACCCCTCCAGAGCAGGCAAGCATCAAGTTTTGCAAAGAATGATAAGGTTGACCAAACAACATTTTAAGAAGCCCTTTTCCACCTAGAAACTCCTCTGAGTGCATGATTCAGAGCAAACTCTGAGTGCACGACTCTTGAGAGCAAAAATAGCTGCAGATGCTCATACTTTGAAAGCAGAGCTAGAGTTCCCATTAGCTGTATCGAGTCTGTGGCACGCACCGTTGCATAGTTTTGATTCCCTTGAGCAGAGGGTCGTCATCTGCACCATCCAGTTCATTACTGAATTCTACCTGCTTGCTGCAATCCCTGTGCCACACGCGGCTCCCGCTATGGGATGTGTTTTAGCTAGGCCACGTCAGGAACAGGTGCCAAGCAGCTTTCTACCCCATGCATTGCAAGCAAGGTTTGGCCACCCTCCCATCAGGGAGGACGAGGGACGGTTCAAAGTTTATGCTGGCCTGAAATTCTTTAGAGCAGGCACAGTGAGATGCCACCTCCGCTTCCTTCTGGGCAGCCACCAGACAGGGGACTGCTCCCCTTGAACGGGTGCTGAGCTCCCATTCAAAAAACCCCTAGCCCATCAGCCAAAACACCTCCAGCGTCTCCCCACGCTGCGCTCACCCCACAGCCTAGCATCGGCCGCTTTCCAGCGCCCATCCAGTCCTGTGGGCTGTTTGCAGCCAAGCCTCCTCTCGACTGATCAGATCCCACCACACATGATCTGGTGCCATTATTTACAAGATCATAGCCAGTCGCTATTCTGTAAAAACAGTTTTCTGCTAGGCTTATCCTCAAAGTGCTCACATGTTTTCTAGCCCGGGAGCAGGGGAATGATTTTCAGGAAATCTGGCCCTTGCAGAGGAGAGGAAATTCTGACACGTGGGGCTGCGCCAGAGAAAGTTGGACAGTTTGAAATATCCCTGAACAGCAGGATATCCTACTCACCCTGCACCGATATTTGCTAAGTTTTGGTTGCCTCATGGGGGGCCCCAACGCATCACTGCTGCTATTCAACCGAAAGCCCCATTTCCCCAGAGAGCAGGTAAATATTAGGGCCGAAGGGAGAAAGGTTATAGATACATGCAGCTATTCTACAAGCTGACATTTCTGTAGACGTTATGACATTCACACCAGGAAATTAAATAACTTTATCCAGTGGCACTGGGGGCGATTTTTATTTTTAAATTCAATTGAACTGAAGGTTGGTGAGACTAAAACCAGCTACCAGACGGTTTTGTTGCCTGGGAGCACTTTTTTCCCAGGACTCACGCTTAATCTGAACAGGATTTATAACCTGAACAAGGAAAAAGAGGAGAGTGTGCTAATGGAACATATGGTTCTAGGGGGAATTGCAAATTCATGAGAATGCATCTGAGTGGCCAGGGCTGTCTGGAACGAAGCAGTTCCTGCCAAATTCATCAGGACACAGAGCTACAAAAGCACATACCATATGTGCCTCCTGTCAGCACCTTCTGCACTCCCAGTGTTTATAGCTGTGCTGGTCCTTGTGAGAAAACAGGGGCCAGACAATCAGCTGGGGGAGGGTGGTGTAGCTCTGCTGGCTTCAGTCGAAATCTTCAAATATATCCCACATGGGGATCTAGCCCAAGGACCACATTGGATCTGTCTTGATTTACACCAGCTGTGGATCTGGCCCTAAGACTTCAATGGAGCTATGTTGAGTTACACCACCTGGAATCAGTCCAATTGCTTCAGTGGACTTACACTGATTTACACCATCTGGGCTCGGTTCAAATACATCAGTGGAGTGACAGCAGATTTACACCCTGTGGGGATACGGCCCATTGGGTCAAGGGCGCATAGCTGATTTACACCATATGGGGATCTGGCCCTATGTCATCAGAGTAGAAATATTTCGGCTGTCACCAAGCAGTCATCGCCTCTTCCGTTTCCACAATGCCATCCATTCTCCGACACACGGTGACCAACTGAGCCAAGTACGCCCAGGGATCTGCCACCAAAATGCAGCTGGTGCTGGGGTGAAATGTGGCAAGTGCTTTACCAGCAGACTGGAACACAACACCGAAGGACAGGAGGTGATGCCTGCAGCATGTTAAACACTGTTCAGTTTCAGGATTTGTGCAAGGCGAGGAGAAAAATCATTGGCCCCTTTTACAGATGCTGTAATGAAAATGCCTGCGCTCTAAGTCAGCCCTTTGCTGGATCTGAACCCAATACAGGAATGGCCATGAGACTGGAGGACACCTGGGGTCTAGGTGGAGATTAGAGCAAAACTGACTCTCAGCCTCGGTACAAACAGCCTGAGTGAACACAAAACATTGCAGTTTGGCTCCCGTCCTCTTGCCACCTGCCCCTCTCATGCCCAGGCCAGCCCTGAAGTGCCTTTGTCCCGCTCTGTACAAGTACATGGGAAGACCCACTCCCCGCCCCAAGGAGCTTCCAGTCCAAGCAATTCCTGAGGGGACAACCACCCATGCAGGCTTTTTGATTTGAGCAGCGGAGGCTGGTGACAGAACGGAAGGCAAAACCCGGGTGTCATCACAAGGAGCTTCCAGCTCGCAGTGGAGATGACACCACAGGGGCACTGCCTACCTGTCTGCTCATTAGATAAAACAAGGCAAGAAATTCCACCACGAGCAAGGGATCCATGCCAGGTGTATATGGGAGCTCTGGCACTGCCAGGCCGGTTTCCATCATTTCATTGTCCCGTGGCCGTTGTCAACACGCTGAGGTAGCTCTCTTCCCTCAAACTGGATTTCATGGCACCTTCTCGTCACCTCAGAGGAGCCGGCTAGCCCCAGATGTGGATTTCAATGATGGTCCCTCCCAGGCCATGTGCACACTGGGAATTTGCAATGGTCACAGCCACTAGAGGGGGAAAGTTGCAATTTATGCTGCTGCAGCTTACCCTGGCGTCAGAATAGGAATCACCAGAGCAGCTCAGTCTGTCTAGTTCAGTCAGCCGGCCCAGACAGCGTCCTATGCCAGATACTTCAGAGGAAGGTAAAAGAACCTTGTAGTATGTGGAATAATCCACTGCTCACATTGATTCTTCCCAATCTTCAGTAATTAGAGATTGGCTTAAACCCCAAAGCATGAGGTTAAATATCCCTGCCAATGTTCTTCTTTTCACTATGACAATCTAGATATTCTCACTATCCATATAACTGTCTGGTCACTCTTTGAATCTGGCAAATTTCTTGGCCTTAATAATTTCCAGCGGCACTGAGTTCCACAAGTTAATTCAAGCAGGGTTAAACTGGACTGATGCAAACTGCAGTTTATCCCATCTACACTAGGCATTTGAGTGGTGCAGCTGCACCTATGGCCAAATACCCCAGTGGGGAGAAGGCTCCAGCTGAACAGACAAAGCCATCATTCCCCAATAAAGAAGAAAGCTTGCAGATAAATCTTCCCGACTAGGCCCCATTCTTTCATTTGTGGTTCCTTCGTGAATCTCACTCTAGGTCTGCATCTTTTGCTGACCATCTTTTATCCAAAAGCTTTACAAAGGTGGCTATTGTTATGCTCATTTTCTATCTGGGGAAACTGAGGCACAATGCATCAACAAATCAGTAGGCAAGACAGGAGGCAAACACCTGCCTCCAACCCTTTGTGCTAACAGATCAAGAGAGCCAGACAAGTACCCAGAAGTCAACTACTACAGGACAAGCCTAAGAAAGAAAACAACAAAATGCCGCTAGTCATCACCTTCAACCCCCAACTCAGACCTCCACAGCACATCCTCAGGGATCTGCAGCCTATTCTACAAGATGATCCATCACTCTCAAGCCTTGGGGGACAGACCTCTCCTCCCTTACAGCCAGCCCCCCAACCTTAAACAGATACTCACCAGCAACTACAGACCTAACAACAGAGCCATTAAAGCAGGCACACACCCCTGCAACAAGCCACAGTGCCAGCTCTGGCCACATATCTGCACAAAAGACACCATCATTGGACCTAATGAAGCTGGCTACTCCATCAAAGGGTCCTTCACCTGCTCATCCACCAATGTGATTTATGCCATCACGTGCCAGAAATGCTGTCCTCCTCCCAGCCTTATACATTGGACAAACCGCACAGTCTCTGCATAAAAGAATAAATGGGCACACATCTGACATCAGAAATCGCAACATTCAAAAACCAATACACTTAAGTTTTCCTGATCACTCCATCAACCATCTGTTGATTGCCATACTTTGGCAAATGAATAACAAATCCACGCTTCAAATGAAACTGCAGAATTGGAATTCATATGCAGATTTGACTCCATCAACTTAAAGTCAAGCAGAGACTATGGGGTTTTGTTCCCTTTACAACAGGCAATTTTGCTTTCCTTTTTCCCTCACCTCCCTCCTATATGCTGTTCCCCACTGTTTGAATCTAAACAACTGCTTTGATTTGCTGTAAAGGTCTGACCTGGTCCCGTGACTCATACTTCCCTGCAATTATTCTCCTCCCAATCACCTGTACTTCTCCATCTTCAGGCGTCTGGCAAAGTGGAATTTTCTCCCACGAAAGCTCATGCAATAAATAAATTGTTAGTCTTTAAAAGTGCCACAGGACTCCTTGTTTGTTTAATAGTGACTGTAAGTGTCTCCTTTCACCCGGAAGGAGCCAAGAGCATTGTACAAACTACACACAGGGATCTCATCACTCAGCACGGAAATTCAGCCAGCTCTGGGGTAGCAGACGATAGCCATTTAACAATATCTTACCCAACGGAGTTCATGTATTGAACTGAAATTGCAAATGGGCACTTACAGGCAGTGGACTTTAGCTAAAACTGGAACCTTCTCCTGTCTACATGCCCTAGCTCCTGCATCACTGCTCTGGTCCAAGATCGCCTTAAATCACTCATCACAGACGGCTCACTCTTCCCACTAGCAATCCCTCTTTCACCCCATCAAGACCAAGCGTGTTTTCTTCCCCATCAAGGCCCTTCACACCTCCCTATTTGCCTGCTGTAGCCTCTCACTGTGTTGCCACCCCACTTCTGCTCCATCAATGTCTAGATGATCTCATGAGGTCCCTTCCAACCCTATGATTCAATTCGAATGTCAGCTTCATCTGTCCTTCTGGCAGCTTCTCAACCAAGCATTTCAGTGCTTTTTGCCACACCATCCACACCCAAGGAAAGCAACCCTCAACTGATCCATACAGCCTATCTTATGGCTGCACCGGGGCCCACCACAGGCTCTACGTCCAGGTGTCTCCTTAATGATCCACCTGCACTTGGACTCATCCTGTGTCTGGGGCATTGTCAGTGCTAACAAATAAGAACAGTTCGCAAAAAAAATAAAATAAAAAAAAATAAGAGCCATCCAGCACCCCACAATCCTCTAGTACAAGGCAGCTTCAAAGCTTTTGAACCATTTCATAGCGCACAACAGGGTTTTAAATAGAAGTTTCCCCCTGGCTTTCAATCCCTAGCTGCTATTCTTGGCTAATAAGCTACCCAGACATTCATCCTCTCTTCTTGGGAAAAAACTGAAAAGTATTAAAAGACCAGAGGGCAAATCAATGGAAATTTGGCAACGTTTCACAGGGTAGTTATGGCAGCTGTGTGAGAAATGCTAACATCAAGTGCCAGGCAGCAGAACCAGGCAGGGCCAAGAGAGAGGAAAAGCAGGCATCGGTGTAAACGACAGAATCACTTAATAAACATTCAGGCCTGTTCTTTATGGGGCACACATGCCAGCCTTTCCACTGGGCGCTCCAAAGCCTGAAACCCAAGGGTACTTAGACACCTGGCTCCCATCGAAATCAGTTGAGTTTAGGGACCTAAATACCTCTGAGGAGCTGGGCCCGCGTTCTGTCTTGCCTAATTAGCAGAAAAGCCCTGGCAATTGGGTGCAAAAGAAAGGCCTGGCAGCAACAGCAGCTGAATGTGAGTTGCTGTAAGCAGGTGTCACTTCGGGGCAGAGCATCCCAGCCCGGAAAAAGATCTGGGGCTTGGGTGCCAGGATTCGGGGGCTCGTGTGCTTTAAGCACTTGGGGCTTGAGTCCCATAAGCCTGCCACCAGCGATGCCCCTGCTTTGGGGCCATTTGTTACTGGCCTGCGATGGGTTGGGGGGAGGCATGGAAAGAGGCAACATGCCCCCAAACCCCACACCGGCTAAGAAAAGGATGACAGATGGCCTCAACCTGGAGGCAGGACTGGACAGGGCTCAATTCAGCACTGGGGAAGCAGGCAGGCCCCTGACTCTTCCTCAATGAGAGGAGGCTGGGGAGGTGAACTGCAGAAAGGAAGGTCACCCTGCGTGGGCATGCTGCCGCCTGTCTGGCCTCACGGCCCTGGAAAGAGAGACAGAGCCCAGGGAAGTGCTCTGTACAAAAGGCAGAGCCTTAGAGGAAGGGCTGGGGTGGAGAAATTTCTCCCCTGCCCCTCCACCTTTGAGTTTGGGATATTTATTTTGGGATCGTGATACCCTGGCAGGGCTGGGCCTGTGTCATGACTTTTGCAGAGAGTCACAGCCCCATGGCACCAGACTGTACCAGTGGCTGCAGAGCACTGAAGGGATGGAGGGAAACTGAGGCAGGGTAAACGGTGCCAAAGCACGCCACCAGAGGGTACTTTAGAGCCTGAGCCTGGGCGGAAAGAGCCAGTGTAGTGCAAAAAACAGTGGGTCGTCCGAAACTTGTTGCCTCCCTCTGTTTCTGGCATATAGTATGTTAAATGTCGAACATGTTACCTTTACCTTTAAACTGCTGCACCTACGCTTTGCCCCCCTTGAACCGCTTTAAAAAGAGGGAGCGAAAACTGCCAGCAAGTAAGGGCAGGGAGCATGAGCAACATCAGCAGAAAAGACACAGGGAATGTTACTGAGCATGCTCGACTGATCTGAGCATGCACAGAACATACTAAGTAAGAGAAACTGCCGGACCATACTTTTTCACACTACACCGGCTGCAAACACCTCTTAGAAATTAGTGGACTGGACAGGGCTGGGGGGTGAGGTCTATTGGAAATAAACCTGCCTGAGGTAGCCTACGCGGCCAACTCAGGCCAACACTGTGGGTCTTGCCCACAACTCAGTGTATCTCTGCCCCCACTGGCCCTTTGTTTCCTGTCTTTTCACAGTCATGAATTCTGGGTGCTGGTCCCCTGCTTGTCAGTGGCTTGCTGCCTGGCCTTGGGCACATCACATCTCTCTGTGCCTCAGTTCCCCCAGCTCTAAAATGGGGATAGTGCTACTGATCTTCCTTTGCCCAGTGCTCTGAGATCTACAGAAGGAGAGCAGCATAGGGGCCTCAACCAAAGCTCTCTGACGTCAATGCAAGGAGTCTCACTGATTTTAGTGGGCATCTGTTCAGGCTCTAGCATGAAGATGATGGGGATCCCCTCACTGAAATCACGCCGGTTACTTAGGTGAATAAGGGGACAACTGAGTGATTCCTTGTTCTAAGTGTTTCCTGGGTGTCTAAAGTCCCCTTCCTGACACACGATGAATGGAAGATGCTGTACACAAATATTTGGTCCCCAAATACCAGAATCAAGAACCATCACTACTAAAGAAACATTCGATAAGTACATGGGAAGGGCTGAGTTATTGGCCTTGATTCTCCAGCTGCTGAGCTATTGTCTGATTAGTTCCTTGTGCGCCTTCCTGTGTCAGTGCACCCACCCTGCTGTGTCCATCTCTTACTGAGATTGTAAGCTCTGTGGGGCAAGGGCCAGCTTTTTACTCTGTGTTTATACAGCACCTGGCACCCTGGGGTCCTGTTTCCTGATAGAGACTCCTAGGTTCGGTTCTACTATAATACATTGATGGAAATATTATTATTATTATTATTATTATTATTATTATTATTATTATTATTAACAAGTCAGGAGTAATCCCGCTGGCCAGTGGTGTTTTCCCCGTGTTTCCTGGGATTGGTAACTGAAAGGTCATGCCCTTGCTTCTCATAGGTTTGTAATAAATAGCAGTTTCCGGTCATTCTACTCTGAACATGTGCCTTCCTTTCCTCCTCAGGCTTGGCAGGCCAGGAACAAAAGGCCTAGGACCAGAAACCAAAACCCAAGGTGGATCCTGAAAAACCCATGATGACAACAGGCAGCTTGAGGTTAACTCAATACCACCTCTCCGGATCTGCAGCTCCCCCGGCTGTGCTGAGCAGAGCCAACCACCGGCGGCAGACTAGGACTCAATGACCACTGGAAGGAATCGATGCATGAACTGCAGATACAAAGTCATGGAAGACGAGGCCGGGGGGGGGCTGCACCATCAGTTGTTTGCTACACAGTGATTTCTTCCCAGGGATTTTGTAGCAGGAATAACTGGCCAGAGGCAATGCATTGGGCAGACTTCTCACAGATTCAGCAACAGGGTGGAAAGAGCCAGTTACAAAGTGTCTCGAAGGAATCAGTGGACAGGACTGGGCCATGAGGCCTCTTAGAAGAAAACCCGCCTGAGCTAATCTGTCCGGCTAATTTGCACCAAGGTTGAGTCGCTGGGCTTTGCCCATAGCTTGGTCACTATTGCCCCCTGCTGGCCAAATTTCTCACATCCCTTTTTAATGGCCTCCCTCTCCGCAGTTTTTGGGGGGGTCTCTTTTTATCCATACATGCATAAATTCTGCAAGCAGGAAGGACCCCCGTGATCATCCAGCGTGACCCCTTATACAGTGCAGGGCAGAGAAGTGCCCCATGATAATTGCTCCTGAACGAGGGGTTAGCATTTTTAAAAAATCCAGTTGATATTAAAATGGCCAGCGATAAGAATCCATAGAGATACATTTCTCCGTGTTACTGCTCATCACTTGTTCGCAGTCTGACTTCTGGTCTGAAGTTTTCTAATTTCAGCTTCCAATCACTAGGCTGCCTCCAGTTTTTTGTCTGCTAGTGAGTGGTTCTCAACCACGGTGTCGAGCCCACATTACTGTGTCACCACACAGTTGGTGTGACCTGGGGAGATGACTGGGTTTGCCCTCAGCGCTGGGGTGGGCTGGCATGCCCTGTAGGGTCGTGATACACCACCGAGTGCATCGCAACCCACAAAAGGTTGACAACCACTGTACTAGATTGACAGTCCCCATGTAGGTGCACAAGTGCAGGGCTTGTTATATAGTCTCCTTACAACTGAAATGTAGCAGTAGATCAACTTGGATGTGACAGCCACCGTCTGATGAGGGTGAATCATTTTTAAGGACCCTTTTTTGAAAGAACTTTTATTGGCATTGTGTATACTCCAAAGCAAAAGGATGCCCCCTGCTTCTGATTGTTTAATTCACCTTATGTCTCCGGTCTCCTCCCTAGAAGCACACCCCCTTGAAGTGTAACAGCCTATTACTGCTGCTTGCAAATGGCGTTACTCTTTTCATTCGAGTGGTAGAGGTCAGCACTATAAGCTAAGGGGCTGAGTACTTGCCCAGGTCTAGTTACATGACCGTGGGTCAGCTCTGAGTCAACGTTTCAGCTCTTTGGACAAAGAAAGGAATCTGCAGATGCTTTTGAGCTATATTTCTCAAGGCAGCACCTGCGTCCAGAGCCATAACACTCTGTTTCGGCACGTCTTGATCAGCACGCACCCCTTGCAATTAGCAACACTTGGGGCTGGTGGTGTGAAATGCATCTTTTACTGGAGTGGCTCTATCGAGCTGCTCTGAGGCACTTGGGGAAAAGCCCCATTCACCTCGCTGTAGTTACCGCCCTGCCTGTGTCTTCCTCCATGCCTACATCTCCTCTGCAGTGAGTCCTGGTAATCACTCGCTATCCCACATGGGAGCGGCTACGCTAGAAAGCCCTGCCACGATTACTGTGGCCCCTCTTGGACTGCACTCAGCCAAGACTCGTGGGGGCATAGCCCATAGCCCTTTGTGCTGCAGGGACCCAATTTGCTCTGTGATACTGTCCCAGTGGGAGAAGTTGTCTGTCCCTCTGGGAACCCAGGGAGATTGCAGAAAGGCACTGCGGGCCCACCAGTATTGAAGTGACTTCTCTGCTACCACAAAAAGCAGTATAAGAGGTAGTGGGTTCAAACTACACCACAACCCGTTTAGATTAAAAATCAAGAAAAACTCCCTAGGTGTAAGAACAGAAGGACAATGGAACAGCTTGCCTGGGATAGTCATGGAAATGCTTTCACTAGAAGACAAACAAGGAGTCCCGTGGCACTCAAAAGACTAACAAATTTATTTATTGCATGAGCTTCCGTGAGAGCAAATCCCACTTCATAAGATGCTTTGAAGATGGGGGAACTTCCAGAATAGGAGGAAAATAAATGCAGGGAAATGTAAGTCATAGGAGCAGGTCAGACTGTAACAGTAAAAAATCAAAGGAGTTGTTAAAATTCAAATGCTGGGAAACAGCACATAGAGGAACGGTGAGACCAAATCACCTGTTGTAATGGGAAAAGAATTCATAGTCACGATTTAATCCTGATCTCACACAGCCAAATCTGCATGGAAATTCCAATTCTGCAGTTTCTCTTTGAAGCCTTCGGCTGAAGCCCACGAAAGCTTATGCCTAAAGAAATTTGTTAGTCTCTAAGGTGCCACAGGACTCTTGCTACATTTGCTTGAGCACAGCTATTAACAAATCATCAGTGGAGCGAGCAGGGAGATAGAAGCGTTCCTCTGCTGGTTTTTGAAGGTTGTTATTTCTTATCTCAGATTTGTGTCTATTTATTCTTTTGCACCAAGGCTGTCCTGTTTCTCCAATGTATGGGGGGAGCATTTCTGGCGCATGATGGCATAAATCACATTGGTGGATGAACAGGTGAATGAGCCTTTGATGGAGTAGCTGGGTTGATTAGGTCCTGTAATAGTGTCTTTTGTGCAGATATGTGGGCACAGTTGGCAACATGGTTCATTGCAGAGCTTTGTGCCTGCTTTGATGGTTTTCTTGTTAGGTCTGTAGTTTCTGGTAAGTATCTGTTTAAGGTTGGGGGGCTGTCTGTAAGTGAGGAGAGGTCTGTCCCCCAAGGCTTGAGAGAGTGAGGGATAATCATGAAGAATAGGCTGTAGATCCCTGAGGATATGCTGTACAGGTCTGAGTTGGGAGTTGTAGGTGATGACTGGTGGCATTTTGTTGTTTTCTTTCTTGGACTTCTCTGTAGTAGTTGACTTTGGGGTACCCGCCTGGCTCTGTCAATCTGTTTCTTCTTCTGCAGCTGGGTATTGTAGTTTTAAGATGGCTTGGTAGAGACTTGAAGATGTCTCTCTCTATCTGAGGGATCAGAGCAAATGCGGTTATATCTTCGGGCTTGGCTAGGGTGCCGAGTTCCAGCACCAGCGCGAGGATGGGCTACCTGCAGGTGCAGGTAAGGTGAGTACTAGGTGTTGTCCTCTGCATAAAAGGTGGTAGGTCTGCCGGTGTTCTCTGAGTATCTAGCACACGGGGAGTTCGACAGGTTGGGAATAGGTACACATGAGACACCTAGCAGCTGGTCTATTCTCTCCAGCCAGGCTAGAACATGCAACCTGCTAAAATCCACGGTTTCCTTTCAGTCGACCACCATTTTCCACTCTGCCATCAAAAGTCCAACATAGGCCTTTGGCATTTGCCAGCAGAACTGTGAACGAAAACAAAATGGCCACCATTCCTGAGCAGATCACATCATCCGTGGCTAACGTGTTTTGTTTCGGACACTGAGCTAGAATTTCTAATGGAAGAATTGGATCTGGTCGTAATTCTTTCATGATGGTGGCACAAATGTCATTCGAGATAAATTTGTTATCAGTATTCCTGTTAAAGCCAGATTTATGGGCAGGCATCCCCAGCAACCCCCTGGGATCCCAGGCTTGGGGGGCACTGGGTTTGGAGTTCAGATTTCAAATTTCTGATTTCAGTTGTGGTTTGGCATGATATCCTTTTCCAAGTAAATGATATAAGCCAGGCCTTACAAACTCAATCTGTGGGTATTGCAACTGCTACTCCTTTGCTATGAAGCTGCCTTGATTTCGTTGATATCTACAGAAATAATGGATCTGAAGACATCATTGTTGCTGCCCAAGAAATGGCAGAAAACTTAGGTGTTCAGCCTGTCTTCAAGGACACTCGTATTCATTGGAAGAAGAGACAGTTTGGTTACAAGGGCAGAGATGAGGTGAAGGGAAACCTGAAAGGAAAATTCAAGTGGGAGTGTTTTCCTTCACTCATTGACGCTACTCGAGTGTCCATTGAAGAAAGGGTTGAACAACTGAAAGACCATGAAACGATCTGGAAGGTTTTGTGTGGCCATAGTAAGTTGCTGGCAGCTAGGAAAACATACTTGAACAATTATGCAGACCTTCTCCAAACACTGACACACAGGCAATGTTCGGATGGCAACGATTAGGACCTTTATGTCAAACTGGACAACATCTATTACATTTTGCCACATGGTCAGTTTTTCTCCACTTCAGGTTGACCAGTTCATTCTTGATGCAGAGCTGAGGACTCTTCTCTTAATGTGTAGCTAGCTTTGTGGATCTGCTCACACGGCCAGTCACAGTCCTGAGTGGTAAGCACAGTTTTTTTGAAGTTCGGGTCCATTAAAACATACCTTCGGTTGACAATAGCCAAAGAGAGACTGACACCACTTGCTGTTTTATCGCTTGAAAATGCCATCTGCTGGCCTTCGGATCTCTCTGTTCTTGTGCTTCAGTTCATGAGGGCAATGGTGAGCAAAGCAACCTTTTGAACTAAAGAATATTAGGAAAAACTTTTTCACTAACAAGATGCTGAAGTGGGTTACCTAGGGAAGTGAGGAAATCTCTATCCTTAGAGTTTTTTAAGGTGCAGCTTGATTTTGTTGGGGTTGGTCCTGCTTTAAGCAGGAGGTTGCCCTAGATGATCTCCTGAGGTCCTTTCTAACCCTAATCTCCTATGGGAGTCCATGAGTAGAGTACTAATGCCATCGCCTACCATAACACAATTTAACACTCGTCCACCCAGTGCTGGTGCACAAGTCAGTTTCTTGCCATTAGCACATTTCAATTATTCTTGTAATTAAAAAGTTTCCATACACTTAGAGGAAACAATTTTTATTTGCATATATATGGCATGAATTAATAGAAATTTACCAATCCTAGACTGCAAATTTATCATCTTATATGACAAAGATAAATCATGCATGCAAAATTGCATGTCAAAGTCATGAAATGGGTGATGAAGGCAATGAAAAACAAGGTGTTCAAAAATTTAATAAATGGAATTAGGGAGACAGGTACTGAAGATGCTTCTTGCCTAAGGTGCCATTTGGTCTAAGAATGGGCCTGTTTCCAGCCGTATTACATTACAAGTCAGGGTTTCTTTTTGAACATGTAAGATTCTCAAAGTCTAAGACCAGAAGGCACTATTGTAAACATCTAATCTGACCTCCTGTGTAACATAGACCATAAATTTTTACCCAGTGATTTCTGCATCAAGCTCTACAGCTTGTGGTTGGACTAGATTAGGATGCATCTGTTAGAAAGGGTTGATTCAAAAATCTTCACGCAATGGAGAATCCACCACAGCCCTTGGTAAATTGTTCCAACAGTTAATTACCCTCTTTGCAAACCTGCATCTTTGTCCCACTTGTAAGGTAAATTTGCACATGGGCATTGTCATTACTGGAAGATAGACAGGGAAGGGAACAGTTACACAACTTTTCTAACATCATCATTCCTTGTCCTTGTCTTAGGGGGTTTTTTAATTGTTCTTGTTTATATTGGGCCAAACCCTCAACTGCTGTAAACTGTTGTAAGCCTTTTAATGCCAGAGGCAATGTGTGTAATGGTCCTAGCTATGAGCCACTGCAACAACTGTTAGCTAAAGACTTTTGTGGGTATTTGTTTAATTTAGGATTGCCAAAGCCACACTTCATATTGGGGCTATAAAAGTTTATTCAAATCACGCTGTCGTACGCATGCATTTTGCTTTCTTATGGGGCGGCAGGAACACAGCACCTGTGGCAGGTGAACTCATCCTCTTAGGAAGTAAGTAAGTTGCATAAAACTCCTGCCCCAGCCTCCACATCTTTACTCTGGCTCTGCCTTCATTTTGAAGCACGCAGCCCGTCACTCTGAACCAGATTGCCATGCATAAACAGCGCGGAAGAATTTTTACAACCCAAGCAAACGCTGTACAAAGTTTAGTTTCCCAGCTTGTCCACCGTTCAGCTGAAATCAACACCTGGCGGGAAAGAAGGCACTTAAAGGTGAACCCAGGCAAAGCAGAGGGGTTGCTGGTAGGAAGGGGCACTACCCTACAGAACTGGCCTCCCTTATAACATCGCCCACTGTCAGGGACATCAGCCCTCAGATCTGGGCTGCAGACTGGCTTTTTGTTCTTATAATAAAGTACCCACAATAGCCTGGGAAATGGGACAACAGGGGCCTTTTGAGAACCACACATTTCTTCCACTTACATGTCTAAAAAACCTGGCAGTGGCTCTTAAAAACAACCTTTCCAGATGTTTATTTAATGCAACAAGGGCCAACCACAGGGTCATAAGCAGCCATTCCTGCCTAACATTGAGAAAAACTGACTTACATGCATTGAACTCAATGAGGCTCATGCGTGGTGAGCACTCATGCCAAGTACAGGTGGCCCCTAGAGAACTAGCAGAACAAAATTCCCATTTCAGCCCCTCTCTGTTACAGCAAGACACACGTGTCTAGCCAGCTGGGAGGTAGCTTTGCTTCATATTTTCCTCTAGGACTCTACCCAGACGAGCATATGTCTCTCCAGGTATGCAGATTATTCATTCAAGTCTTCTTTTCTACTGAAAAACACACCACACCTTCTCCTTCAGTGCGGAGATCAGAGGATGTTTTATTGCACACGTCTGGAAAACTTGAAAAGCTGCCTTCCATGGCGACAGCTCAGCCTGGAGCTAGGAACGTCTGTCCTTTTTGCCTTTTTTTCTTTCTTATTTTGTCTAGTTGGTTCAAATAAATAAGGTGCAAAAATGCAAAGAGTCAAAGCAGCCTGTGGAAGTGTTACTGATTTTAACTCACCCAAGGAAGGCATGGTACACCACAAGCACCTTGCTCTTCCTCAGCTGGGGAAACTGAGGCACAGAGCAGTGAAATAATCTGCCCACACTCACCCGGCAGGCCAGGCCAAAGATGAAGGTCACCTCTCCTACAGCATATGGTGCCAGAGTCATAGCGACACATTTCGTTTCCAGTGGCTGCTCTGTGTACACCATACTATTCAAACAGAAGGGCAAGTTGGACGAGTGCTTTGCGGCAGTGGTTTTCAAACCATGGGGCAGGATCCAGTATTGGGTCTCAGACAGTAGCGTACCGACCAGAGGGAGCAGGAGAGGGCCAGGCGCCAGCCTGCAGGGGGGCACCAGACCGGCACCACAGGCCAAATTAAAGGGACTCCGGCCCAGGCTGCCCAGTTTTGGGGTGCTGCTGCCACCCTCCCACCAAGTAGGCCAGACTTTTGGCACAGAAAGGCAGCGGTGGCCCCCCAGCATTGGAGGTGGGGTGCACTGCTGCAGAGCATCGTTTCCGACTGCCCTGCCCCAGCCAGCCACCCCACCCCGGGAGGCAGAGAGCAGGGTGACATGTGGCTGGTGCTTTTGGGGTTGGGGCCCTGGAGAGGGCCTGTTCAGAGCTTCCCGAGGCGAAGCAGCCTGAACTCTGTTGAACAGGCCGTCTCAAGGGCCCCACCGTGGGAAAGCAGCAGCCTCATGCCAGCCCGCTCTCCACCCCTTGGGGCAGGGTGGCTGGTCGGGGCCAAGGCAGGCAGGAGAGCCGGTGGCACAGCCTCTGGCCCCAGTCCCCCGTCCCAGTGCTGAACGGCTCTCCACTCCAGCGCCAGGAGCCCGCAGCCACCCTGCCAACCGTCTGGCCTGTGCGGTGGGAGTCTATGTTCCCGCTAAGCTGTGCACGTGTGCGCGCACACACACACACACACACACACACACACACAGGTCATGAAGCCTGCGCACACACCAAAATACAGCATGCCCAAAAGAATTCAACAATGCTAATATTTTTATACTCCTTTAAGAAGGTGGATTCAAGTAGCATGTTTCAAATAAGGTTTTTGTAAGTTATAAAATCATTTCCATCATAATATAAAAATAAAATTTAGATAATATTTGCCTTTTACATACTTGCTTCATTATGCTCACAAGTTTAACCACACTCACTGGAGTGTGCATAAATTTGGGCACTGATTCTGAAAACTTGCACAAAAGAAATTTTTTGCACACACAGCCAATTAGAGGGAACATTGGTGGGAGTGCAGAGACACTGGGAGGCGCCCTGAAACGGGGAAGCCAGGACCCCAGATACGGGGCTGAACCGGTGCCCCCTTGCAGCCTTGCAGCAGCTATCTGGTGCCGGGGGGCTGTCACATTTGCCGGCCCCCTTATGCATCGCCCCTCCACAGAGAGCAGGAGTGGTCCCCTGTGTGGGGAGCGGTTGCACAGAGCAGGAGTGGGGGAAACAGGGCATGAAGCAGGGGAGAGGCAAATGTAACTTGGCCTCCAAGTGCCAAATAGCCTCAGTACGCCACTGGTCACAGACCTTCAGGTACTGGGTCGTGGTGCCCCCTTCTGCCATGCTGATAGACTAGGATGCATTGCTCAAGATGGAATTGTTGGGTCATGGGCACAAATGATTTCTTTTTGAGGAAAAACATCTGAAAACCACTGCTCTGCGATATTGCGCCAGTTGCTTACCTGTGAACACCGGGATATTTCAGGAGCCATCATTACAGCTACAAAGCAGATCCCACCCCGCATGATGCATAAAACCCAGCCCAGTCTCAGTACACAGACGTTTCTGTTACGGGAAGGCTGTTTTACGAGCTAATGCAGCAAACGTCAGGGCTCACTCAGAAAGAAAAGCTTTGACCCTCGGCTTATGATCAGGGTGAGTGCCAGGTAAAATAAGAGCTAGTTGAGCTAAGGGGCTGAGCCACGGGACAGACGGAGCCCTGGGAGCAATTAGTAGCAGTTTTGGAAATGGATGTGGATGTGATTTGGTGAGCTAGCTTTGCTCAGTGCTTGGATCTTGGTGAGCAACTTTGTGTGGGTGTCACTCAATAGGATGGGAGATTCACCACCGAACGAGGCATTCAAATAACAGTGGCCAGAGGTGTGCCATGCATGTTTTATTGAAGCGGTGCGCCCCACTGGAGAGACCACGGCAGGAAGTTACAACCCATCCGCCAAATCCCACCGAAGCTGCCTCAAACCCAGCCAACCCTCCTTGCCTGTGTGCCTGGCAGGCCTAGGAGGCCCAGAGCAGGGGCACAGGAAATTTGGGAAGGGGGAGGAGGGTGTTTGGATAGGCTGCCAGTTAGGCTGGTGGGAAGAAGGGGGGGGGGGGGCTCGGCAGAGAACAGCAGACAGATTTCAGACCGGCTGGGGGGATGAAAAGAGCAGTGATGGGTGAAGAAGGGGAGATTAACTGGGGGAAAAAAAGCGGCATTGTGGTGCTGCACAACCTCTGTTAAAGGAAAGGCGGCTCAGTCACGGCAGTGGCATGCAAAGACTTAAGAACGTAAGGAAATGACCGCATGTCTGGGTCTCAGGGAGGATTCATCTCTGCCCAATCGGTCTGAGCTATTGCAGCTTTGGAGCCTGTTTTGGCAGGGGAGAGAACAGGGGGACTGACATTTGGTGCAACCCCCAGAACTGGGGCTGCTGAGAAAGCCCCCGGATGGCCAGAATCGATCAAGTGGTTCCCCTGGAACAAGCACTGGCCATGAACAGCAGTGGGAGAGTTGAGCCAGGGGCCCAACCCGGTTGGAGAGACACAGTCGAACTCCACCAACAGGGCTGGGGATGGGGAAGGACATCCCGCCTCATTTCAAGACCATTCGGAGTAGAGTGAAACCCACCCGCAAGAGGTGGCGAGCTCAAATCTGCAAGACGGCGAACATCCCAGATCTGTGGTTCTCAGCCACTGTGCCTGGACACAATACTGCATCGCCATTTGTGGTAAACGTGTCACAGAGAGCTGGGGAGATGGCTGGATTTGGCCTGGGGGGGTGGGCTGCTGTGTCCTGTAGGGTCACAATATGCCATCAAGTGTGTCACGACATAAAAAGGTTGAGAACCACTGCCCCAGAGCACCAAGCCACTGGTAAGAGCAACGCCTTAATGGGCTTGAAGGCAGGAAGGGGAGCCACTGGTCTGGGACTCAGGTTAGATTCCTGACTCGGCCACTCTGTGACCTGCGGCGAGGCACATGGCTTCTGATCCACAAAGGCACTCAGGCAACTAATGGCCATTGACATCGTGTTGGGAGGTGAAATACCTTTGAGGAGCTGAGCCTGAGTCGCTCTGTGCTTCAGTTTCCCCTGCTGTGAAATGGGGAGAATACCCCATACTTCCCAGGGAAGGAGGTTGCACAGACTAAGTCCATTCATGATTTGAGGTACTGAGACCCACAGAAACAGCTCACTAGAGGGGGAAAGTGCTGCTCTGCAAGCGCTTCCCTGCTAGGCGTGTCATGGGGCTTTTCCAAAGCTGGCTGCAAGTGCCAGCAACACTTCAGCTGGCTTGGCTGAGGCCCTGACTTGCCTCTGTCAACATACACACCCAGCCAGCTTGCCCAGCACAACTCGTTCCAGCTGAGCAGGCGCTGCAGGGCAGGAATCACACCCATGCCTCTGCAGCAGGGTGAGTTGTTCAGTTTTGGGTATTGGATCAAGTGCTGATGCTGCCTGAGTGTCTGGCCGTGCAGCAGATGAGGCCGGCCTGGGCTGCCCCATGCTCCTGGACACAGCAGCAAAGGATGCTCCAAACACATTCTCCCCGACAGCTCTGCCCAGCGGTGTCTCTGCTGCACCGTTGGCAAGAGTTAGCATTGCTGCTTCTCAGGGAAGAAACGTGCCCGAGGTTTACTGAAGGCCCTGATCCTATTCACTGCCCTGGAGAGCCGAGGAAGGCTCCGAGTAGCTGGTCTCTCTCACCCACAGACGTTGGCCCCACAGCAGACATGATCTCTCCCTCACCTTGGATCACTATGGCAGGAAGACGGATCAAGCAAACCACACTTCCCTGGCCATGAGTCTCTCCCCTTGGTCTCCCCTCACCTCTTTCTCCATCATCTCCCACCACATCTACCTCAGCAACCATCTCTCCCCCAGGAAGCTTCCCCCACCTAAATTAGGGCCCCCTGAAGCATTTGCAGAGTGGCTGGCCAAGCTGGGAACTGAATCCAGATTTCCCCAGACTCAGTCCTTCCAGGCAGGGATGTAGCCAAGGGTGGACCTGGGTGGGCCAAGGCCCACCCACATGGAGATCAGGCTCACCCACCGCAGCTGGGGTAGACACTTCCATGGAGGGGAGGATACTGGGGCAGAGACGGAAGATTTAGGAAGCTGTCTGGAAGAGCTGAAAGGGCCCACCGTCTGGCGCATGGCCTCCTGAGCCCCAGTTAGCCGAGATCTCCCCCTCCAACACGTTGCTTCCCCAACCATCAACAAAAGCAAGGGACAGAGAAAGGGAAACTATGGTAATAGTGCTACAAATAGCGTGTGCTTCACCAAAGGCTGGGTGGGAGAGACGCCTGGGCATAATTTAAGGAGAAGAAGGGAATGTTGCCCTCCCAAACTCCAAACCTCAGCCGGGTGCAGAATTTGCCCTCCTCCCCCAGTCCCTGTACTTGGCCCCATTGACCTGACTGGAGCTCCCCCCTGCAAATGTAAAAGTCAAACTACACCTCCAGAGAGAGGAAAGTCATGCAAAGTTCAAGAGCAGGTTTTCAAGTGCACCCTTGTGTGTTAGTTAAAAGGGTCTAGGAGCAGCAGTAAGTAAGTGTGTCCACACACAGGCCCTCACTGGCTCAGTCCCCCATCTCCATTCCCCCAGCAGCCACACTGCTGTGACAGACACAAACCACGGCAGCGACTGTGGGGGTCCTCTCATGTTTTGAAGGAACCGGATTACTTGTGGCATCAAGCTCTTTAAAAAAAGAAAAAGGGAAGAGCGAAAGGAAAGAGAAATAAAGACATGCAGCAATAACGGCAAAGGCTGCAAACAAAAGAGTGTGGCACAAAGAAAATCCCAGTGCACGTCTCCATGCTCCCCAATGCTCTGGGGCAGAGCGGGCACTGTGTTTGTTGAGGGGGGACTCAGATCTGGGCCCACCCTGTGCTAGGTGCTGTATGTATGCAGCCCAAAAGACAGTCCCGGCTCTATTCTGCACTCTAAATGGGCTAAAAGGCCCTGGGAAAAAAGTGGTGCTACCCTCATTTTACAGATGGGGAACTGAGGCACAGAGAAAGCAGGGTGTGCCTGCGCTGGAGCTGCCGGTGAAATGTTCAGGTCAAACAGGCATGTCCCTGCTAGTTTTGATTGACCTAGTGCACCAAATGTGGCAGTCACACCACGGTAGTGGGACGAGCTATCTGCCCTGAGTATGACCGCTTCTGAAACCTGGGGGGCATGCTCAGGTGGCTAACCCGTCCTGCCATTGCTCCATTTATATTTGTAAAGTGACAGCTCAATCACAGCTAGTCCTGGTACGTCTGCTCATGCTGGAAATTACGCCTCCGGCTCCAGTGTAGACATACCCTCAGGGAACCTGTGGCCAAGCTGGGAACTGAATCCAGATTTGCTCAGACCCAGTCCTCCCAGGCAGGGGTAGCCAAGGGTGGCCCTGGGTGGGCCAAGGCCCACCCACATGGAGATCAGGCCCACCCGCCGCAGCACCCGGCAGTGGTGCAAACATCGTTGCCGCAGCTCCGAGCCAGCTGGCCCTGCAGCCACAGCTCTGAAGGTCACACTGCTGCCGGGCGTTGAGGTGGGTGGGCCTGGTCTTGCTCCCTCTCCCAGACCAGAAGCTGCCTGTGGCTGGGCCCACCTTGCAGACTCAGAGGCCTGACCAGAAAATGGGGGCTGGCTACACTCCTGCTTCCAGGCCTTAACCACAAGACCACCCTCCCTTTTTGGACATGCCTTCTTCCCTGCATCATTCCAGCCAGCAAACCTAGCTCTTTGAACCCGTCCTCCGCCACACAGAATCAAATCCACACAGGTCCCTCTGTGAGGTTGCCCAGCCTATTTACATGTGCTGCGTTTGTATAAATGGCCACCACCTGGCTCTGTTACAAAAACAGACCAACTGTATGTGTAGCGATCAGTTGCTTTTCCTCAGGATAATAATCTCAGCCTCTTTCAAAGTCACGGATTGAAAGCAAAGCACGCTGACTGGCGTTGCATTTCCATCCTTGGAGCGGTGCAAACGCTCATCAAGTCCTCACATCTACCATAACAACGTTACCATGCACTAGAAACCGGCATGGTCCTGAAGTACTTTACCACATGGCTCACAGATGGACCTACCATCCTCCACCTAACGAAAATGCAGAAACCCCAATAAAAAACCTGGGCGAGTCTCAATCAGTGGATTAATCATAATATAATTAACAACAACTATCAGACATTTGATTGATGGGGACCCATCTTCCTGTGATGTTCTGGGCACCAGCCATACACAAAGAGCCCTCACCACTCACAACACAAACCACAATAATTAAAAATCACAGGCAATGAGGCAGAAATAGACAGTAAAATCTTTGTCCTGTGTTGCCTCTCTTCAAAATTAAGGCAGACTTTGCCAAACTTGGGATGCGTAAATTCATACAGAAACACCTCATTAGGTCTGTATGTTCCCATACACTGCTACAGACTGGGGACTGATTGGTTAGGCAGCAGTTCTGCAGAAAAGGACCTGGGGTTACAGTGGACAAGAAGCTGGGTATGAGTTAACAGTGGGCCCTTATTGCCAAAGCTAACAGCATATTGGGGTGCATTAGTATGAACGCTGCTGGCAGATCAAGGGAAGCAATTTTTCCCCTCTACTCATCACTGGTGAGGCCTCATCTGGAGGATTGTGTCCAGTTTTGGGTCCCCGCTACAAGAAGGATGTGGACAAACTGGAGACAGTCCAGCGGAGGGCAACGAAAATGATTAGGGGGCTGGAGCACATAACTTCTGAGGAAAGGCTGAGGAAACTAGGCTTGTTTAGTTTGCAGACGAGAAGAGTGAGGGATGATGTGATTAAAAAAAAAAAACATAATGAGTCCTGTGGCACTTAAAGACGAACAGATTTATTTTTTGCATGAGCTTTCGTGGGAGAAAATCCCCCTTCGTCAGATGCTTTGAAGATAAGGGAAGGGAACCTACAGTAAGTAAGAACTTACAAGTTCCCTCATCTTCAAAGCATCTGACAAAGGGGGGGTTTGTCCCATGAAAGCTCATGTGAAAAATAAATGTTAGTCTTTAAGTGCCACAGGACTCCTTGTTTTGTTTTGTTTTTTGTTTGCTGGACTAGAGTAACACAGCTGCCCCTTTGGAGCTCGGTAGGATGATTTGATAGCAGCATTCAACTACCTGAAAGGCAATTCCATTGATGATGGAGCAGGGCTGGTCTCAGTCATGGCACATGACAGAACAAGGAGCAATAGTCTCAAGTTGCAGCGGAGGAGGTCTAGGTTGGATATTAGGGAAATCTTTTTCACCAGGAGGGTGCTGAAGCACTGGAGTGGGTTACCTTGGGAGACGGTGGATTCTCCATCCTTAGTGGTTGTTACGAGCTGGCTTGAAAAAGCTCTTAGTGGGGATGATTTGGTTGAGCCTGGTCCTGCTTTGAGCAGGGGTTTGGGTTAGATGATCTCCCGAGGTCCCTTACAACCCTAATCTTCTATGATTCAGAGCATATAGGACAGGAGATTCAAACTCAAATCACCACAAGGGCCGCATGAGGACTAGTACACTAGCCAGAGGGCCACACCACTGAAACCTTTTCATACAACGATATTGCAAATATGGGTAACAAGAGAGTCCTTGCGGGCTGCAAGAAATAGCTTTAGGGGCCACATGAGGCCTGTGGGCGGCTTGTTGAGACCGCTGATCTAGCAGAATGGGGCCATGGCCTGCTTGACTTACAGGTGCAAAATCAATATAAGTGTGAATGGATTCCCAGAGGTCTCTAGTGTTCAAGAAGAAATCAATAGGAGCTGTGGGTTTCCTCTTCTGAGAAATCTGGTTGCTTAGACTTAGGTGCCCCACAGGAGATTTAGATACCTAACATTAGACAACCAAGTTTGAAAGCTTTGACCATGGCTGACCATTTCACCACCCTATTTGAAAACAGTTGAGTCCATCAATTTACACTGGCTAAGAATCTGGGTCTGAAAGAGCATGGGTCACGGCCATTTTTCTTCTGCATGCCCACAAGGGCTCAAACCCTATTCCCTTTGAACAAACGGGATGGGAGTGTGGGGTCTTGAATAAACAGGGTGTTAGGAGAGATCCTGGAGATTTAGACATTTTTACAAGTGTTAGGACGGACACTTTATACTCATCCTTGCTCTGTGGTGTACGAAAGAGCTAGTTAGCTTCAGCCACCATTTCATTGTCAACCCTCCAATATCTTTGTCTTGCATTTTTTAAGACACTAGCAGTTTCCAGGATGCAACCATCACCCAAAACCTGCACAGAGACTAGCTGGTTGTACACAGCAACTTGAACGCTAAGGTGTCAAAGATTCTTGCTGGCATTTGACACCTCATCTCCCATGCAAGGGGGTCAACATCCTACTACACATGCGTCTCCCTTACTTAAAAGGGAATCTGTCCGTGACCCTCCCCTGGAAGCTATGGTGAGAATTATGTCAGGATCCACAGCTGAGAGGCCAAGTCCGGAGCTACAGCTGGGACCGTGACTGGAACCAGGATCAGGAATGGAGCTGGGGCTCAGGCTGGGATGGATCTGTGAACGGAGCAGGACTGGATGGCTCTCGTTCCTTACCCCCATGACAGGGCCGGCTCTACTGTGAGGCAAGAGACAGACGTGGCTTCAGATGACAGTTCTTAGGGGCGCCTAGCCCCCATAAAGATCAGGCTGGCTCCTGCCTCTTCAACTCTGTCCTAGCAGCTCAGGCACTGTTAGTCAATCTGCAGCTGAAGTCATGTAGACAGAGTGCACTTTAAATCCCTCTGCAGGGAGATGCTGGAGATTTATGCACTTCGGAAAACTGTTTTCAACCTCCATGAATGAGATGGGGGTGCCAAATCAAAATTTGGCTTGGGGCACCACAATCCCTTGAGCCGGCCCTGCCCCACGAGGGCTGGTCAGGACCCTGCTACGGTTCCCGACCATTTCTCCGCACCTCCCTAGCGGGACACACTCCACAGTTTGGGCCACTACCCCAATACAACTAGCACTGGGATTCAGGGGTCAAGTCTCTATTCTGTGCAAGCTCCAAGAGTGCACAAATTACAAACACATCTGTGCTGCAAACAGTTAGTTCCTCCGCCCTGCAAGGTTTTACAAGCACAAAATTTAGGTGACGCCTTGTTTTCATTGGACCAACTTCACATGGTTAGGTGAAGCTGCTGTGATCAAAGGCCACAGTTGCAAGCCAAGGCTAATATGCGCCACTGGCAGCAGTCAGCAAGACCAACTTGAGGAGTCTTGAGGTGCTAACTGTAAAAGAGCAGAGGCAGAGCTGAGCCACATCTGCTGTTGGACTTTCCCAAAGTGCAGGCGGTGTTTGGATTGGAGTGAGGGGTTTAAAGACAGCTCTACAAGGCGGTGTGGGATGGAGACAGGAGTGGTGCACGGAAGTGGGGAGGAGGAGGAGTGGAAAGTTGAGCTGTATTTGCAGATTCATCTCTTCCAGCTCTGGCCCCCTGGCAAAGGTTGAAAGAGACGTATGGAGCAGAAGAGGGGTTTTCGGGTGGCTGATTTTATTCACGCTGGATATGCGCTTTGATTGCACATTCCTAATCCCAAACCAAAGCAAAGGAAGTGAAATGATCTGAAAAACCCTGCAAGAAAATAAAGCTACGGGTGTAACCTACAAAGATCCAGCCGAGGAGGGTGAGGAAAGACTTAACACATGGCACCCAGGAAGCGTCTTTCACCACACAACGCTTTACAAATTCAGGAATCACTTCACCTATTGCTGAAATTGCAGCAGAACACACAGAAGACTTGGGTTGTGTTCTCAGCACAGCCATGGGACTGCTGGGTGATTTTGGGTGAGTCCCTTCACCTCTGTGCCTCACTTTCTTCATCTGTAAAATGGGGATAAGCTAAACCACTTTGCGGTCTACTGATAAGAAGTAGGTGCTATTATTGTGGGTTGCCACCACAATCAGCCATCTGGGCTAGATATCAGGCAACGAACAAGCGCTCCCAAGGCCAGGGTGACCACTGCTGACATCTGTTGGGGAGTCTCTTGCTTGTTCTTTACCCCCGACGCTGTCATTGCTCAGGCAGCTTACAAGAGCAGTTTTGCTGGCTGATAGCTAGTGATGAAACGAGACTGTGACAAACGATGGAGTGCTGGGTCTATCTCACTTCCCCTTGGGTTGGGGCCATCCTGAGCTGGAAAAATAAAAAGACATTTTCTGCGGCTACTTGTTTATGGGGATGGATTTAGTTAGTTCATCCTCCTGCCCCTTGCTAACTGGAGGTACATTCATAGAGTCCAAGGCCAGAAAGGACCATTATGATCATCTAGTCCAGAGGTGTCAAACACACGGCCCGCAGGGCCGAATCTGGCCCACCAAGGGCCCTGATTCAGCCCCCGGAGTTGCTGCCTGGAAGCTCTCCGCAGCAGCAGCAAACAAGACAGGCTGCCAGCAGAGCAGGGCTAAGCGTGCTTGTGACGCTGATCTTGAGTGAGTCAGAGCACAGGGGAACAAAGGAAGCGCTCCAGCCAATCCTGGCTCAGCTCTGCTGTGGTCTGCCAACCAATCAGAGTGTCAGTCACAGCAGGCTGGGCTGGCTCCCAGAGAGCCACTGCACCGCCCTCCACCACACCTGTTCACTGTCAGTCAGTTGGCATGCAAATCTGATTGACTGCACATTGCACAAATCACAAATAAGAAAAGGGAAAAGTAGCTGGGACTCACATGGGAATGAGCCAATCAAAGGTCTGCCTGGACTGAGCCAACCAAAGGCCAGCATTCTGGATGACTGACAGTGAGGAGGCAGGAAGGGGTGAGGCAGGAGCCCAGGCTGACTGTGGCTGTGACTGAGACTGATTGCCAATGCCTGACACCACAGGATAGGGAAAGTGCAAAGGGAAGGGGAAGAAGGTCTGGGAGCTGCCTAGCTAGAGGGGGGGTCCAGGAGTGGCTAAGCTGGAGAAGGAGGGTCCAGGACTTGCACAATAGGAGAAGGGGGAGATCAGGGAGCCAGCAGGGCAAAGGAGAGCCCGCAGGGCAGGGAAAAGGGAAGGTGTTGAAGCCTGCAGGGCTGGGGAGGGGAAAGGTGAGCCCATGCCACTCTGAATGCGGCAGGGGAAAGGGCTGGGGAGCCTGTGCAGAGCTATGGCCCACAGCAGGTGTCCTGCCCTCCAGTGTGGCCCCCACATTGAATGAGTTTGAGACCCCTGATCTAGTCTGACCTCCTTAAGGACAAGCACCTTTCCCTTTAGGTCAATGCTACCTCATGCAGTTTTATCAATGGTTGTCACTCTGAGCCTGTCTCCAAGGGCATCACAGACTCAGCACCATTAAAAAACAGGCCAGCAACTACAGATTGTTTCTGTAACACTCAGAACAGAAGAATCCCACGCACTACTACAGACTGGGGACCAACTGGCCAGGCTGCAGTTCTGCATCAAGGGACCTGGGGGTGACCGTGGACAAGAAGCTAGACATGACTCAGCGGCATGGCCATATTGCCAAGACGGCGAACAGCATATGGGGCTGCATTAGCCGGAGCAGAATAGGAGAAGTGATTATTCCCCTCTACTCCAAATGTGGCCTCACCAGTGACAAATATTGTGTCCAGTTTTGGGCCCTCGCTACAGGAAGGATGTGGACAAATTGGAGAGTCCAGCGGAGAGCAACATAAATTATTGGGGGCTGGAGCACGTGACTTCTGAAAAGAGGGTTAGGGAACTAGGCTTGTTTAACTCGCAAAAGAGAAGAGTGAGGAGGGATTTGATAGTGGCCCTTAACTACTTGAAGGGGGAAGGTCCAAGGGAGGATGGAGCTAGGATCTTCTCTGTGGTGGCAGATGACAGAACTAGGAGCAATGGTCTCAAGTTGCCAGGGAGTTCTAGGTTGTGAATTAGTAAAAAATTTCTCCCTAGGAGGGTGGTGAAGCATTGAAATAAGTTACTTGGGGAGGTGGGTGAATCTCCATCCTTAGAGGTTTTATAGGCCCAGCTTAACAAAACCCTGGCTGAGATGATTTAGTTGGGGTTGGTCCTGCTTGGATCAGGGGGTTAGATTCCTGAGATTCCTTTTAGCCTTAATTTTCTAAGATTCTAAATAAAAATGACATGAAAGGGATTGTCTCTCCTTCATTTTTTACATCAGAATTTCAGGTCCTGTCTGAGCTAGAAGACTGTGGTGACTAAAGAACTAGTGAAACACAATGAGAGTGAAACCTAAGGTGGAGAGGGATTTTGACTCAGACTGATGAAAAGAGTTTGGTTTCTGTTTAGTTTTGTTGACACCTGTGTAACTCCAATGACTAATTAATATTTTGGATAAAGGAAGCTTTTGTTAAAGATCTGACTGCCTTGTCCCTTCAGTTAGGGCAACAGAATCCACCATAAACATCTCTAAGATGTTCACCACTTCTCTGACAAAACCGGGCAAACTTGATATTTTTTATAGATCCAATGTAAAAATCATTTGCAGGTCACCTTCAAACCAAAAAACTTTTCATCTCATCTCCTTAATACTGTCCTAGTACTATTTTTCCCCGTGGACCACAGCAAACAGCTGCAGCAGGAAAAATGTAAGATTAAGGTTGATGCCAAAGAGCAGGTGAGCTTAAGATCTTCAGTGGCAATTCCCTGTGGGAGTTTGGGAACCACTGATCTCGTTTCAAATTCATGCCACGTCAGACACCCTTAGAGGATTTCAGGAACTCTGCTAGTAAGAGATCATGTTTTTATTCTCATTTAAAAGCGCTCAGGCTCACTACACATGCATCAAGTAGACTAGATCCTACTAATGCAGCATCCACTAATGTGACATTCAGATTTCAGGCCAAGGAAATCTCATGTTAAGAAAGACTTAAGACTTTTGCTCTGCTCCTCATCTAACTTCACCAAGAAGGCTGAAATCTCAAAGGACTCTGTGGTAGCTTCTAAATAACAGAGGAATTCAACAGTGAAAATGTGCAGCTATATGGCTGGGGACCAGGCCCCCATGGCTGTTTCAGTGCAGATATCTAAAGGAGCTGTTGAACCAAGAGGCATCCTCAGAGTGAAAAATCTTAAAACTAATTCAGAGCTTCTGTGCATCCTTTTCTCTAGCATGTGTGGACACACAAATGGATTTGTTTTCAGACAGTCATGGTGCAAATTGAGGATAAAAATCTAGCAGGCTACTGCAGACAGGGAGCCCAAATATTGCCCTGCAAAATTACCACATTAGCTACTGGCAGAATCAGTGGGCTGCAACTTATTTTTCTTCAAATTGAAGTGGCTGCAAATGCTGAGACTGGTCACTTGGATCAATGGGGAGGATCACATGCTGGGACCGGTTCTCTGTAGGCCAC
This sequence comes from Podocnemis expansa, assembly GCA_007922195.1. Taxonomy (NCBI): domain Eukaryota; kingdom Metazoa; phylum Chordata; order Testudines; family Podocnemididae; genus Podocnemis; species Podocnemis expansa. The sequence goes on along the minus strand of ML682029.1, from coordinate 2,935,036 downwards.
ACCTCTCAGATTATGAGGGCTGATCTAGCAAAATCAATAAAAAGACACCCATGGATTTTGATGAGCTTTGGATGAAGTCTGCTGTGGATTGCACTGCATGACTAGGGGTGGGGTGTTGTATATGGCCTCCTCGAGTCACTATGGCGACCTCCAACCTAAAAGAGGAATTTGTGTCTAATTAGAGCACACAGATAATTATCCCCTTCTACCTGGGTGATTACCAATTACCTCTTCAGGAACACAAGGCAATGAAGGCTAAACTCCAAGGGGCGCAGCAGTCTGTCAGCATCTCTCGTGCAAAAAGCTTGAATCTACACGTGATCTAAGTCATTGTCTTTGTCAAAACACTCAGTGACATGGCAGGATGGGGGCACATGCTGCCTCATAAATGATATTTACACCAATTCACTTAAATTAAAGGAACTTCTCATGGGAAGGGTGAGAGAGGGAGAAACACACAGATGCTTCATATTGGGAGGTCTAAAGATATCGTCCTTCAGCGTTGTTGTCTTCTTTCATTTAGTTGTACGAGAGGTAGTTCATTAACCGCAGAGGGATATTTAACTTGGCAATTTCCAGCCGTTGCTGGCTGGCGGCTTTCCTCAGGCTAATTCTGCAGAGCTGTGCCAAGCTCAGAGGCGTTTCTGTAACGAAAAAGACCAACAGCATCACTTTGCAGGCTCAGCAGACGCCTCCATTCTGCAGAGCCCAGAACCCTCCATGGACCAGTGAGGCCCAAATTCAGTCCAGGGATCAGCTGGTATAACTCACTCCAAGGTCCCAAGGCTAATTCTTTTTACACAGATCACAACAAGACCATCCACAGGATTTCCAGGTGGGTCATTGCATTGCAAGGGAAAAATCGTGGGTGACAGCACAGTCTCAAATCTCACTCACCCACACTCCCAACCAGCATTTCTGACTCAACAAACCTATAGTGCAATATCATTCCCCACCCTCCACTGCACCACCCAGGATCAATCACACCATGGGACTGAACCTGTGGCTCTTCTCTTTGTTGACTGCAGGAGTGCCAGGTCTCGCTCTCAGAGACACAGTTTAACGCTGGGAGAAGTGGAGGAACCTTTACCCTGGCCCTTGACCTTCCATCAGTATGAGACTGGATCCCAGGGAGATAACCTTGCTGTGCCCTCTCCCTAGCAGGCTGTACCACTCTTTAGTGTGCTGGTAGAACGCTTAGGGCTAGCTTGTATGCCAACTCCCTCTTGCTTTTAGGGCCATAAACTAGAGAATAACAAGAAAAAGGCTAATATGCTGTCTTTAAAGCATACTAAGGGTGGGTGTGGGGGAGCTGCACGTGGAGGGAGAATTCAAACAAAGAACCAGACTCTAAAGACTTTTGAATAAAGCTTGATTTTTCCATTGAGGCCTCTTCTGACTTGTTTTGTTTTTTTCTTTAGGGTGGTGCCAACCCAGGCATGGCTCATATTGAAACACAAACACGCACACATGTTCATGCACACGCATACACACAACTTCCTCCTCCTGGCCACTGCACACTCTTTTTAAACCTATTTTTAGGAAGGTTCAGTGGGGCACAGCACTGCACTCTGATGCAAAGAGACAGAGTTTGGGACTAGCATGGGTGCCAGGTTTGTATCATTTTGGTGGTGTCCAGAATGGGTCCAAGTCCCACCCCCACCCCTGCCTTGCAAGTCCCAGGAGAGGGGATGACAGCAGGGCTCTCATGGGAGCAGCAGCATATGTTGGTCTCCGGTGCCAGGGGACAAGCAGGTGTTACTCAGAAGAGATTCAATGAGGAACCAAGAGATGACGAGACAGAGGGAGAAAGTGGCAGCCACAAGATTAACAGATTTCAAGGCCTGAATGTAGATGCTGACCATCTAGCTGCTGAAGCAGAAAGAAGCTCTAGCCAGGGGGCAAGAGACAGGACTGAACCCCACTTACTTTCATAGTACTCCAAGACCTTAGCAGTCGGGCTGCTGCTACACGTGTAGTCAGATGGTTTCTTCCCTCGGTTGTCCCTGGCATAAATGTTTCCTCCAAATTCAACCAGCATCTCTACCAGATCCACGTTTTTCACTTTGGCTGCATGGTGAAGGGCTGTCTCATGAAGCTTAGCTGCGTTCACATTTGCCCCTGGGAGCATAAACAAAATGAGTTTATTGAGGCCCCGAGATGGCCACTTTTGCCCTCATTAGGTAGACTCTTACTTGAGAAAACAACCACTCAGTTGGTATCAAGACAGCAGGCTCTAAATGAAGTTCCACCAATCAGCTGGCAGACCGAGGGCTTGTCTACGGTACAGCGACGTAGCCACGGCACCGCAGCTACACTGACATGACCCTGGAGTGTAGACACAGCCTGTGGGGATGGAAGGGATTTTTCCATTGCTGCAGAAATTTCATCTCCCCAACCCATGTCAGATCTGTCAGCCTTGCTGAGTCTACAGCAGGAGTTAGGTTGCATTGAACCGACTGTGGATTTTTCACACCCCTGGGCACTGCAGCTATGTTAACCTAAGTTTACCAAATCTTCTTCATTCTCACTTCAGCTCAGGAAGTGTGAATAGATAAATCAAGCCAGAAGCCTGTCCTCACTTGCGCACCTTTCCATTCACCTGGTAGGTGGATACTGCCGGTCACATTATTTCTGGACACAAATGGACCCACGGCAAAGTCTGAAACCACACCCAAATGTCAACAAAGTTTGGAAGTATTTGGCTCTGGTGATTTGGTTCAGACCCAGCTCTGGTTCCTACAGTTAGGGAATCTGGATGCGTGCAATGTTACTTGCCTAGCTCCTGGTCCAGTCAATCTCTGGTGTAAATCATGGATCGAATGCTTTCTTGTATGTCAAATCCCAACAGATTTCTCTTTCCAGCTTTTCTCTATCCAGGACCTCACAACATTTTACCAAGAATGGTCCAACACCATTATAAAGAGTCTTTGAACATTATTCTAGATCAATGGTTTTCAAACCATGGGTCGGGACCCAGTACTGGTCACAGACCCTCAGGTTCTGGGTCGCGGCGCCCCCTCTGCTGCCGCTGAAAGACGGGAATGCATTGCTGAAAGATGTGCTTGTTGGGTCACAGGCATAAATGATTTGTTTTCAACTGGGCCTTGACGATAAAAGTCTGAAAACCACTGATCTAGTGGGCTGGAATGGTTCGGTTTTTAACAAAACAGGTAAATGCCACCAAGTTTATGACCTGGATATTATCTTGGCTAAACTCAAAGCCTTCGGAAGATGGCTAGACAAGTGGTTTGCCCAGAAGAAAGGCCCATGTGTATATATTTGTTCTCATCTGGCAGACACTCTGCAGACGGAAATATCCAAAACCAAGCTCCAGGAATTAATAGGCTTCTTCTAAAAGAACTCCCCTTCCGAGCCAGATACAAGAGGCGAGCGCTGCAAACACACCACCAAATACTACACACACTGAAACCAATGCCTCTGGTGTGCCATACCGGCATTGAGCAGTAACTTCACACAATCCAGATGTTCCCTGGCACAAGCTACGTGCAGAGGGGTTCCAAAATGGCAATCATGGGCCTCCAGCTTTGCACCGCCTTCTATCAGCAGCTGCACGCACTCCGAACTCCCTTTAAAAAGAAAATCAATCTATCAGTCATTGGGAAATAGAGCAGCTTTGCATCAGCTTGGCCTAAGCGCAGGGCAGGAGTCAAACAGAGTTGGACTGGGAGCTAAGTAAGTACCCGGATGTGGTGCTGAATCTCCTGTTGTGCTGTCTTCACAGGTAGCACTACCCACAATAGCTGGATCCAAGCTCACCAGGGTAGCCCAGTCCATGCACATATTCTGTTGGGCACATTTATCTACCCTAAGAGTGTCCCGTTTAACGTCTGGGACAATAGGAGAGGCAAAGGTGAAGGAAGTTTTATCATACCCATTTTACAGAGGGAAAAGTGAGGCACAGAGGAGATAAGAGACTTGGCCACGGTCACACAGGGAACTCTGCCAGATCTAGGAAATGATCGTTGGTCTTGAGTTCTAGCCCAGCACCTTCACCAGAAGGTCAGCCTTCCCTCAACTCAAACTTAATTTTCCTGGGAGTGTAACAAATGGAGTGGCCATCAGAGGGCCCAATGTATGGCCTCTTCCCAGGCTACTTTAACAAATAATGGATGTTGTTGTCTCTAGCTGGGATTTTCTATTGTGTTCATCACAGGGCATCCACATCCCGCACAAGGATAATTTCTTTATTTGCCCGCTCCTGCACAGTTTTCCATTTCTGACTTCAGCAGGTTCTCGGCCAACACAAGAGTCCTTAATAACATGCAAATAAACTTAACACAAAGAGAAGACAGGTGATATTTTCCAGCTGCAACAGTCTGACGAACAATAGACTCTTATGGTCAGTTCAGGCTCCTGGCAGCTGCCCTGGGTGAGCGCCTGCAGCTTTTGCAGGTCAGATCTTGAGGACTCACCATTCATGCAGGCTTCATGAAGAGGGGACGCCGTGTAAAGGGGGGGATTCACCTTTGCTCCATGGGACAGAAGCACTTTTACACATTCGATACTGCCAGAAGCACAAGCGTCACAAAGCGGCGTGCTGCCATCTATGTTCCTGGCATCCACCTAAAAGGCAGAAAGAGTCTTTACTCCCGGGCTGCTGTAAGCCAGGGTGGGTCTTTAACAGACACCTGCTAATCCTCCAGGAAACAGGAACAAGTGGGTGGATATTGTCACAAGCCCGGTGTGCGTATGATCTCATCATCTTAGGTTAACCAGGTCTTTTGTTCCCAGAGTAAAGGAACATAGCAATAAAATAAAAAACCCGCCAGAGTCCATTCCAGTTGCTTTTCCTGCCGCTTCATAGGCTGCCCCATGATCACTTTGACTGAATTGCACTGATCCAGAAGGGCAAAAGCCTGTGAAAGGCCAAGACCTTTCTGTGAGGCTATAAACACCTCTACTCCCACTGAGTTCAGCCTCAGTTGGCCCCCAGCAAGGGCAGCAATAAGATCTTCCCTTTTGGGGGACATAATGTAACATATTTAATTGGATTTGCAGACAGATATTTCTCCATTTGAAGCATAAATCAGCCTCTGACAGCAAAATGCCTAGGGCTGTTATACTCATGTTTGTTATCACCAACCTGAGCCCCAGCAGCAAGCAAGAGTTTCACGCACTGCGTCTGCCCTTGCAGGCTCGCCTCGTGCAAGGGGGTGATAGAGTCATAGGTGACCAGGTTTACGCAGGCTCCGTTTGCTATCAGCTGCTGCAGCTGCGAGATCTCTCCCTGCCTGGCTGCTTCATGAACTGGCGTCCTATGAGCCCAGAAGCCTGAGGAGAAAGGAGAAAATGTGAATGACAGTCTGTGGGCTGCAGACAACAAGGTTTGTGGGAGGGGAATGCATGTGGGCTAATAGTTTGGAAAAGGAACTAGGAATTGGGGTTCTCCCCACACCTGCTACTCAGTGCAGGCCACTTTTGCTTGTCTGCACTGCAGGGTCCCCCAGCTAAAAGTCTTGCATTGCATAGTTTCATTACCCTTCGGTAAACATGTTGCTGCCCTTGGGTAAATACGCTCCCTGAGCATGTTATTCCTGTTATTAAAACAGTGGCGCTGTATGAAAGAAAATGGAAGCACCGTCTCCGCGTAAGTGCATTTCCCTTACAAAGTTAGTGACGAACATAGAGCAGCCCTGGGTACTTTCAATTGAGCTACAATGCCCCTTAATAGGACACACTGTTTCCATAAAAACAGGGGTGACATACCACGAATCCTTGGGAAACAAGGCAGTAGCATTAACCTGAACGGCTTCATGAAATTCTTGCTCATCTCCCAGCATCATCAGTAGGGCCACTCCATTTTTATTGAAGTGGGGAAAGAATTTTCTCCTAGGGCAGATTGAAAAAGGCCCTGGGAGGTTTTTGCCTTCCTCTGTAGCATGGTGCACAGGTCACTTGCTGGTGGATTCTCCGCGTTCAAGTCTTTAAACCACGAGTTGAGGGCTTCCCTAACTCAGTCATGGATTAGGGGTCTCTAACAGGAGGGGAGGGTGAGGTTCTGCGGCCTGTCTTGCGCGGGGGTCAGAGATTTAAGGGGAGGTGGCAGGCCCACCATGCAGGAGGTTTCAAAGGTGCATGTTTCAGGATGCTCCAACCTTCTTGGGGACACGAGCCACAGGCAGGAATCATTGCCCAGCACCTCTGCCACAACAACAGGGCACCCTGTGCATTGCTTGACCTCACGATACCGGACAAGGAGGCCATGACGCAGAGAGCTTGGCTCTTCTGTACGCTGCTGCAGGCTGCTGGGCTTCATTCCTCCCCACACGTGGCACAGAGGTACGCTACAGCTAACGGCATTACTCCTGACCCACACGGTGGTTAAGTGAGAAGGGGATCAGGCCCAGGAGGGGGCCAGGCAGCTTGCTGAGAAGCAGCCCCTGCCAGTAGCAGGCCAGAGACAAGAAAAAGGGGAGCTGGGCCAGTTGATAGGCAGAGAAGTGACATTTGTAGCCTGCGTTTTAAAGGTGACTATTCTGGTGGCACAGCAAAGATTATTCAGTTCCTAGAAAACCCAGCTGTCAAATTGTAACCTGACACACACGACTGCCTGGCACCGCCGACGCTCCAGGGGACATTGGCCAGCACCTGGCCGGCTGAGGACACACTTGGAGCCCTGCAGGCTGTTGCACCTAACCCGCGCCTCCTGCCACCATGCCCTGGAGTGGCCGCACAGCCTTTTTTTTTTTTTGCCCCTTCCATTCTGTAGTTCTCTCATCTGCAAAACATCTGATGAAGTGGGATTTTCTCCCATGAAAGCACATGCGAAAAATAATCTTGAAATACCACAGGACTCCTTGGGGTTTTTGCATCACATGTGTGGCGTGGGATACGCCACAGCTGCTGGGCAGATGATTTTGTTTACTCCATTGCCTGCTCCCAGTGGTCCTGTTCTGTGGCAGGATGTTACTGCTTGGGGGTCTCCAAATTCTGCCACAGACACCCCCGGCGCAGGGCCTGTGGACTCCAATAGTCCCCCTTCCAGGGAGCAGGGCCCCCAAATCACTCCCGGTTCCTCCCCAGAAGCAGGTGCCCCCCACCAGGACAGCAGTTGCACCCCCTGACAGAGGCAGGTGCCCCCCCATTCTCGTAGGGGACAAGCCCCAGCCCCCAATCGCCCCCTGCAGGGCTCACTCACCGATCTCCCCCAGCCAGGAGCCGCTGGCCAGCGACCCTTCCATGGCCCTGCCCCGAACTACAAGTCCCAGCAGCCCCTGCTCTCGTGGGGGGGCTTGATGCCCTCCTGCTTGGCGGACCCCGACCCCCCCGCCGTGCGGCCCCTCGAAAGGGCCTGGGGGGGGGGCTTCGCAGACACTTCTGCCCAGCCGGCTTGCGTCAGAGTCGGGGGAGGGACAAAGGGCCGCCGCAAAGGCCTCTGGGACTTGTAGTTTTATTGGGTTCCCAGCAGCGGGGCGCTCTGCTGCGGGAGAGCGGAGGAGAGAACGCGGCCGCCAGCTGGCCGGCCCGTCAGAACGCTGAGCCGTGACGTCTGCGGGGGGGAACCAATCAGAATCGCTCTCACTCAGCCCCGCCTCCTGGGCGCCCTTTAACTCTGTCCTGTGGCTAGTGAGGGTGGCAGCTGGAGGGGGATTGGCAGGGCCCCTAATTGGGGGCAGCCCCAGGCCCAGAGGGGCTCTATAGGAGTGAGTGGGGAAACTGAGGCACAGAGAGGTGATGGAGAAGGTCAGCAGCAGAACTGGGAAGAGGGAGCCGCATGCTGCCCAGCTCAGGGGTCAGCCAGTGTCAAGGCTGTTTCTCCACTGGGGGTGCAGAAGGTGGGAGCCTGCAACAGGCCAGAAAAGCCACTGGCCTTAAAGCCTGCTCTTAAAACTCTCCAAGGCCTCCAGTTCCTGGCCCTGGAGTGGTATCGCTGCCACCACCCCAAATGCAAAAAAACCTCTTGGAAACCCAGGAAGGCGCACTTGGGAATTCCTTCCTGGGAGGTATGTGCAATCACTTTTATTCTTCCCTTGGGAAAGTGACTGAACCCCAGCTGCAATATGAACTGGAACTGGAACAGAGTCCCCTTTAGTAGCTGGCTGTGTAGTCTGAGGCACATGCACACAAACCTCTTACCTTTCAGGACACAGAACCCAAGCCTACTTAAAAGGTAAAATCTTTAATTAAAAAGAACAGCTAAGAAACACAGAGAGTTGCTTCTCTGGGATTTAATTTAGGTAGTCACAGGGTAGGGGGAGGGGGTACATGTGCTCAGCACAGAAAAATCCAAAAACAAACCAAAACCAAAGAAAATACCCTGACTGCATCTAAATAAACATTCCCTGTTCTACTCACGCCTGGTCGGTAACAAACTTGAGCTTAGCTTTGGTAAGGATGTTGCTGGATTCTTCCTCTGGCCTCCTCCTGATCCTCCTTCCAGCAGCTCTGCTGCATCCCAACAGGCCCAGGCCAGGCTGCTGCTCCAATTCAAAAACCTGGGCTTCATTCCTATTGGCTGTCCTGGGACTCACTGACCAGAGCATTAACCCCTTCCTTCCCAAGGGTTACTACAGCCATCTTTGCCGACCCCTGTGCCAGTCCTTCCTTTCTGACCCTCAGCTGATGCTAGAGGCCTCCTCTGCTGAAAAAATGTGGCAGCTGCCTGAAAATTCAGCAGTGGTCATGGCTAGAGTGGGAGCGCTTTCCATGCGTGCCATGGAAAGAAGTCACCCAGAGTGACTCATCTTGGCAGCGTGCCTTCGGATGGGGGTCCCCAGGCATGCCATGAAAAGAAGCGGCTGCTTTCAGGGGTTCCCAGGCATGCTGCAGAAAGAAGCTACCTGGAGTGGCTTCTTTGGGGAGATTTGCACCACAGAGAGGAGCCGCTCGGAGTAGGTATTTTTCTGTTCGCATGGGGGCACTCCCCGTGTCCCAGCTGCACCAGAAGGAAGCCACCCAGAGTGGCTTTTGGTGGCAGGAGTGGCAATTTCTGTGGTATTGCAGAGGTTGCCGAATGGTGCTTTGAACGGGCTCAGGTGCCACTGGCGCCACACGTGCCAGGGGGCTGCCTACCCCGTGAATATCTGCTAGCTCACGCTGCCTCCCAAATGACCCTGCCAGCAGGTTCGAAGATTTGAGGATCTTGGGGGGCAACCACTGCACCCGTGGGGTATGGGGTGGATCTGGGGTACACTTTATTAAAATGAGTATAGGGTAAGGTGAGTGGTGGTCGGTGTATGTCGTGTTTGTCACAGTGGTTTCTGTAAAGTGTTGGGGGGTACCTAACTTTCGGGAGTGGGGACAGGTTGGGGAACAATGGGGTTCTTCAACTAACCTACTAACACTATAGCCCTACTCACTATAACCTAAAGGCTACGTTAACACACTATAGGAAAAGGGGGGGGTACAATGCAAATTCGTGTGCTGCAGTGGCAGAGAAGATAAGTAGCAGGGAAGCTGGGGCCTGAAGAGGTGTAAAGGCAAGTGTGGGGGGGTGTCGAAAGGCAGCGGGGTGAGGAGGTGCTTGGGGGTTGGGGTAAGGGGACAGAGGCAGGAGAGGGGCTGTAGGTGCGTGGGAGTGCGGGCAATGGGGAGAAGCAGGAGGGGCTGAAAGGGGATTCAGGGATTTGTGAGGGAAGCAGAGGAGGGCAAAATGGTAGGGAAGGCAGGAGGGGTTCGGGGGAAGCGGCTGGCGGGGAAGGCAGAAGGGGTTCAGGGGAAGCGGCTGGCGGGGAAGCCAGGAGGGGTTCGGGGGAAGTGGCTGGCGGGGAAGGCAGAAGGGGTTAGGGGGAAGTGGCTGGCGGGGAAGGCAGGAGGGGTTCAGGGGAAGCGGCTGGCGGGGAAGGCAGGAGGGGTTCGGGGAAGCGGCTGGCGGGGAAGGCAGAAGTTCAGGGGAAGCGGCGGTGGCCGCGGGAGCGGCTCGGGAGCCGCAAAGAAAGCGGGAGCACCGCTGGAGAGCGCGGCATGCCGCAGAAAAGCAGCTGGGACCCGGGGTGCCGTGGAAAGCGGCGGAGGAGCTGCAGCAAGGGCAGGGAGCCCGTGGGAAGCCGCAGGAAAGCGGCAGCTAGGGTGGGGAGCCCGCGGGGAGCTGCAGGAGAGCGGGAGCGGCTCGGGAGCCGGGAGCCGCAGGAAGGCGGCAGATATGGGAGCGGCTCAGGAGCCGGGGGCAGGAGGTGGGGAAGAACGGCTGGCAGCCGGGGCAGGAAGGGCGGCCGTAGGAGCGGCTCGGGAGCCGGGAACCGCAGGAAGCGGCGGAGGACGGGGAGGGCTGGCGGGCTGCCGTGGGAGCCGGGGAAAAAGCGGCGGGGCTGCTAGAGAGTCCGGCGGGGATCAGGGGAACCGATGGCGGCCGCGGGAGCGGCTCGGGAGCCGCAGAGAGCCACAAGGGTAGCGGGGCGGGGAGAGCGGCTCGCAAGCGGGGAGCCACAGGGACAGGGACAGAAGGGAAGTTGAGGCGCACCGGGGATCCCAGAAATGAAGAGGGAGCAAGTAAAGTTAAAGAGAAAAAGGTTTATTTAAGTTGGGGAGGTTACAGAGGGGAGGGCAAAGGCAACTTAACCAAACAATTCTAAAGGCGAGGAACTAAAGGAAACAATCTTAACAGCTAACTTAAGACTTCTACGGCTACCAATTAACTTTATACAATGTTGCAAAACACAATGATACTCTTAAAGCAAGTTCAAACAACCCAGGAGGAAAAGAGAGACACTGGGTGCTACAAAGTAGCAAGAAGCAATTACAGACACGGGGAGCTCCTAACACAAACTGGAGCTGCAAGCAAACAGAAAGGTACACACGCAAGCCTGTAAAGCTGGGGAAAGCAGTTTTAAAGCAGCCCTAAAAAAATAGAATAACTTTTTTCTTAGAGAGAGGTTGCAGGGCAGACTCTTACCACTCCTAGTAGCAAGGGTAACAGCATTACAGGCTGGAGAAGGAGACTCGTAATCGGCCGGCAGTAACTCGTGGGGGTAACTCGTGGATACGCTCTCGGGGGAACTGGTGAGCGGAGGAGGCAGCTTCTGGTTGATCAGGCCAGGAGAGATGTTGAAAACCGTCCTGCCTGAGCACCCCAGAACCTCAGCTTTTAAAGACTATTTCCCGCCTTTCCCTGATTACAGGGAATGCAGGGAACAATGGGGGTGTGAGTCATGCCCTGCAGGACCTTGCAGTTAGGCAGAGCCCACCTACACCAAGCCCTGCAAAACAATGTTCCCCCAGGGTGGTAACGGCCATCCAGTTGAGTTCAAGGGGGCCATCTAGTTAAGGTGAAGGAGCCATTGTTCACTTCACACCTTCTATGTACTTTAATGATGGCCCGGGAGGGGCGGCCATCAAAGTAACTGCTATGAGTCACAGACACCAAACAGCTCTGCCCTTTGGAAAGGGAGAGGCCATGCTGGGAAAGGACACAATATATAGGGTCGGATTAAGGCAGGGTGTCACAGGTGCATATCCGTGCACCCTGGGTTATGAGCTGTATGATTTTCCTGTTCACTTGTAGACTGTAATTGTAGGATTTGTTTCCAGTTATACTATGCAATGTTTCTTTATTGATGCTCATAATCTATTCTCAATGAGTAATATGATATCATGTTTCTTGCAGCATCATGCATGTGTTCAGATGGGAAGCATGTTTAGTATGGCTCAGGGTGTAGAGTGACGACTTCCCCCGAGCTCTCCCAGCAGCAGAGAGCCTGAAGGAGACAAAGGTAGGCTAAGGGAGGTGGCTGAGAAGAGACAAAGGCATCACCTCTGCTGTAAGGGGAGGGGTGAGAAGAGTGTTGGAAACAAAGCCAGAGATGTGGAAGATTCTGGGGGCTGTTAGCAGCGATGCTCTATCTTGAAACAACTCCAAGCAAGATCTGGGCCCTGCTTGGCCTCAGGCAGCAGCTGGCAAACATTTAAAAGCCAAACACCTTGAGCATCAAATCTTGTTTGGACTATAAGGTTAGTTTAAGTAGAAATATTAGGTTAACCTGCGTATTTTACCTTTTATTTTCTTGTGGTCTCTCCTGACTCATTTATATTGTGATTCTGCCATGATTGGCCAAATTCTCACTTAGAATTATAATCTGATCAATAAACTTGTAGTTGTTTTATCTAAAGCTGTGTGATCCATTGAGGGCATGAGTGAAGAGGGCTGGGCACAATCCATTTCTTTGTTAAATGGACAGACTTGAGTGTGTGGTGGTTGGGAGAGGGTCCGAACCTCTGCAGACGGTGGCGCTTGGGGTAGTAACTGGGGCCGGGGATGCTTGCTGGGGGACTGTCCCTCGAGTAGCCAGAGGGCATAGACCCACTGTTTGGGACTGATTTACATGAAAGGAGGCAGAGAGGACTGACTCAGGAGTGAGTGGTTGCTTGGCAAAGCGGGGTGAATCGGGGTTCAGGAGTGGGAATTGGGAGGTCACAGTGGCACACCAGACTGGCTCTAGGGAGCGGCCTGTCACACAGGGGCTTTGGGGTTAAAGCCCTGGGCCCCACCCTAAGAAGAGGCCCTCACTGCCCTGCAAATATCTGGGCCTGGCTGGCCTGAACAGCGCATGGCTGCTGGCCGCCACCAGCCTGTCTCTGGGCCGACTGCTCTGCTTCAAACCAGTCAGCCCAGGAGTGGGTTGTGAGCACCACAGACCATGGCCTCTGGCACAAGCCCCGAAGTGGCTGGCTGAGCCACGGGTCCAGCACCCTCCCCTCAGCGCCACCTGGGCCCCAGAGCCGCCTCAGCCCCAGTCTCTTCCACCCCATAGTGCCAGCTATGCTGGGCTGTCCCCAGGCTGGGTGCCACCATGGAAGGGGGGAGGGACAGGAGTGAGCAGAATTGGGCCCACCAGTGCCTTGATCCAGTCCCGCTATTATAGGAACCTACGTAGATAAAACAGAAGAGACAAGCACAACAAATTAGCTTCTCTGTTACTAGCAGGGCACCCCATACAACCGTAACAAGACAGATTCCTTTCCCTCTGGAGTGTGGGTCTTGCCTGTCATGTCACCTAATATAAATAAGTTAATTAAAAAACAAAAAGGCACACGTTCCATCCATGTCCTCATGACCTCCTCTAGCCACCTCATCACGCAGCACCACAAATGTATGTACAAAACCAATGACAAAATGAGTGTGTACAGTGCACATCCTCAGTATTTTGCACACACAAGGGTGAAGATGGGGCCAGTCAGAGGCGTTACTGGTGCTGGGCACCCCGGGGCACGTGCCCTGAACCCCAGTGCTGGTGCCCCAGATATCCGGCCCAATCGGGCCGGAGATCCAGGCCCCAGCCACTGGCGGCCGCGGTGGCCCTGTCCCTGGCCGGGGATGTGGGGCCCAGCCCCCTGTGGCCGCTTCCGTCCCCGTCCCCCGCCGGGGATCTGGGGCCTGGCCGCCTGTGGCTGCAGCGGGCAATCCGGGGCCCGGCTGCACACGTCAGCAGCAGCCCCATCCCCGGCCGCGGATGCGGGGCCCGGCCACCTGTGGCTGCTTCTGGCCCTGTCCGCGGCCGGGGATGCGGGGCCTAGCCGCGTCCCTGGCCAGGGGGTGGGGCCTGGGCCCGTGCCCTGAGTCCCCAAGCCAGCGATGCCCCTGGGGCCAGGCATCTTTTGCCCTGCACCTAGTATAGTTACTTACACTCAGCTCCTCAAAGGTGCCTAATTACCACCGAAATCAATGGGACTTAGGTGCCTAAATACCTTTGAAGGTCTGGGCCGTCATGGTTTATAATCAATTTGCACCAGTATGAATGTGTACTCTAGGCAGGGGTGGCCCTAGACTAAATGGTGCCCTTGGGCACTGAGAATCTTTGGTACTTCACCTTTGATCCCCCTGCTATTTGTTGCTTTTCTGAGTACCTTTTTTTTGTTGCCTTTGTAGCCCATTTCCTGACTGCGATGTGTGATTTATCCCTGTGTTATAAGACAATAAATTTGCCTGCTAGGATCTGTAAATCTGCATTTATTCATGTCATATGTAAGCACATTTTAAAAAATCATTTGGTTTCAGCGTATAGGAACATTTAAATTTTAAGAATTGTGGGGCACAGGCAGATAATGCAGGGGGACAGACAGATAATGAATTACATTTACCTTTAAGTATATGTTAATGTAGTGTATATGTCCTTTAGTGTCATAAGGAAAATAATTCTGTAACCCTGTGTAATAGACATTATAAGCAATGTCCAACAAGACTCCATATTGTCAGTTTGGAACTCCTGCTTAAACATAGTACTCCATTTTGGATACTTGATGAAACTGGTTTAGGCATATGCTGTGTGTGTTCATTTAAATCTGTGAACAAGGTGTGTGAATGAAGGGTGTGTGTGTGAAGGGACCAGTCTCAACTGCCAGCCTGTCCTGATGAAGCACAAGTACCATCTAACTGGCTGAACAATGCGGACATCTCATTAAAGCAAACAGAAGGAGCCACCCCAGAAAGAAAAGAACAAAATACAATCAAGTCTGCAAGTGACTGGTGACCAATGATCTCCCAGGAACCCTGACGCAACATGACACGGAAAATCTCATAGACTTACATGAGGGCCAGCAAGTATAAAGATGGGTAGGAAAGAACATGAAAACTTTGGTCTCATTCTGCAACTGTCATCTTGGAGCATTGGATCACGACTGACAGAGGCCTGGCTCCCTCCTTGTGCCCAGCCTAGTTGGCCACTAGGCTGGCTCAAGCAACACATGAAAGGACTGGTAATTATATACCAGGCTGCAGAACTTCTTGTGTGTGTGTGTGAGAGACTGCTTTTTGCTATCCTTACTTATTTACAATAAATGTGGCATATTGCCTTGTCCCCCTGAATAAGATCCTGCTAGTCTTTTCTTTTTATTTGGGGGGTGGTCTCCTGGGTGCCCTTTTTTGGTATAACAGAATCACGGACTTACTAACGACAAGAAATTAACTTGTGCACCAGCACTGGATGAACCAGGATAAAATAGTGTTAACAGTAGGTGGCAGTCTTAGGATGTTTCCAAAGGGATAGCTGTGTTAGTCTAGTCCAGTAAAAAAACAACAAGGAGTTGTGTGGCACTTTAAGACTAACAGATTTATTTTTGCATGAGCTTTCGTGGGAGAAGATCCCACTTCCTCAGATGCTTCGAAGATGGGTGAACTTACAGAAAGGAATGAAACTAAATGCAAGGGGGTGTAAAACATAGGATCAGGTCATAAAGTAACAGCAAATCAGAGCAGTTTACAGGCTTAAAGAATGGGAAGCCTGAAGTCAAATTACCCTTTGTAATGTGAAAAGAACCCATAATCTCGACTGAGTCCTGCTTTCACAGAATTTAGTTTGCATATTAATTCGAGTTCAGCTGTTTCTCTTTGGAGTCTTGATGTCCCAGGTACATCTCTAACGACAGTCGTTAACAAATCCATCATCGAGTGATTAGGAAGATGGAAGTGTTCAGCAACTGGTTTCTTTGTTCTTTGATTTCTGATATCAGCTCTGTGCTCATTCAGTCTCTTACGGAGCGATCGTCCTGTTTGTCCAATATATAAGGTGTTGGGGCATTTCTTGCACATGATGGCATAGACACATTAGTAGACGAGCAGGTAAATGAGAGATTATGCCATACTCTCTCACAGAAACTCAGAAACCACCTGATCAGCGTCCTGTACAGCAAACAGAGCAAAATTAAAAATGAACTCTCAAAACTAGATTCCTTCTTACAAAACCAACCTACAATGCATTCCTCTACATGGCTGGACTTCACAACGAAGAGAAAATCCATCTATGACATGCATTTTGCTTTCCTACAGAGGAAAAAAGATACCAAACTATATAAACTTCTATACAGCACTACAGGAAGCAAGAGTGACACCTATAACCCAGCCAGCAACATTGTCAATCTCTCAAGCTACACACTTACTCCTGCAGAGGAATCTGTTCTATCTCGAGGACTTTCCTTCTGCCCCACAACTGCCACACATAAGATAAAATTCTGCGGTGACCCATAACCTCAGCCCTGCAGAACGCAATGCCATCCACAGCCTCAAAAACAACTCTGACATTATCATTAAGGAGGCTGACAAAGGAGGTGCAGTTGTCATCATGAATAAATCAGATTATGACCAGGAGGCTTATAAACAACTCTCCAACACAACCTTCTACAGACCACTTTCCTCTGACCCCACTGAGGAATACCAAAAGGAATTACAACGCCTACTCAAGAAACTCCCTAAGACAGCACAAGAATGTATAGAGACAGAAACACCACCAGAACCACGGCCAGGGATGTTCTATCTACTACCCAAAATCCATAAAAAAGGAAACCCTGGACGCCCCATCATCTCAGGCATTGGCACTCTTACTGCCGGCCTATCTGGCTATGTGGACTCCCTCCTCTGACCCTATGTTATCAACATCCCCAGCTATCTTCAAGACATCATGGACTTCCTGAGGAAAATACAGTCCATTGGAGAACTTCCAGAAAACACCATTCTGGCCACTATGGATGTAGAAGCTCTTTACACCAACATCCCACACAAGGATGGATTACAAGCTATTAGAAGAACCATCCCAGATGATGCCACAGCACAGCTTGTGACTGAACTTTGCGACTTTGTGCTCACCCACAACCACTTCAGATTTGAGGATCATTTATATCTCCAAATCAGTGGCACTGCTATGGGCACCCGCATGGCCCCACAATATGCCAACATCTTTATGGGCGACTTAGAACAACGTTTCCTCAAGTCTCATCCCAAGACACCTCTTCTTTACCTGTGCTACATCGATGACATCTTTATCATCTGGACACACGGCAGGGATGCTCTTGAAGATTTTCACAGAGATTTCAATAATTTCCATGACACCATCAAATTGAGCCTGGAACACTCCACACAGGAGATCCACTTTTTTGACACTACAGTACAAATCAGGGATAGACATATCACCACCACCCTATACCGAAAACCTACTGATCGGTATAGTTACCTACATCCTTCGAGCTTCCATCCTAAACGCACCACATGATCCATTGTCTACAGCCAAGCCCTAAGATATAACCGCATCTGCTCTGATCCCTCAGACAGGGACAGACATCTTGAGGATCTCTGTCAAGCATTCTTGAAACTACAGTACCCACCTGGGGAAGTAAGAAAACAAATTGACAGAGCTAGACGGGTTCCCCGAAGTCATCTACTACAGGAGAGACCCAAGAAAGAAAGCAACAGAACACCACTAGTCACCACATACAATCCTCAAGTCAGACCTCTGCAAAAGATCATTAAGGACCTACAGCCTATTCTAAAAGATGATCCCTCTCTCTCTCAAGCATTAGGAGACAGACCACTCCTTGCCTATAGGCAGCCCCCTAATCTTAAACAGATACTCACCAGCAACTACAGATCTAACAACAGGAACATTGAAGCAGGCACACACCCCTGCAAAAAACCACGCTGCCAAGTCTGCCCACATATCTACACAACAGACACCATCATAGGTCCTAATCAAGCCTGCTACTCCATCAAAGGCTCATTTACCTGCTCGTCTACTAATGTGGTCTATGCCATCATGTGCAAGAAATGCCCCAACACCTTCTATATTGGACAAACAGGACGATCGCTCTGTAAGAGACTGAATGAGCACAGAGCTGATATCAGAAATCAAAGAACAAAGAAACCAGTTGCTGAGCACTTCCATCTTCCTAATCACTCGATGATGGATTTGTTAACGACTGTCATTAGAGATGTACCTGGGACATCAAGACTTCAAAGAGATACAGCTGAACTCGAATTAATATGCAAACTAAATTCTGTGAAAGCAGGACTCAATCGAGATTATGGGTTCTTTTCACATTACAAAGGGTAATTTGACTTCAGGCTTCCCATTCTTTAAGCCTGTAAACTGCTCTGATTTGCTGTTACTTTATGACCTGATCCTATGTTTTACACCCCCTTGCATTTAGTTTCATTCCTTTCTGTAAGTTCACCCATCTTCAAAGCATCTGAGGAAGTGGGATCTTCTCCCACGAAAGCTCATGCAAAAAATAAATCTGTTAGTCTTAAAGTGCCACACAACTGCTTGTTGTTTTTTTATAGCCGTGTTAGTCTAGTCCAGCAAAAAAACCCAAGGATTCGTGTGGCATTTAAAGACTAACTTAAAGACTGTTAGTCTTAGGATGGTAACCCCTGTTGGGTTAACCTCCAGACCACTGTAAAGACAGTGGTTCCCAACCTTTTCAGTTCAAGAGCCATAAATATCATTTTTACAAGCCTGAAGAGCCACCAGTCTCTTAACTAATAAACAATGTATTGACGCAGACACATTAAGGACTAGAAATCACTATATATTTGGAGTAAACATTTCGATGCTACTGTGCTTATTTTTAGTCACTATTTTACACCTACAGATCAGTCACAGTGTGTCGCACACTCACAGACAAAGCACCGGTGTAGATGAGTGACTGTCACTACACACTGAAGCACATGGCCTGGCAGCTAAGTCATGGTGGGTGGCCTGGTAAGTGCAAACTGGAAAGGCCTGATTTTGAGAGTCCTGCCCATAGGCATTGCTGTCACCGGGCCTGCAGGGCTCGTGCCCACTGTTCCCTCTAAGCTGTGTGCATGTGTGTGCACACACAGGTCATGAAACCCGTGCACAAAACAAAATAAAGTGTGCACAAAAAATTCAATAGTGCTAATATTGGTGCTCACAAAGAAACATTCTTGCACACACAAAGAATTTCTTTGCACACACAACCTAATAATTAGAGGGAACATTGCATCTTGCATTGCCCTGGCGCTGCCCCAGATCCAGATCTGGCTGCCTGCTAGTGGCCAGCAGTGGCAGGAGCTGGATCCAGCCTGGGACTGCCTGCTGCATCCGGCCAGCAGCGCAGCAGCAGGAACTGGATCCAGCTCCAGGCCACCCGCCACTTGCCGGCAACACCTGGGGCCGGATCCGTGCCGCATGCTGGCAGCAGTTGGGGCCAGATTGGTCCCCGGAGCCAGATCAGTCCCCGGGGCGGTGTTGGGAGCAGGGCAGGGGGGTGGGGCCTGGGTCCCAACCCTTCTCTGGGGCCAGCAACACTCCTGGTCCTGCCCCTCCTGAGCAGTCTTCCCTGCCCTTTCCCCCCTCTGCAGTCAGGCAGAAATTGTTCAGTGAGGATCTACCATTGCCCAGCTGCAGCAGGGAAAAGGCACTCTGTCCTGCAGCCCCGGATGCTCTGTTTGAGTCCCTAGGCATGTCTTTCTTCTGCAGCCAGAGGGATGGCAGATCAGTGCTCCCCTCCTTCTGCCTCCAGCAAGGCCCTAGCACCTAAGGACCTGAGCGGAGTGCTTTGCCACATTTCCTGCTACAACCAGGGGGGAGAGCACTGATCTCCCATCCCCTTGGCTGCAGCCAGAAGCTGCAGCCGTTTTGTAACCCTGTGGCAACACACTCCTCCGCCTGGGTCCTTAGCCAGTGGCTCTCTTCTGCACCCAGTGGGACGGGAGCTACGGGCCGCTTTGAAAAATAGACCACTTTTGGCCCCTGAATTGGGCACCCCTGCTGTAGATGGTTAATGAAAAATGAGTTCACATACAGGATACCTGAACCATTTTACTTAAAACATTCTCTTTTTCCTTTTGTTGCTAACAGCAAAACCAGCACCCTGAGCCTGACATCCCAGGGGTTGGCTGCATCCTGAGCCCTAAATCCAGCCTCGATGGTTCCTGGCAGTGGTGAATCAAGCCCCTGGCTGGTTGGTGTCTCTATGGGGACATGGTTAAAGCAATTTCCAAAGGGATAGATGTGGTAGTCTAGTTCAGCAAAAAACAAAAGAAAACAAAACCAAAAAACCACCAAGGAATTGTGTGGCACTTAAAGACTAACAGATTTATTTCCTGTGTGCCATATTTGAGAAGTTCAGTTCCCACACTGCATACCCTTGGTATCTAATGTTTGGAGAAAAGTCTTTCAAACTCTAACTTTCTCCGCAGGTAATATGGACTCAAGTCACTCCCCCTTAACAAAGGTGCTTTTCATATCCAGAGGTAACAGCCTCTTGGGCTTAGTGGGTTCTAATCCCTACCATGTGAGAATGTCCTGAATTAATCTTTTGTACTTGAAATCCAGCTCTGGGCCTGGGCTTGGGAAAAAGTCCATTACCAGAATTTCTATTTCACCTCTTTATTACACTCTGTCCCTCCCATAACACTCTTTCCCTTCCCCAACTGATGCCAATACCAAATTTCTGGAAAATTCAACTAAAGAATGAGGGAGTTAAAACATTTATTGATGTTTAAAAAATAAATACATCTCTTGAAGTAGATAAGTGTCCGAAGTTAGTTGTTCTGTCGCCAGGACAGGAGTTTTCCACAGGGCTCCACTGCTGTATTTCTACAAAAAAAAAAAACAAGGAGTCATGTGGCACTTTAAGACTAACAGATTTATTTTTCGCATGAGCTTTTGTGGGAGAAAATCCCACTTCCTCAGATGCTTTGCCTTTGTCCTAGGTCTTCCTTGCACCCCACCCCACCTTTAGTGTGTTTATTCCTTTGACTTGTCTGAATTCAGATTATGAGCTCAGAGGTTCAGGGCCAACCTGTTTCCACCTTCCATCCACAGCAGGATAAAAGATGAAACCTTCCCCATGGACCCTAGGGGGAAAAAAGACAACTTTCAGAAAGATATGTAAAATATATTTCTTTCAGCTTTCCCACAATGACTGCACACTCAAGACAAAATGCCCCCTGCCTCTGCAGAATGGATAAAGAGAAATGGGAATCTTAGCTGCATGATCCCATGTTTGCAAGAGGCTTTGCTTGTGTGCGGCAGGATAAAAGCATGGAGTAGCTAGGCAGTGGACCAGAGCTCATTGGAAAATAAAATTTCAATTCTGTGGACTAATAATTGAGATTTGGTGACCATTTGCATTCGACGTCATGGTGAAAATCCAAACCCTTTACATTTTTCAAAGAATTAAAGTCCTGCGATCTTTTGTTTTGGAAACACCAAAACATTTCCTCAAGTGGGAATACTGTGATGTTTCCAAAATGAAATATATCATGCAGGATCACTAATTCCAAAGGTGTCCACTTGCAGGACTGCAACAAAGCCAGGATATTATGAAGGGTTTTCAGAACCCAGAGCAATGCTAACTTAGTTTTTTCACTCTAGGTGGTTTCAGAAAGAAATCAGCAGGAATACAGCATTTCTATCTGATAAAGATTAATACAAGCAAGTGTGCTTTTTATCTAAAACAAGTGTTTATTAGCTTTAAGCACGAAAAGACACAAGTAATGGGTTCAGAGCATCCCAAATAATTACCTAGACTATGGATGATGCTGTGTAATTTTCAGGAGGTCAGCTTTGGCTGGATGCTTCCCCATGGGTGAGTAAAGTGTCAGGAAAATCGCCAGATAATTTCAGAGATCTGCTCCAAAGTACACTCTGTTATCTCGTCTTTTTACAGTGACTGTCATAAAAACACATAAATCGTACTGCCCCATACTGGGATATCGCCTCTCCTCACCTTCAATAGGCCTCTTAACAACATATTCCTAACAATCTCAGTCAAGCGTCTGTATCAGAGGCCCCTACATTCAAGGTTCCCATCCACTTGTTTTCTTCAGGTCTCAAACTGTTGACTTTTCCGTTCTCTCCTCCCATTCTGATTAGCAGCAATTGTCAGCCTGTGCTGACTTGGCCTCTATAAGTCCTGTGTATTCACACTGACCATTAACTATGTGGTGTTTTATTTTATTAATTCATGGTAACTGAAAATCACAATACAACTGCTGTTTGCTGGATCGACTTCTGGGGTACAAAACCCACCAATCCTGGGTTACGAGGGGACCTGGCAGCTCAAGACCAATGGTGACTTGCCGGGCGGGCCTGGAATTCCTGACAGCCCATCTGTTGGGCTGCCAAGGAGCAGGGGTGGGTTCAGTTTTGCAAAGGACAAATCAAAATTTCCCAATCAAATTGAAAACCTCCCATGGAAAATTTTGACTTTTGCAGAAAAAAATTTTCTGTGGGACAATCATTCTAGTGGAAAACTTCCCACCAGCTCCACTTGGACCAGCTGACGCTCTCGCACACTCTTTCCTGAGATCCCACACTATCAACACTCCTAGCTATCTTCAAGACAGCAAGGAGAATTTTTCTGGAGAAAAATTCAATCCGTTGCTGACCTTCCAGAAAACACCATTCTGGCCACTGTGGACGTAGAAGCTCTTTACATCAACATCCCACACAAAGATGGATTGCAAGCCATTAGGAGAACCATCCCAGATGATGTCACGGCACGCCTCGTGGCTGAACTTTGTGACTTTGTGCTCACCCAAAACCATTTCAGATTTGAAAATAATTTATATCTTCAAGGCAGCAGCACTGCTATGGGTACCCACATGGCCCTACAATATACCAACATTTTTATGGATGATTTAGAACAATGTTTCCTCAGATCTTGTCCCCAAGTGCCCCTCCTCTACTTACACTACATTTGATGACATCTTCTTCATCTGAACCTACAGACAGGATGCCCTTCAAGATTTCCACAGAGATTTAAACAATTTCCACTCCATTATTAAACTTAGCTGGGAACACTCTGCACAGCAGATCTGCTTTCTGGACACTACAAATTGGGGATGAAAACAAACACCACCCTCTGCCAAAAACTTACAGACAGCTATAGTTGCCTGCATCCCTTGAGCTTCCACCCAGGATACATCACTTGGTTTGTTGTCTACAGCCAAGCCTGAAGATATAACCACATTTGCTCTGATCCCTCAGATAGAGATAGACACTTTGAGGATCTCTACCAAGCATTCTTAAAGCTACAGTAGCCAACTGGGGAAGTGAAGAAACAGATCAACGGAGCCAGATGGGTACCCAGCAGTCAATTACTTCAGGAGGAGCCCAAGAAAGAAAACAACAGAACGCCTCTAGTCATCACCTTCAACCCCCAAGTCAGACCTCTACAGCACATCCTCAGGGATCTACAGCCTATTCTACAGGACGATCCCTCACTCTCTCAAGCCTTGGGAGACAGACCTCTCCTTGCTTACAGACAGCCCCGCCACCATTAACAAGATACTCACCAGCAACTACAGACCCAACAACTGAGCCATTAAAGCAGGCACATATCCCTCCAACAGACCATGCTGGCAACGTTGCCCACGTATCTCCACAAATGCCACCATCATAGGACCTAATCATGCCAGCTGCTCCATCAAGGGCTCCTTGACCTGCTTATCTACCAGTGTGATTTATGCCAGCAATGCTACCCTCCACCTTATGCATTGGACAAACAGAACAATCTTTGTACAAAAGAATAAATGGACACAAATCTGACATGAGAAATAACCACATTCAAAGACCAATAGGGGAACAATTCAGTCTTCCTGGTCACTCCATCAACTGTCTGTTCATTCAGGCAAACGGATAATCGATCAAAGCTTCAAAAAGGAGCTGCAGAATTGGAATTCATATGCAGATTTGACATTGTCAGACGGGGTGTCACGGACGGGCCCCAAAAATCTCCCAGCCCAGGCCTCTCCCCGTCAGCCCTGCCTCCCTGTGGCTGATCCTGCCCACAGCCAGGCTGGATCTGGCTACTGCTGTGGTGACCCAGCCCCACGGCCCCGGCCAGGGTTAGGGCCAGATCTGGCTGCCCCACTGTGGCTGGCCTGGCCCCGCGTCCCTGGCTGGGGCCAGACTTCACCCCTGGCCAAGGCTGCTACAGCCCTGAACACAGCCAGGGACACAGGGCCAGGCTGCCGATCTGACCCTGGCCATGGCCGCACAGCTGCCATGACATTGGCAGCCAGATCTGATCATGGCTGGGGTTGTGCAGCCGGGATGCCACGGTTGTCTGGCCCCACGGCCCCAGTCAGTTTTAGGGCGCTGGCAGTGGGTCTGGGGGTCTGTGACCCCCATGCCCAGTACCAGCACTGCCCCTGCTGTCAGCTTAGGGCTGCATAGAGACTATGGGGTTTTTTCCCCCATTACATCAGGTGCTATGACCTCACCTTCCTCTATACTGTATGCTGTGTTTCACTGTTTTGAGTCTAAACGATGACTTTGATTAGCTGTAACAATCTGACCTGTTCCTAGGACTTACACTTCCCTGCATTTATGTTCTTCCAACAACTGGTTAATCCATCCAGACTGTAACATTTCAAGAATCTACTTTTAAACAATAAGTACTAAAAGAAGTGCAGAAAATGTCAAAGGGTTTTTAAACAGAATTCACTTGTTGACCACCATAAATAGCAGCCTGTTTCACAGCATATGCATTTCCTGCTTGGCTCACCTCTTGCAAGCAACAAGTAGTAGTTTGTGGTTTTTCAATGTGAGAACATAAATAACAAACAAGACTCTTATAAAAGAGCTCCTTTGAATTGTCAGGGTTTTTAAATTTTGTTTTGTTTTGGTTTTTTTTTAAACTTTGTGCATATTTCACTGCTGCTGAAATAACTGATTTCTGCTGAAATTTGTGTTGTCACAACAAACAAATTGAGAAGCCAAGTTCCAGAGAGGTAGCCGTGTTAGGCTGGTGCAGCAAAACAAACAAGGAGTCCTTCGGCACTTTTAAAGACTAACACATTTATTTATCTCATGTACTTTCATGGGAGGAAATCTTACTTCATCAGACGCTTTGAAGATGGGGGAACATTTTTGGGGAAGTTAGAGAATGGGAGAATGTTCCCCCATCTTCAAAGCGTCTGACAAAGTGGGATTTTCTCCCATGCAAGCTCATGCAATAAATCAATTTGTTAGTCTTTAAAAGGGCCAAAGAACTCCTTGTTTGTTTTATTAAAAAGCCAATTTGCAAAGGAAGTGGCAAGGCAGCCAAAACTAGACACTGGAAATGAGTAAAACCAGAAACTGAAAACAGAAATTTTTAACAGTTATGGACCATCAGACACTTATGTGGCTCTTTGAATGGCACAAATAAGAGCATTAACTGCAGGGAAAGTCCAATACTCTGCAACAAACCCAGAGCAGGGTATGCTCCATGGAGCTGGAACAGGTGAGCTTCAGGGTTTTTTTCACGGAGCAGAGGAAGGACTCTTGACCATCAAGCATTCATGCATTTGAACTGTGTTGTGTATTTAGCTAGACACACGGTGAGCATGGGATAAGCATATGGGGAAGGACTAAACTATTCCTCAAGGAGGCCCACTCACCTTTACCCCTTCCTTTGCAATAAAGCTGTAGCTCTGCCAGATGCTCAGAAAACAGGTGGTAAAATGCTTGGCAGTCTGAAAGAAATAATTGCTGTCTCACAGCCCTTGCTGGAAATGATTCTTCCATGTTCTTTTCGCCAGCTTTATTTCAGAGGGGCTTGTTCTGAATAGTTAAAAAACCAAACCAAACGAAAACAATTGGCAAAAATGAAAGAACTTCACCCCATCCCTGACACACTCTCACACATAAAACTATAGGCCAAATTCAGACTAATGTGGCAAATTTCCAAGTGAACTATGAGGCCTACGAGTTCAGTCATGGGGACTGTAGATGCCTTAATGGAAAAAGTGGGGATAGGCAGCAGAAACAGGTTGGAACTAATAGATAAGCTAAAGCCCCTGCTTTTCATCGTGTGTCTTTTCATGCTCCTTGGATTGAGGACTTTCTCCCCTGCACGCAGCAAACAATATGCTAAAGACAAGTGAGAATGTCATTCTTTGTGCACAGCTCCGTCTGTCATACTAAATCACAGGCTCTCCCCATGTGATTCGCTACCCACAAGCGATCACCGGCGACTGCAGCAGGCAATTCTGAGGAGTTTACTGGCTTCCCATTCTCCTCTGGTGCCTGGAAGCTCCACGGGAGCCATTAGCTGGTTCTCAGCAAGTCTCCAAAAAGAGCCTTAGGAATCTATACCTCATTTGATGTGCTGTGGGAACTGTATTGTGGGCTGTGTGCTATCCCAGGGGAGGACCAACTGTGAGTGGGTCAATGAGGAATGCACACAAACTTGCTATTATTTTGCTGAATCAAAACCCCAGCTCCAAACAGCCCCTAACCAGGGGCTTTGTAAATGCAAACCTAAACTTCCCCAACAAAAAGGTGTTTTGGTGCATTCTGGGTTTGGATTTGGCCTGAGACAGAGAGTACCCACCCTCCATGGAGAGCATTTCTGGGCTTGGCTTGCAAGTTTCAGTGATGGACCCTAGAGAAATACCCTAAACAGGGCTGGCCCTAGGTTTAGTGGAGCCCTTTATGAAATAAAATGTGTTAGAGTCACCACTTCTATCTACCTTCCTCCCTCTGATCCGCAACTCCCTCTAAGTCTTTTCTAAGCCTCCCATCTCTTTGTGAGGCTTTGCACCCACTGAAGACCACTCCACTACCTCACATGGAGCAGGAAGCAGAAGAGCAAACCTCCAAGAGCACATGAGGTTAGCATGCTTCCTTACTTCCAGAAGGACGCTTAGGAGTAGCAGGCATGCAAAACAGACTAGGGGCCACATTCTTATTTCTAGAGGCTCCTACAGCAAGTCCACACTGTTTCCAGGTACATGTGGTTTTGTCTCTGGTAAAGATCCCTGAGCATATGCAGTCCAGATAACTGAGCCAACAAGCAAGTACCAGCTGGAGAGGCACAGTAAGTCAGTTGGGGAATGGAAATGCCCTTTGCGAACAGGTATGTTTTTTACAAACATTGCACTTGTATTTTTAAAGGGCTCCTGGAAACATGCATCTGAATTCCTCATGTCTCCATTTCTGTCAATCACCTTGACGAGTCTCTTTGCTATCTGGAGATGGTCTGATCAAAATGACCCACCAATGAGGGCTCAGACTTTTAGACTCCAAGATCAGAAGGGACCAACATGGTCACCTAGTCTGATCTCCTTCACAATGCAGGACCACAGAACCTCACTCGTCCACCTCCTCCTGCAATAAATCTCTAACCTGTGACTAAGTTATTAAAGTCCTCAGATCATGATTTAAAGACTTTAAGGTATGGAGAATCCACCAGCTATTAATGATGTCCCCAGCTTCAGAGGAAGGCGAAACCCCCCAGCCCTTTGCCCATCTTCCCTGGGAGAAAATTCCTTCCCAACCGCCCTACGGCAATCAGTTAAACCCTGACCATGTGAGCAAGACTCACCAGCTGGACATCCAAGAAAGAATTCTCTGTAATAACTCAGAACTCAGGGGAAAGGCATCCAAGAAAGCTGGCTGCATTTTAAAGAAACCCTGCTACGGGCACAGGAAGATACCATTCTGATGAGCAGGAAGAACAGCAAATGTGGAAGGCGCCCAGCGTGGCTTAACAGAGAGCTCTGCACTGAGCTAAAGCATAAAAAGGAAGCTTACAGGAAGTGGAAGCTTGGACAGATGACTAAGGAGGCATATAAAGATATTGCCTGGCACTGTAGGGATAAAATCAGAAAGGCCAAAGGACAACTGGAGTTGCGGCTAGCAAGGGATGTGAAGGATAACAGGAAGGGGTTCTACAAGTATATCAATAACAAGAAGAGGATCAGGGATGGTGTAGGTCCCTTACTGAACAGCGCAGGTATCCTCGTGATGGAGGATGAGGAAAAAGCTGAAGTGCTCAATGCTTTTTCTACTTCAGTTTTCACAGGCAGGGCCAGCTCCCAGCCCACTACACCGGGTATGGCAGATTGGAGAAGAGAAGAGAGGCCCTTGGTGACAGAAGGTCAGGTTAGGGACTACCTAAAGAAGCTGGATGTGCACAAGTCCATGGGGCCAGACAACCTGCATCCGAGGGTGCTGAGGGAGTTGGCCGATGAGGTAGCAGTACCGCTGGCCGTTATCTTTGAAAACTCATGGTGAATGGGGGAGGACTGGAAAAAAGCAAATACAGTGCCTATCTTCAAGAAAGGCAAAAAGGAGGATCCAGGGAATTACAAACCTGTCAGCCTCACCTCAATCCCTGGAAAAATCATGGAGCAAATTTTCAAAGAATCCATCCTGAAACACTTGGAGGAAAATAGAGTGATCAGGAACAGTCAGCATGGATTCACCAAGGGTAAATCGTGCCTGACCAACCTCATCGCCTTCTATGATGAGATGACTGGATTTGTGGATGCAGGAGGAGCTGTTGATGTGATATACCTTGACTGTAGCAAGACTTTTGGTATGGTTTCCCACAGCATTCTCATCAGAAAGTTAAGGAAGTATGGGATGGATGCATGGACTGTAAGGTGGATAGAGAACTGGCTAGATCAACAGTTTCAGCACGTAGGAATCAATGGCTCCATGTTTAGTTGGCAACCAGTAACGAGTGGTGTGCCTCAGGGGTCGGTCCTGGGGCCAGTTCTGGTCAACATTTTCATTAATGATCTGGATGAACGGATTGATTGCACACTCAGTAAGTTTGCGGATGACACCAAGCTGGGGGGAACGGTAGACACGCTGGAGGACAGGGAGAAGATTCAGGAAGACCTTGACAAATTGGAGCAGTTAGCCAATAGAAATCTCGTGAGGTTCAACAAGGACAAGTGCAAAGTCCTGCACTTGGGACAGAAAAATCCCATGCACTGCTACAGGCTGGGGAGCGATCAGCCAAGTAGCAGCACAGTAGAAAAGAACCTGGGGGTCATGGTGGATGGGAAGCTGGATATGAGTCAGCAGTGTGCTCTCACTGTCAAAAAGGCCAATGGCATACTGGGCTGCATCAGAAGAAGTGTTGCCAGCAGATCGAGGGATGTGATCATTCCCCTCTATTCTGCACTAGTGAGGCCACATCTGGAATACTGTGTCCAGTTTTGGGCTCCCCACTACAAAAAGGACATGGACAAATTAGAGAGAGTCCAGAGGAGGGCCACAAAAATGATCAAGGGGCTGGCGCACAAGCCCTATGAAGAAAGACTGAAGGAACTAGGCTTATTTAGCCTGCAGAAGAGAAGACTGAGGGGGGATTTGATAGCAGCCTTCAACTACGTGAAGGGATGCTCCAAGAAGGATGGAGCTTGGCTGTTCTCGGTAGTAACAGAGGATAGAACAAGGAGCAATGGTTACAAGTTGCAGCTGGGGAGGTCGAGGCTGGATATTAGGAAAAACTTTCTTACTAGGAGGGTGGTAAAGCATTGAAATGGGCTACCTAGGGAGGTGTTGGAATCTCCGTCTTTGGAGATGATTAAGGCCCGGCTGGATAAAACTCTAGCTGGGATAATTTAGTGGGAGTGGTCCTGCTTTTTTTGGCAGGGGGTTGGACTAGATGACCTCATGAGGTCCCTTCCAACCTTATGGTTCTATGATTCTATGATCCCAGCCCATCAATCGTTCTATCAGTGTATCTACCACCTGGAGACAAGGAACAATCAATTGTCAAACTAGGCAGTCCCATTATACCATCCCTCTATGAATTTATCAAGCTCAGTTTTGAAACCAGCTAATTTTTTTGCCTTCACCACTCCCCTTCCTGCGGTGGCCATTGTCGTTGAGCCCCATAAGCCAATTCCTATCCACAGTGATATCTTATCCGCTCTGAGCTGGCAGTACCCTGTAAAGGTGACCAACGGTATATTTTACAATAATGGGACTTGTGATCTTTCTTGTTTCATTAAAATTGTGCAAGGAGGGCCTGAGAGAGGGGTGGTTTCCTCTGCGTGTTCTTGTACCTCGGAAATATGGAACTGTCAGTTCTGACTGTCCCAGGCCAGCTGTTGCAGAACAATATGCGGATGACTCAAAAACCATTCATTCCTGGTTCATTCTCTCACCATAAATGAAGAAGTGGAGAGGATGAATCTTTAACACAAGCTTCCTTTCTCTCCTTATTGGAGCTAAATAGGTAT
The DNA here is from genome assembly GCA_007922195.1 of Podocnemis expansa. NCBI lineage: Eukaryota > Metazoa > Chordata > Testudines > Podocnemididae > Podocnemis > Podocnemis expansa. Next base: position 2,905,365 of record ML682029.1, on the reverse strand, counting down.
TAAATAAAACACAAAATTTCAAACAGGTTGACCTTTCCTCTCTAAACTGGTCAACCCTCATTCTTGGACTCCTCGTAGGAGTCCTTGAAATCCTCATACACTGTAGCCTGAGATTTTTGCCATCTCTTTAGTATCACAGAAAAGCCTTGATTGAATAAGGACACATATGGGTAGAAAATAGTGTAAGGCAATCTAGTAGAAGTTTTATGTTAAAATAAAGCTGGAAACAGAATAATAATAATCAGTAGTAAAGAATGCATAAATCATCATTTATCAATGCTTTAAACAAAGCTGGTATGCAAAAGACATTCGGCAAATGAAAATGGAGAGATCATAGGCTTAGCAGATTCCATAGGTATATCTCTATCAGCAGATTCAACAGATATATTTTTTTTGAAAAAGTAGGTCAAGATGGAGGAAGATTTTGAACTTTTGAACTCTCTCAGTCCCCCTCCCATCAAGGATTCTAAGGTGTCCATCCCCTGCCAAAGGACCCATCAAAAGTATTGATTTGCTGTAACAGTCTGGCCCGATCCTATGACTTACATTTCCCTGCATTTATCTTCCTCCCATTCATCTGTACATCTCCATCTTCAAGCATCTTACAAAGTGGGATTTTCTCCCATGAAAGCTCATGCGATAAATAAATCTGTTAGTCTTTAAAAGTGCCACCAGACTCCTTGCTTATTTTGCTGAAATAAAAGAAAATGGCTACCCTTCTGGAACTTTTCAATCTTTTAAGTAGCAAGTACCAGCTGACTTCTGAAAATTTTAAAAAGTACCCCAACACTCATTTGCCTCCCTGCTAGGAGCTGGGACTGGGGGAAGCAGGTGGCTGCCATGCATCCCTTCAGCCTGTGCCTGGTGTACACCTGGGATATTCATGCCACAGGTTGAATTGAAAAACTATGGTGTAAACCATACCAGCCTAGTAACTACCACTCCCCAAAAGACAGTAACTACATTGATGGAAATATTCTTCCATGGACCTGGCTCCTTTTAAACTGGAGGTAAGTCAGTGTAGCGCTATCATTGAGGTGATTTTTTTCACACGTCCGTCTAACTAACATAGTTGTATCAACCTAGCATTTAAGTGCAACCCAGGCCATGTACCAATGAGATCTTTGAGACAGGCATTATCTTTTTCTTCTGTGTTTGTACAGCCTCAGCACCTAGCACAATAGGATACAGATCCCTGACCGTAAACTACCACAATGCTGTTATTTTCCAGTTATTTTTTATCCTTGCTTGTCAACTTTAAGTGAAGTCGATTTTGGATTTCAAACTATGTCATTTTCCTCTCCAATTCAAAACTTTTTAATATAATCTTTTTTTTTTGAATGGCTGAAAGTTTTGCTGATCAAGGAAAGAGGAAGTAGGTTTACAAATGACTTCATTTTAGGTTTCCTCACTGCATTTAACGCCAAAACCTAAAATGAGTAATTTTTTCAGGGAAGGCAGAAATAAAGAACTGCCAGTAATAAAGAGTACATCCAAATTAGGTCATAACCCTTTCTGTTCTTTCAAGTTGCACAAATGAACTGACAAGAGGGCTGAACAAATACACAGAAAAGTTACGGTCTCTCTAATCAGGATGCCACATCTACATAAAATTCTAATTAGCTCCCAGAGAACATTGAGCTAGAGCGGGGGTCTCAAACATGTGGCCCGTAAAGCTATTTCCTGCAGCCCACAACAACACTGTTGTTACCAATATTTGCAATATCGTTGTATGAAAAGGCTTCAGTGGTGTGGCCCTTGGGCTAATGTGCTAGTCCTCATGCAGCCCTGTACTAGTGTTCATGAGGCCCTCATGGTGATTTGAGTCTGAGACCCCTGAGCTAGAGGAATTGCTAGTGCCCTTCTGGCTGAAAGAAACTGGAACAGACCACTGAGACCAAAAGCTGGTATTAGAAATCCAAAATCAATTCTAATGCAACAACCTGTGTCTTTAAAACACTTTGAAACGGCTGAGCATTGTACAACTTGCCAAAGAAACACATTGAATCACTATTTTCTACATTTTATTATAAAAGCAGTGAAGTTCCTGAGCCTTTTGAAGTTCCCCTGCGGCAGAGTCCACAGACATGGACTTGTACTTTTATATGCCCTCGAAAGGGCAGTTTGGCACTCTGACCTAGAGAAGGTTTTTCCAAATCATCTGACCCTAGAATGAGAACAGTGGAATCTGGAATACTACTTTTTTATGCCCAGGCAGTGCCGGAACTAGGTATTTTGGCGCCCAGGGCGTGCCTGAAGCAAGCACCGTGAAATGCGCCCGCAATCGAGCAGTGAAATGGGGCTGCTCAATACGGTGCCCATGGCAAAGACCCGCTCACTCCCCCCCCAGTTATGGCCCTGCCCCCAGGCAGTCTAGGACCTGGAAAGATTTTTAAAATGAACCTTATTTGATCAGCTTTAGGGCTATGAATGCCAGAGGGTAGATTTCTGATAAGATAATATGATCTAGAAAGGCTCTGAGAAGTGTGAGCTGTGTTGTTCATCGGAGAAAGCAGCATCCTGAAAGTCAGATCTCCGGTGTCATGCTCCCAGCTCTGCAACTGACTCCCTTGTCACCCTAGGCAAGTCGCTCACCCTCTCTGTGCCTTCGTTTTGCCCTCTGTATAAATACAGGGATAATATAATATTTACCTAACTCCCTGGGGCCTTGAGGTTAGCCCTGCGCAGTAAGTTCCCCATCTTCAAAGTGTCTGACAAAGTGGGATTTTCTCTCATTAAAGCTCATACTATAAACAAACGTTAGCTTTCAAAAGTGCCACACGACTCCTTGTTTTAGTAAGTGACAAGAAACCCTAGTCCAGGCATGGCCAAACTGCTTCTCGGGAGTCGCATGCGGCTTTTGAATGAAAAAGTGTGGTTCACAGAACGTCAGCAGATCAGTTTAGTAGGTAAAAGTATATGGCTATATGCCTCAGTGTGGCTCTTGAAGGTTTAGTAATCAACTTGTGTGGCTCTTGCGTTCCATAGGTTTGGCCACCCCTGCTCTAGTCCAACTACAGTCATCATTTGGAGCAGTGAACGGATCAGTAAAGCAAGACCTCTCTGCTCTGTGTGTTTTGCCTGACCCATTCTAGGCACAGAGAAGAAATGAAATATTTAAACGGGGCGGAGAAAGCCATGGTTAAGGCAAAAGGTCTGCACTCTCTCTTCACTCCACTTCCTTTTTGCATAACAGTTCTACTACAACAAGAAGGGATACAGGCCAGTAGTTCTGGGTGGTTCAGGAAAATAAGTGTATTGTTTTTCATTTTCACTTGGCAGCTTTGTTACCAGGAGAGAATTCGGTTTCTTACAGATTAATGATGTTATTTATCTATATTTCTTCCTTTAAGTACATTTTGCCAGAAGAAGGTGAGCTGAAAGTGAGGAGGGGAGCACAGGGATTGATGATAATTTTCTTTTGATCAAGGAGAAGATAAAACTGCGCACCATTGTGGGCTTGATTTCAGGCTACTTCAAGTCCTAGACTTGACCCAGATCATTATAGGAAAACAAGGTGCCTAACTTCCATTGATTAGAGGGAGTTATGCAACTATATACCTTTGAGGGTTCAGGCCTTTGAGCGTAACATTTAACACCAATATATGTAGCTTGGCAGAATTTGATTTTTACTCGTGTATAATTTAGATGGATAAAATCAATGTTTATTTTAAAATATTTTTTTCTATTTTTATCTGCTTAAATATTCACACTTGCAGGAAATTATAGGGGACCAGGCCATTATTTAATGACAGTAGAAACTGAGATTCAAAAAGTTGAAAGCTTTATAAACCACTCAACCAACTTGTCAACATGACACATCAAAACATGCATTGTAAATATGCTTCAGTCAGTCAAGCCTGTTGTTGATATTCATTCATTAGTCCATTTGTACAACAAGCCTAATTCGAAAGTCTATATCACTGGATTTTGACTCTAAGAAGTTCTCAAACAGCAGGTTTCTTACTTTGCCTATTTGTAAATTTCATTATCAATTGAAATATACTGGGGGTGGTTTGTATGTGTACACTGAAAGTGATACTACCGACATTTATCAATAAAAATCTAATCTTTCCAAGTTTAAATAGGTGTGTTTTCAACAAGGGTACCTAAAGTTCACCTTGATCAAATGCACAATATTGACTTTCAAAATACCCCTTTTTTTATCATGCATGTTTCCTGCTCTTTTCACTTTCCTATTCTCTCTGGCCTTTAGCCAGAAGCTCTGTGACTTGCATTTGATTCCCACAATTTGCAAGGAGTCCTGTGGCACTTAAAGGCTAACAAATTCATAATTATTGCATGAGCTTTTGTGAGAGAAGATCTCACTTCCGCTCATGCAATAAATAAATGTGTTAGTCTTTAAATGTCCCAGGACTCCTTATTTGTTTTACTGAACTAGACTAACACGGCTGGCCCTTTGGAACTTGGCTACAATTTGCATTAATTTTATTTAATTTTAGATTCACTAGGTGGCCCAACCCACCCTAACACAGTACTGTGTGGGCCGACCCAGCTAGACATTTTTAAAACCTCTCCTTTTTATGATGAAGGCCCTTTCCTGTATAAAAAAACCAAAAAGAGTCACGTGGCACTTAAAAGACTAACAGATTTATTTTCTGCATGAGGTTTCGTGGGAGAAAATCCCACTTCATCAGATGCTTCGAAGGTGGGGGAACTTACAGAATGGAATGAAAATAAATGCAAGGGGGTGTAAAACATAGGATCAGGTCATACAGTAACAGCAAATCAGAGCTGTTGTTTTCCTCTCTTTTTTGTGATGAAGGCTCTTTCCTGTATGTTTTCCTCTCCTTTTTATAACGAAGGCCTTCCTGTATGTTACAGGGGGCCATTTCAAGATCTCCCTTCCTCCAAGTGGCCTGAGGCAGCTTCTTAGGAGGAGTGGTGATTGGAGTGTGGATTCAAGGCCTCCCACAAGGAAAACACCATTCACCTCGCTGAGCTTTCTCTCCCTCCCAGCACTGATCCCCTGAAGACCACGTTTAAAAAAAAACGATTGGGGCTCAATTTCTTTGGGTAAAGCCGGCAACCAGGCGGGCTCCCCGCGCCTGTGGAAAATCCCTGAGCCCATGGGATGCCAAGAGGCAGAAAAGCCAAAACAGGCTACGTGGCACTGAGGCGAAATCAACCCCCCTTCCTCTCCCATTTGCTTCTTTGCAAATAAGGCAGCCCCGGCTGGGTGACCTTGCGGGAAGTATAAGCAGGCGTTAGCTTTCCGGTTCAGTTTTCACTTTCTCTCCTGCCTCCTTTTCCTCCTCCCAGCTCCTTTTTCACTTCCTGGGGCTGGCGGATGGTCGGTGCGGGGAGCTGAAAGCCTCGCCGACATGTTTCCCCCGGCGCTGGGGCTCCTGCCTGCCACGGGCAGCGGCGGCAGGTGATGGGAGAGAAGAAAACCGGAGGGGAAAAGCCAACCCCGCCATGGCCCTTTCCTTAGCCGGGCTGCGTGTCTCGGCGAGAGCCCGCGCTTGAAGGGGAGGAAAAAATCCGCCGGATTGTGAAAGCCCCTCGCCGGCCTCCTGCCTCCGACTCCCGCCCGCTTCTCGGCGCCAGGGGGAGCCGCAGGCGGCCCCCCGAAAGGAGGCTGCTTTGGGGGGCTGAGGCATGTCGGTGCCCCGGGCGATGCGCACAGGAGGGGCAGGACCCCGGGGCAAATCGCCGCCCCAGTGAGGGCAGCGCGGAGAGCGTGGGAAAAAGAACGTGGGAAAAAGAACGCGGGGCCGCCACAGCTGGCGCAACAGCTGGCCCAGGTGAGCGCAGCTGGGATGTCTGAGCTCCCCGAGAGCCTGGCGCTCGTTCTTCTGGGCTTGCTTTTGGGGGGGCGTTTTCTCTCTTGTTCCTTTTTGGTTTTGCCTGCTTTTCAAATATCCGCTTGCCCACTCCACCCCTTGAACGCTTCACCTTGCCGGGTGCCCGCAACGTTCCCTGTCATTTTTCGTCAGCTGCGCCGCACAAGATTTCTTTATGGGTGCGGAGGATTGGCGTGTGTTAGCACTGTTGGGGTTTTCTGGGTGGCCTTTGTTGTGTTGCGTGCGGGGCCGGAGTTAAGTGTTCGTAGGCCCGAGGGCAGGGGTCTCAAACTCAAATCGGCTTGACGGCTGCGTGAGGACGAGGACGTTAGGTCAAGGGCCGCACCACGCATGGGGGCTAGTGCAGTAGCCTGAGGGTCACGCCACTGAAACCTTTTCATGCGATGGTATTGCAAATATGGATAGTGACAGTGTTGTGTATGTTAG
>ML682029.1:2796980-2899101 GCA_007922195.1 Podocnemis expansa | reverse complement strand
GTCACGCCACTGAAACCTTTTTGTGCGATGGTATTGCAAATATGGATGGCGATTGTGTTGTTGCGGGCCACAAGAAAGAACTTTAGGGGCCCTGTGTGGCCCTTAGACTGCGTGTTTGATGCCCCTACCCTAGGCACTTTCACTCCAAAATGTGGAAGAAGAGGGGTAAACGCCAATTGAATTACATCAGTTGGCATGATGCACTTTAAACCAGTGGTTCCCAAAATTTCCTCTGCCGAGGCACACCTTGCTGCCTTTAATTAATTTGAGGCACACCCTCATATAGTTTCTAAATGAACTCATGAATATTCATGAGCCAGTGAACCAACCCAGAGCTCTTTGAGTAGTTTTCCAAAAAATTTTGTAGCACACCTGCTCTGATCTGAGGGCACACCTGCATGCCATGGCACACTGATTGGGAAACACTGCTTTAAACTATTCTAATGCTAAGCCATGTGATTTTCCTCATTTTTTCCTTATTTTTTATACTTTTTGTATTTTTTCCCTCCTTCGTAGGTCCTAAAAATTTTGTAGGCCCTAGGTGCTGTGCCTACAGTGCCTAATGGGAAATCCAGCACGGGTTTCATGACCAGCGTGCACACACCTGTGCACAACTTAGAGCAGTGTTTCCCAGCCAGTGTGCTGTCAAGTGTGCCACAAAATTTTTTGAAAAACTACTCAAGGAGCGCTGGATTGGCTCATTGGCTCATGAATATTCCTGAGTTCATTTGGAAACTATATGGTGGTGTGCCTCAAATTAATTAAAGGTAGCAGGGTGTGCCACGGCTGAGAAAATGGTGGGAACCACTGGTTTAGAGGGAACAGTGCAGGAGAGGTAGTCTCTTGGCTAGGGGGTGAGTGTGTGCCTTTTAGGGAGGTTACTTACCCAGCCGGTTTTGGAGAGTTTTTGCAGAAATTGCAGGTAGCGTAGCAGCAATTAGACCCGGGCGTTCTCCACGCAATGGCGGTTGTGTCCTTTAACATGCGCGGATGTTAGAAGTAGCCTGGAACATGGGATGGCTAACTCAGAACTGTTGCCTAGAAAGTGATTGAAGAAGGAAGAGGGAGTTCTATATAATATGTATTAAAGCCAGGGCAGGGGGTTGGACTCGATGATCTCATGAGGTCCCTTCCAGCCCTATTGATTGATTGATTGATTGATTGGCAGTGTTCTCAGTACTGCCCCAAGGAGGTTGTGCTTTAAATGGGCAAACAGCATGGATGGTGAATAAGAGAATGGTTCTAAAATACCTCTTAGTAATGCAAGGCAAGAAAGAGAAAAATGGGGGGAACCCCCCCCCAACCTGCACCAACATTGCATCTCAGTGTGACATCTGAAAGAATGCAAAGGTGAAAAGGGATAGCATAGTTTCACTTTTTCCATGGATAACTTGCTGCTTTATTTGAAGTAGAATAGCATATAGCCTTTCCAAGTGGATATCTGACCATCTGGAGGAGACCAGCAAAATCTTATCACCCTGCTGTCTCGGCTAGGCAGCCAGCTTTTTAAAAATTGGACACATTATTTAGGTCCTGAGTCTGCAATACGCATTGGCTCTCTGCCCCCACCACTGATTCTATGCCGGTGTAAAGGCCTGTGGTTGTGGATCACGTTGCAGGATGAAGGCCTGAGTTATTCATTAATTTTGCAAAATGGCTTCAGATTTCTTTGTTATTGCCAAAACCACTTCTGGCAACACTGTTTAAAATCAGTCAGGATTTTGTAAGAGGTCTTTAGAAATTAAAATCGAACCAGAAGAATGGAGAAGGGTCTAATTTACACACAAATCAAGATGGAAAATCCATTCTCTGTTTATTATTTGTTGCCACAGTGTTGCAGTTAAGGGTCTAAATTCTTGATTTTCATACTGCAATGTTCTGCAATGTTTGTTTTGTTTTCCTTTTCATTTTGGTGTGAGTTTCCCATTACCGCTAGAGCTATGCTCAGCAGCCAGGCACATCTAACATACTGAATTTCCCACATAATTACATCCAGAGTGCCTGGCTTTCTGCAGGTAGGCCTAACATATATGGATGATTTCAGGTACCACCAAAATACCACACCAGCTGCCTGCAGCAATTTTGGAGAGAAGGTGAAGAATATTTTATCCAGTAAACATTGGATGTAATAAATTTACCTGCAAGCTGGTACAAAGTGTTCTGCCATTTCACAGCTTTGCTTTTCTTCCAGCTTGAAGCTGTAACATGACTCAGTGATAGCAAAGAGATTTCCAAAGGAAAAGCCTTTGAGCACCTGATTGCGACTTGACTGCTGAATCATGCAGATGGAGAAGCTGGCTGACTTGGGTCTTCTGTACACTTAAAAATTAGATGGAGCCAACTGCCTCGCTCTGGGCTGTTAAAAATTTCACACTCTCAGCTCCATTGTTAGGTCAGCCTAATTCAGGGGTCTCAAACACATGGCCTGTGGGTTGCATGCGGCCCCTAAAGCTATTTCCTGAGGCCTGCAATGACACTATTGTTATCGATTTTGGCAATATTGTTCTAAGAAAAGGTTTGAGTGGTACCCCTGCTTTTAGAGACTTCTGCAGAACCCAATTGAATTTATAAATGGGTGTTCATTTGCATTTGAGCCTCCTTTAGCTTGTTGTATGCACGATGTTGCAGACCTCCCTAGTAAGACTGTAACCATAGTAAATGTGATGCTTAGGAACAATCAATTTAGCTGAAAAAAAGTGGAGGTGTCATGGAAATGTTTGTCTCATTAAAGCGTGTCATGTTACTAAAAAGGTTGGCAACCACTAGTTTAGAGCACTTTCCTGAGAAATGGGAAATTTCTGTTCCTGTCCTTTCCTTCCACCTTCAGGGGAACTGAACCCAAGTCTCACATCACTGTCACCACAAACCCCGCTGTCAGCACTAGACTGTGAACTAGGCAAGCGAACACCTGGCATCCCCTGGCTTGTGACTCAGTAGGGCTTAGGAGGGAGGTAGCTGTCCAGATACCTAGAAGAAAGCAGAAGTTTGCATACCCAGAAGCCAAAACTGAGGCAACTGCTATCCTGAAAATTTAAGGCCTGAGTACGTTTAGGGGCCTACGGGGTTCAACAGGAGTTCTGTGTGCTGCAGTGAAGCCTAACACCAGGACTTAGGTGCCTAAATCCCAGACTGTGTGAGACACCAAAGTACCTTTGTGAATCTTACCCAAAGAGTTCAAATGTGGATGCCTAGAGCTAGGCTCCTAAATCAATGGGCTGGTCTTTCTGGAGTGCTGAGCACACTAGCTCCTAATTAAATTGATAGGGCCATGTGGTTGCTCAGCACCCCTGAAAGTTAGCCCAGATGTCCCCACCTACCTTTAGGCACTCAAGTTTGAAAAATTTGGCTTAAAGTCTCGCCTTGCTTCACAGAGGGTGTAAGTTGCTGAACCAGGATTAGAAACCAGGACTTTTGGTTCCCTTTCCTCTGCCCTTACCACAAGAAAATACTCTTTTGTGTTTAATTCAGGTATAAATATTGTATTTTTTTCTAATATTGATGCCCCTCTTGCATTAATAGGAAATTTAGGCCCCAAATCCAAGTTTGTGTTTGCTGTGGTTTTTTGTTTTTTTATTTTTTTAAAGCAAGACCTCTCTAAAATATACATTTAAGATAATTTTCTACCTGGTCTCAAGACTCCCCTTGCTTCATTGGATACCCTAATTCATCCTCATTATGCTTCTTCAGGAAAATCAGAAAGTGAAACTGATTGGGCATGAAAATGAAAGGAAATTCTCTAACTAGTCTAACACTACACATGTGATTTGGAGCACAGAAAGCTGCATGTTGTTAGAAACGGTGATTGGACTCTGGAGAGCCTTAGGGCTAGTCCATCCTCCCTAGTGATGTGGGTTTTGGAGAGCTATGATCTTAGAAATGTAGGGCTAGTCCGTTCACCCATATGCAGGACCTACCTAGACCATTCCTGACAATTTGTCTACTCTGTTCTTTCAAACTTCCAATGTCAGGGATTCCACAGCCTCCCTGGGTAGCTTGTTCCAGTGCTTACCATATAGTTAAAAGGTTTTTCTTGGTGTCTAACCTAAATCTCCATTGGGTGCCAATTGAATGAGGGGCCACATTGCAATTCTTTTCTCATTCGGGGGCCAGTGAGCAATTTTTTTTTATATTCCTAGCCCCACACAGCCCACACAAGCACATGTGGTGGCTCCATGGGCCAGATAAGAGCCTTTGGCAGGCCAGATTCTGGCCCACGGGCCACAGGTTGGACAAGCCTGATTTATTACTTCCTCTCCTATCCTAGGTGACTATGGAGAGCAACTGATCCCACTCTCTTCAAAACCAACTTTCAAATTTTTGAAGACCGATGTGCCTGGTGCCAAATTGTTTCAGCCTTTCTGTAATAATTCTGGGAAATACATTGGTGTGATTCAGAAAAATCAGGGAAGCTATATTAACCAATGTTGTTGGAGTAAGATCATAGAGGAATCAGGCAGGAGAAAGCTAAATGATGCCCTGTGGACTAAGCCCTAAGATAATCTATGCAGAGGGCAAGGGACAGCGAAGCATTTAAAGTAAATCAGAGCGAAAGAGAAACCTGAGAAACGTTAGAAAAATGATGTGTTATTTGAAGCTCAGAAGATAGGGAGCATAGTCAGATGTGTAAGCTGTGAGGAAAAGGATCACTGATTTCCCACATGCTAAAAGGTCTTTAAGTAATGGTAAAAGTGTGATAGATTTGGGGATACTCAATCAGATAAATATTTGCAGTTAAGTGAATCCACAACAAGATGGCAACAAATTACTGGACAATCAAAGGACATTACCTTGTTACAAAAGATCCAGAGGGGTATCTGCGTTACTTTAGTTCAGCAAAACAAACAAGGAGTCTAGTAGCACTTTTAAAGACTAACAGATTTCTTTTTCACATGAGTTTTCATGGGGAAAAAATCCCACTTTGTCAGACGCTTTAATAAATGCAGATGAATGGAAGGAAAATAAATGCAGGGATGCCTAAGTCATAGGATCATGACAGACCTGAACCTTTCCAAAGAAACTAAAGCTAAAATTTTCCAGAAGTGTTGACTGATTTGGAGTGCCCAGCTTGAGATGCTTTTTGCCTGCTCTTCCAAAGTGATAAAGACCTGCAGCTCCCCTCAGTGTTATTGGCGTGTCCAGAGTTCTCAGTCCATTTGGGCAAAAATAGCCCAAGGAATATCAAAGTTTGTGAATCTGGACAGAAGCCATCCACTAGCTTCCTGAGGTTGTAAAGAAACTTCTTCTATGGGTACGTTTGTCTCTAATTGTCCGTTGCAGGAATTTGTTAGTGATATTGGCCTCTGTTTGATTGGACCACCCGTCTGACTCATTAAGGCCTTGCTCCGGCTGTGGAGATACGTTCATGCCACAGTCACTCCAATGTGATCATTACTGATTCTTTCAAGTTGCAAAGGGGCAGCCGTGTGACTCTAGTTCAGTAAAAAGAACAAGGAGTCCTGTGGCACTTAAAAGACTAACAAACTGATTTATTGCATGAGTTTCCATGGGAGAAAATCCCACTTTGTCAGATGATTTGATGACTCTTCTTTAAGATGCTTAGATTCTTCTAAGGTGCTCCTCGCAGACCTGACTCGGTGCACACTGAGGTAAATGGGAAGATGACCATTGCTTTAATGGATGTTGGCTTGGGCCTCATATGTTGAGGGCAGCAAATGTAAAATATAAAAGGACTGTCTGAGTCTTCCTGATCTGTTATGTCATTTTTATCCCTCTGCCCCTACATCTGTGATCTCTAGAAGCGCTGGGTGCTTTAAACACTACCGAGTGCGGCTACCTGTGTGTGAAACACAATGCGAGAACTGTCACCAGTGCCTAATAATGGAAAGCTCAGGGGGTGTGGGTGGGGGAAGGGGAGGAAACGGAAATGGCCAAGGGAGACAGAACAGGTCAGGTAACACCCGAGGAGCTGACAAAGGGGAGCAGTGGAGAAAATAAGAGACAATGGCATTGTCCGGTTTGTAGGAAGGATTGACATTGTAACAGGAACTCAGCTCTCAAAAATCTCGCTTTCTGTTGAAAGGCTGGGGATCTGTTCTAAAGGCAATTTCTTGAAATAAACCCTGCCAGTCTGGGAGAAAAGGAACAGAGAGTGGCACGACAAGTCCCCTGATTACTGGGGATGTTTGCAGCTTTATTTGTCTTTCTCTCTGAAACACTCTGGTGCTTCCTGAGCTGCAGATAGAGATTTTCCAAAGAAAATTCAAACTTTTTCCTAGATTATGATTTGCTGATTTCCTGGCAAGACTGAAACCATGCTGACCCTTACCTAGAGAGTTAATATTGATATCAATTTAGACAGAAAACATTTGCCTTTCTTGTTCTGCAAGTAGGGAATGAGACATAAGGCAAAGGAATTAATTTCTAAGCATCTGTTCACTCCAGTACAGTGAGCATTTGTTCCAAAACACTGTGCTATATGCTTTATAAAAGTAACAACATGTCATCTGACCCATGTAATTATTGGTAGGCTACGTCCTAGGTAAGTCTCTGGTGACCAGTTTCCAAGTACACATAATAACAATTAACAATGTAAAGTCTGTTAGTTCTGCTTTGCATTATTACTCTTGGAGCAATGACCTGAGTAGATTTTACACTACCTTACTAATTAGAGATATTTCATGACAGTCAGATGATAAAAAAAATAGCATATTTTATATTAACAGACTTCATATATTTTAAATGGAGGGCCCCAGTCCCTTGATGAAAAAGAGTAACTTTTTACACATGTGGATAATCTCTCAGATGTCCATATGAGTAGGTTGGTGAGTGAAGTTACTTATCTGCAGAGGTGCTTCCAAGGTTGGGCTTTAAACAGAGAAGTATGTTTACAGACTGTACCATACACTACAGTATAGCTAAACAAACTCAAAAGATAAAAATATTTAGTCAGGTGTGTGTGATTACTCATATTACACCTCAGAATTTACAGGATTCTCAGTTCAACTCTTAAAATCACTGAATGCCTGAGATTATTAAAACAATTAACATTACAAATCTAATGTCCTTTTCATCATTTATGCTGTTGTTTTTCTTTCTATTATTACATTTGGCTAAGATAGTGGGTAAATAGGCACTTTCACTTTTGTTTCTACTCCAGTCGTTCCCAGCCTTTTCAGTAACACGGCACACTTCAATGAGACAAACAATTCCACGGCACACCCACTTTTTTCAGGTGAATTGATTACTCATATATGTCACAATTACTTACATTTACTATGGTTATGGTCTTACCAGAGTGACTTGCAACATAGTGCATGCAACAAGCTAAAGAAGGATCAAATGCATTAATGTTTCAAATCCACTAGAAAAAAAATACATATTATCTCAGTTTTGTCTTTTGGCCATCTGTTTTTAGGATGTTCATGCTTTAGAATTGAAACACCGATACCTTGCTGTTAATTTGATGATTAATTTTCATAAGTTTTATGAATTGTGATTTTGATTGGATAGAATATTGTTGAAGATGAAACAATGTTCATTTTTACATTGATTTTTCACTAGCTTTATACAAAAATTCACAGCACGCTTGGACAGTTCTCATGGCACACCATTGTGCCATGGCACGCTGCTTGAAAGCCACTGTTTTACTCTTGTCCGTTTCACTTTCAGCTTCTCAGGACAGTGCAAACACTACACAAGAACATTTAAAGCTAAAACTGCTGTTTCCATTAAAATAAGAAAGAATCAATTTACACTGCAGAATTCAAGGGACTCTTGGTTCAGCTCTTAAAATAAGTGAATACCTGAGATTACTGAAACAGCATTGCAAATCTAATTTCCTTTTCACCAATTATACTGTTACTTTTCTTTCTGTTCTTCAGGGAAAGGTATTGGGAAAACAGGGACTTTCACTTTTGTTTCTACTCTTCTGTCTTTCACTTTCAGCTTCTCAGTACAATGCAAACACCACAGGAAAAAGTTTAAAGCCAAAACCACAGTTTCCATTAAAACGGGTCTCAAACATGCGGCCTGCGGGCCGTATGCGGCCCCTAAAGCTATTTCCTGCTGCCCACAATGACATTATCATTACTGATATTTGCAATATTGTTGTATGAAAAGGTTTCAGTAGTGCGGCCTTCCGGCTAAAGTACTAGTCCTTGTGTGGCCCTCATGGTGATTTTAGACCCCTGCATTAAAATAATACTAAAAAGTTTTCAGTTTTTTAAGTTTTGTTACTTTTTTTCAATTCAGAATCAAAACTTGGGCCTAAATAGCATAGAAAGTACCCCTTTAGCCTTAAAGAGAACCCCAAAATTGTCTTGAATTTCCAGATTTGTTGCATTCTCGGTGCTTGTTTCCTCTGTTCCATATTTACCTATTAACTTTTTAAATTTTCTCCAGTTTTTACTGAATAGCGTAAGCCATAGGTAACGTAGCAACTCCTTGCTTCTAGTCCTCTACAAATGGTCTGTTTTTGTCAGATTGCGGAGAGCTGTCGAGGCTCTTAGAAGGGTGCCCTGAAAAATGGTGGAATTCTCACTGATTTCAGTCCCTCATGCCTTAACAGGCATTTTCCTGCTCATATAAGTTAATGACCCTATATTCTCCTTAGGCTCCGCGTATCATTCACCTGCTGCATTGTCTGTACATAAGGACAACCAGCTAGGTATGGTCTAAGAGCTTAGTGCTGCCAGTATTAACATGCGTGAGTAACTTTGTTAAGGAAGGCAGTCTGGGCAAACCCAGTGGGGCCACACTCAGTAGTAAGCACCATGCTTAGTAATGAATACAGGCTGGAGACTTACAAGGAGGGCACAAGGCCCTGGGGCAAATTTGTAGTTTAGGGGTTTTAATAATGAAAAAGCATCATTCAATTCCTTAAACCATTATGAAAACAATAATGATTTAAAATAAATCCAGCAACATAACAGGCTTGCAGTTATTACCACATACAAATTAAACGTGTGTTTCATTCTGTTTTTTGGTGGTTCATTAAGCCCCAAGAGAGATTTAACCTCGGTGTTGCCCTCTCCCTCTCACCTGAGTTTAGTGATGCTTTCAGCCAGAGCTGGCTGGCCCAGCCAGGGGGTAGATCTGCGATCAGAGCCTGAATTCTGCTTTCACTGAGGCAGGACAGCTGCCCACTTTGTGGTGAAGACGCGGGCTAAACCACTTGAGTTTGCAGTCCTTCAGTACCATCCCAAAATTCGTGTCATGTCCACGTACTCTTACAAGTTGCTGAGAAAGAGCAGCTTGGTTTCCTGCTGCACAAAACACCGCGTGATCTGTCCCCAGAAGTCTGGGGAGGTGCAGCATCAGTAGGAACACAGTCACTTGAGCAGAGCATCATAGGGTGGCAGCTCACACCAAGGCTATAATAACCTGGGTGCCAATCCCCTCTGTTAACTCAGCAGCTAATACAAGCCTGGGGAGTCTGAAATCGGTATCTTCTTAATGCACTTGAGTTTTGCTGTCTTAAAAGCCACAAATAGTCCACACTGGAAGTATCACTCAAAGACTTGGCTTGGCTGCATGCTCCCATCTCCCTCAGGCAGACTGTAGATCTTGTTTTTGAACACCAGAAAAAAACTTATTTCTGAAGAAATATTTTAATAATTCTGCAAATCTGGGTGATGAGAGAGACAGGCTAAGGTATATCTTTTTCATCCTTCCTCTGCCTCTTTCTTTTCTTTCTTTTTTTTCTCTTTTTTTTTTTCTTTTCTACTTCTTTCTTTTTTACTTAAAAGACATTGTGTTGCAGAAGGGGGTGGGTTTACAAGCTGTTTCATTTGGGAGTAAGGCAGGAAAGAGGAGACTGACTCTTCAAGCCATATAAAAGGTTACACTATGTTTCTTAGCTGGTTAACCCTGTTATGTTTCTGAAGTTAGCCAGGAAAAGTCATTCATGGAAGAGTGTGATGCGGTGAGACCAGACATGGGTAAACCATCGGTTCCTTCCTTGACCCAAGACCTGACAATACACAAGGCCAAACTGCTCTCCGGTTAGTTAACCTACAGAAAGCAGCTCTTACTCAAAGAAAAGTCAAACTCCAGCTGCAGGTCTTTGCAGGGCCTATCCCAATCCGCTTTGAAGTAACTGAAGAGATGCCCGCTGACTTCAGAGGGAGTTGGCACAGACCTCAGGGGTGCTGCGGGACTTGGACGTGCCCAGCAGTCTCCTGGTGTCATTGCTAGGAGCCTAAGGCCTTGTCCACACATACCCTTTGTATCAATACTACATTGGTTGGGCGGGTGAAGGAAATCTCTTTTATTGGAATAGTTAGAGCAGTACCCTCTCCCGGCGCGGCAGCTGTTACAATGACCTAAGTGTGTTTTACACCATTAGCCCTGGCCCATGCTTAATATTAGGCCAATGTAGGTATGTCAGTCGGGGGAGATGGGGACTGGAAAGTCCCGACTTCTGAGGGATGCAGCTGTGCCGACCTAACCCCCAGTGTAGACGTAGCCAAGTCAACAGAAGAACGCTGCCGTCGCCCAGGGAACTGGCGTTCCTATAGCAACGGAGAACTTCTTCCGTCGGCATAGGCCACGCCTGCCCTACCGAGTGATGCTGGCATGGTTCCCCCTCATCCCGCCAGATCCCTTCCCTTGAGCAAACTGCCTCTCCCTCCCCCAAAACTGCCCCGCAACAACCTGCCCCCTAGAGTCCACTCCCGTCCATCACGTGGCTCCATTTCAGCCAGTCTTCAGCACTAGGGGATGCATCGCGGACCCCTCTCCCAGCTCTTCCCATTGCTAATGCAACCTGCTCCCCCACGATTGCTGCCCGCAGGCAGGCTGGGCTACTCAATGAGAGGTAACTGGCCCCAGCTGGGCGTCCGTGGGTGAGAAGCTGGCCTCTGAGGAGCCAGCCGGGGTCACAGCCGAGCTGAGGGGAAGAAGAAGCCCCCACCCTATGCCTGATCATCTCCAGTCCCACCCTTCTCCTGCCTTTGGTGCCCTTACAGCCTGCCTCCCTCAACGCACCCTACCCACCCCCAAATCCCAGGTGCCTAACCCTACCTGAGCCCTCCCACCCTCCATCTCCCATACCGTATCCCCAGACCTTTCAACCCTAACCCAGCTCCTCTAATCCCCATGCCACCACACCCAAGCCACTTCACCCCACATGTGCCATACTACGTCCCCAAGCAACCAGAGCTCTCCATTTCCCCAGCCTTCCCTGCCCTCAGATCCCATCTTGCCCATCTGCCTCTCGCACCTGTTGCCTTTTCTCCACCCAGCCCCCATATCTGTCTTCCCACAATCCCCCTTTCAAACCCAGTTCTCCAGTTTCTTTCCTCCCTTCTCCATATCATCCCAGGCACCCCGACGTCTAGTCCCCAGCAGCCGTTGTCCCAATTCGCTGAGATTGGGAGCTCTCTTCCCAGTCCTCTCACACATATAGACCCACTGAGGCACAGGGTGATTTTGCTTGTCCGGTGTCGTGCCGGAGATGTGTGATCCTGTCACAAGGAGGAGGGAAAGGCTTGGGACTCAGAACGTCTGTGGTTTTGTAGAGTCGCTGTGTTTGATGGAGCCGGACCCTCCAAGGTGTTCAGAGGATGAACCTAGACCTCATCCATTTGCCCCTGTCTTCTCTTACCCTTCGCACACCCCCTCTTCAGGATTTTGGACAGCACACACTGCTACCCGACAGATTCAACGGAGAGGAACACAGAGGCCCATAGGAGTTTGGGGTTGAGCTTTGTGAGAGCCCATTTGGAAAGTTACATTCCTGAAGATTAACCACTCCATTGACTAGTGCTCCTGAAATTTTCTCCCATTTTCCACTCCCCCAAGCACATTGTGGGGGTCTTTGGGACCCAACTGAGCCTCTTCTTTTGCAAAGCACTGTACAGAGCTTCTCACTCCCAATGGGCTCGTCTTTTCTAGACTTGTGGTAAAATACAAAATGGCTGCGAACTGAGAACTTCGGTGTTGAGTCTCATCGCCGGCTTACGAAAATGACACCCCTCCCCTTTAATGCCCTTGGCATTCATTGATGAGTTTGAAGAATTATAATGGTCCTTGCAAGTGGCCATCACTGATCCTGAAGGCATGTGGAGGTCAAAAGTGTTTCATTCAGAATTAGAGGAAAAAAGCAAGAAATATAATTACCAATTGTGGCATTTGCATGCCATTATAATGCAGAAGAAGTACACTCAACATGATACTTAGGCCTAGCTTCCCTCAGCTAATGATACATTAGTATCTGACACTTTAATAGCACTTTCCATCCCAAAGATCCCAAAACATTAGACAAATGCAGACCCCAGGCCTGCAACTGGATTCATGCAGACAGCCTCTTAGGCCCATGTGCAATCTCAATGAAGGCGCCAATCTTACAAATCAATTTGAGAATAACTCTTGTGAGTAACCCCATTGGAGTCACAGGCACTGCTTGCATGAGTAAAATGACTTATGAGTGTAATTATTTACTCCTCCTTACTTCCTTCACTAATGAAATTCTGCCCTCACTTGGGTGAAATGTAACCATAGATAGCACTGTTCCTGTGCAACTTGGGAGAGGAAGGGAAAAAGGCTACTGTATTTCTTTTGAAACCATTGAGGAATTTTATATAGGCAGAATATAATTACCATCCTCATCTGATTTACAGGAACAATCTGAACTCCCATGTTATCTTTTTAATATCTTCAACATGTCAGAAGGGAGGCTATAGATGAAGCAAAATAAAGAAATGAGAAGAAAGTTCTTCCTTATTATCATTAGACTCAATAACAGAAAATACGCTAATATCTTGCAAGTGTTCACTTTAAGCTGCTTACGTTTTTCATCATTATGGGCTTAGGAAAACTATTGCCATTTTGTATGTTTTTACTTCTCCTTTATAAAAAATAATCACATCAGAACAACCAACAGGGAGTCCTGTGGCACTTAAAGACTAACAAGTTTATTTATATATAAATAAATATATAAAAACTTACACAAATAAATAAAAAATATATAAAAATTAATTTATTAGTCTTTAAGTGCCACAGGATTCCTTGTTTGTTTTACTGAACTAGACTAACATGGCTACCCCTTTGAAAATCACAACAGAGTGCTTGGTCCAGTGTAGGATATAAAAAATGCAAATATGAGCAGAGGAAAAAGGTATATTCCCAGTGGAAGGTTAAAAAAGAAAACAGCACTTACAAATAATTAATTTCCATAAATATGCACCTGATTTCCATTCTGATCTGTCCTCTAAATGTATTCCTTACAATGGTTATTTAAATCTGATTTTCTACTGATATAATTGTCTTTTCTTCATACCTGCCATCTGACCCACATAAAACTGGAGTTTATCTCATGGTTATTGTTATAAATCATATGCTGCAGAAAGGCCAGATAACTCAGAGGCTGTAGGTAACATTGCCTATGTGAAATAAGTTAAAGGATGCCAATTTGGGAGCATTAGATTAGGCTCTTCTTTTCCCCTTGTCCTTTATGTTAGACCTTTTTGGACCTGAGTAAATTGAGAGGCATGATGGCATTTGAGGATTAGGAAAGGTTCTTTTACTCCAAAGAAGAAAAAACCTCAATTTAACAAAATGGAGACCATAACACTGAAAAATGTGTGACAAACACTATCTCTTACTTGATCATGGCTAAGAGGAAGCTGATTCTTTTCATGTGAGATGCAAAAGTGAGATTCTAACCATTTGTCTTTGCCGATCTCCTATCTTTCTTCAAGTACCTCTTTACATGGAAAAAATGGCATTGTGAAGTTACTTATTTGTCTTTCAATGACTTCTAGTTCATCCTCTGTTATATATTCACAAGTTACAAAAACGTATCTTTTTGAATTTGTCTGTCCTGCTAACTCAGTCTTTGAGAAAGAACCTTTATTCAGGATTTCCTGTATTTTAAGTGTTTATGTTTCCTATGAATGAGTTTTAGCAACCGCAGCTCTATAGCAACAGAGGGCCCCCCCCCTCCATTTGAATACATTTACAAATCATTGGTAAAGTGCTTTGGGAGTTGTTACAGCGTAAATCACCAGTTGCTGCTGTTGCACATGATTTCGCAAGTGCTTTTTCTTAGCATGTGAGTGACGTACAGTCTAAAGAAATACCGTGTTAAGTTAGTTTGGTCAGTGACCTTCTTTTGAGGGAGTTGTAGCCAACATTCAAGGAGTCCTGTGGCACTTTGAAGATCATCTGAGAAAATGGGATTTTCTCCCACGAAAGTTCATGCAATAAATAAATGTGTTAGTCTTTAAAAGTGGTGCAGGACTCCTTGTTTGTTTTGCTGAACCAGACTACCACGGCTGCCCCTTTGGAACTTGTAGCAAACACTGAGGTTTTTCTGCCTTCATCCTTCTCTCTAACTAGAGTTAATTCTTGCTGCTGCAGAGTTGTTTCCTGCGAATTGTCATTGATGTTTGACCTGAGATTTCTTAAAGAAGTATTGGGATTGCCTACATGTGGGTAGTGACCTTTGTTCAGTGCCTGGTGCATATAGTGCAAATAAACAAGTTACACAGTGAAAATACCCTGACTCCCCATCATTGATTTCTCCAGCAGAAAGCCATCCCCCAAGGTCCCAAGATCAGCTATTGTTCAGCAGAAGGACAGCAGATTTAAGATGTTATTCGTAAGATTATGATTAAATCTGACATTATTAGGAATCACAAACATAATTTGTTGTAAGGTCTCATTTGCCCCTACTAATATTTAAATATTTTTCTCTTTGGTTTTCTATTTGTAGAATTGCACACACAAGAAAAGGGGGCCATGTAAAGGAATTTGAGGGTGTGCCTGGTTAGAATAAAATAAGTCTTCCTCAGCTTTATGTCTCTTGGGAGAGAGTTGAGAAAAGGGGTCTTTTGAGGAAAAGCGTGGAGAGTGAACTCAGCAGTTATTAGGGATTATTAAGAAAGATAGAGGAAAACAGGGAAGTCGTATTCTTCCTCTTTAACAATAATTTAAGCTGCAGACATAAAGCATTGTAGGTTGTATGAGTTTGATGTTAGATGCTACCAAGAGATTTCCCAGTATAAATAGAGACAAGGAAGAGATTGACATGTGACTCCTACTTAGAAATGAGTGGCATGAACCAGCAAAATGGGGCTTCCCCTATGTCCTCAAGTTTATTTTGCATTTTTAATTGTAATTTAACCTGGGGGTTTGTTGAATTATCAATGAGGTTAGCAATGATCATTGTTATTTTGCTCAGTTGTTACCAAAAGCAGAAGAGACCCTTGTGGTAAGCTGTGTACATACACTATCTTTATGATATTTGCACTTTTTGTTTGACTTACAGCTTTTCACCAAGGGCCAATGGATTCAGGTTCCCTTTACCAGACAGCAGTTTCGGTGCTGCATAACTCTTATTTGGACGCCACATCTCGGAATGGTTTTCAGTACAGTGAAGTGACTTTGGTGAATAATGACGTCTTTTTAAATGAGGTAAGTTTTGTGGGCGAGGGGTTGTTAAAGGGTTTGAAGAGTTTGGAATTCCTTCTGTGTCTTCCAGGCTTTTGCTATATTCTGTTGGGGTTTTTTTGTCTGCCGTTTGTGGCAGATGTTTGTATTCTTTAGTTTCCAGAGTTCTCTTAATTTATGCATCTCATTATGACCTTCGCCCAATTTACAATTCCTGAACGAGCGGAGCAGTTTCTTCCCCCCTCCCCTTCCTCCTAACATCTTCTTCTCCCCACCCCACTCCTTCCTTTGACTATGGAATAAAGGCTGCAA
The DNA here is from genome assembly GCA_007922195.1 of Podocnemis expansa. NCBI lineage: Eukaryota > Metazoa > Chordata > Testudines > Podocnemididae > Podocnemis > Podocnemis expansa. The sequence continues at coordinate 2,883,435 of ML682029.1, read as the reverse complement.
AACCTGCAGCTGCAGGGGGAGGGCCTGCCAGCAAAGACAAGTTGAAATGCTAATGCAGCGCATGCTGCTGTGCTCTTAGGGCTTTTCAAATGTGTAGCATGAGAGGCTTCACGCTGACTTGAGCCTGGGATTAAATGAGGATGTCTCTTCCTGACAGCGTCCCCCATCCACCTATGACCAGGAGACTTAGTTCCCTTTACTCCTTCTCTAAAACATGAGTGCACAAGTCTGAACAGTAACCAGGGTGCCCTTTGTCCTGCAGGGATGAAAACCTTTTAAATATATCTGTTTAAAAATGCCTGTTTGGTATAGTTTTCCTTTGAGGCTCTTTTCTTTGAAGACTGCAGATCACTCACTTTTCTCCTCTCCCCCGTGAATCACCGCTTCTGTCGTCATCCACTAAAAACAGCCCTGAAAGCTTAGGCCACCTGAAGATGGCACAGGGCAGGATTCCCTCACGCTGGATTCTTCACGCCAGTGGCAAGTTCAACACCAAGTGCTTTATTTACAGAGTGGTAGACAAGCCCTTGTCCCGCTGCAACGTCAGGCTTTTATATTCCCTCTAGGCACAGGGGTGGGAAAAGTGCTCCCCCCTCTGGGCTTCACTCGATCTTCCTTCACGTCTTCCCCTCTCTGCTCTTACTTCTGTCTTGACTCTTTTAACTGTCCTCAGCTCAGTCTGACCCACGTGGAGTTGATTTCCTTGTGCGTAGGGTGGGGAGTCAGCTTTAGAGTAAGTATTTTGCCACCATCAGTGCGATCTTCCAGGTGCGATTCAGCAGTCAGTATAAATCTGCTGAATTGCTCCAGAAATTGCCATAGCAACTCCAGCCCCGGAGCTGGAGTTGCTGTAAGTCAACCGCAAGGCATTTGTGGTCAGCTTTCCCTAGTGTGTAGGAGCCACTTAGTGAGTCGTCAGGAGATACACATGCAAGGTATGTAAAATACCTTATCTCCTGTCAACTGCCGCCAAAAAATGTGGCAAGTATAGACTAGGGCACAGTCTACTCGTGCTATGTCACACTACATTACAGTGGCAAAGCTACTCTGTAGTGTAAACACTTTCTACATCGATGCAGGTAATTCATCAAGAGGCCTGCTCTACATCTAAAACTTAGGTTATTTTAGATCAAGGGTGGACAAAATTGGCTCACAACTAGGCACCAGCGATTTTACTTTTGGTAACCAAAGAGCACTCTTCCATTACACTTGTGCAGTGGAGCTAGGTGACAGGCTACTAAAAATGGTCACCATGGTGACCAGAAACATAGATTTGTTGAGGCTTGATCTAGATCCAGAGCACAGGGCGGTGAAATATTTCACACCATGCGTAATGGATGTAATGCCCCCCCCATCCCTGTTACTTTCTTTAGCGCCAGTCTGCTTAAAGGAGGGGTAGGCCTCGGGTCTCCTGAATCCCACCAGTTGCTCAGCTCGATGTGACATCTTTTCCTTTCCATGATATGAATTTATATGGTGGTGCCTCCACCCCTTCACTCTTTCTTGCCAGGGGACCATGTGTGGAAGAAAATTCTAATCACAGTGTAGCCCTCACTTACTTGCTCAATAAATGGAGACTTCCAAAAGATAAGACAAGCACAGACAATATGTTTAGCACAGTAACTATGTTAAACAGGAGATAAATATGACATAACAGGGTAAAACACCATTCTCGCGGTCACCAGTGCTCATGCTGATTATAGCCCATGAATTTTCCTGGTCACATGATCTGAGCAATCATAGATGTAAAATTAGTGTCCCATTGGAACGCATACCTTGTTGGGACCCATAATGACCTGTGGCCACGACAGCTGTACAGCAGTAAAAAACAAGGGATGTAGTCAGAATGTTTCAAGGCACAGCGAAGGTCTGCTGTGTGAATGCAGAAGTGAACAAAAGTTCTGACTCCTTTTCAAGACAGATGCCACAGCAAGACCAACGGACTCACAAGTGGGATAAAGGGGCCAGTCGGTCTGTGGGTTTACTAGGCAGTTGGTTATAACATTTCCAAACCATTAGCCCCCAGCTTGAGGACACAGTTCGGGGAATAAGGTGTCACCCACCAATCTCCTAAAATATGGTGCGCTTGCAAACTCTGTGAATGATTCTCGGGTCCAGAGGAGACCCTGGGCTCCAGTGCAGAAGGGCAGATGATTGCTACCAGCCAGTGTCTCTTCATGAAGGATTCAGGCTGCTTTTGGGCCCAGGATTTCCCCTCCCCGTGAAGGGGTGCAGATTGCAAAACAGTACTGAAATCCAAACTTGATCTCCCACCCCAGTACTCAGGCCTGAGACTCGCCAGCTCCCCACATCACCTGCCCTGCTTTTCCTACCCTGGCTCCAAAGTGCCTCAAAATGACTTTTCCATTCTCCTGAGCTCCTTAGGAAGGACATCTCACTTCCTATTGAAGTCGTGCCCAGACTTTTCCTCTGATGTTCCCTCTTACCGGTTACAGAATGTGTCCGTCCCACCTCCCCAAGCTGCAGCCGAGGGCTGGGAGTGAAGTAGGGGCCCGCCATGGCCATGGCCGGACGGAGAGCAGCGTTGCGGGCAGAATAGGACTGTGTAGTGCTCCTTCCTCACCCCCTCATGGGAGCTGGCCCAAGCCCCGCCACACCTTTCTAGACATTGCTCTAGGGAGCATGCCCCACAGTTTGGAAAACACTGTCCCCTTGGTTTGCTGAGCAGACTGTGAATCTGCTCTTGGTTCTCCCTCCGTGCCAGGGACAGCATTTATCTCCTTGAGCTACCTGCACACAGAGGCCCAGGAGTCTAGGTGGTCTCCTGGCGGGGGTTATACATCATTAAGCTGACCTAACTCCCACTCTAGGCACAGCTCGGTCAACTGCAGAATTGTGTTATTGGCTTCTTTTACTAGATCAATATAATGATTTATATTATTTTAGTGCCAGGAACCCCAGTCCCAGACTATTAAGTTAGAAATCAGTTCATTTACTACTTACCCATAATTAGCACACATACATGTTTGCTTTAAAATCAAATCAGAACAAACTGAATATCCTTCTAAATGCTGGTGTCATGATGGGCATAAGTACAAAAAACCAAAAGCATGGTATTCTACTTCTTTTCTAACTTGTAATCTCCTCTTAAAGTTTTTCTCTCCTCCTACAGTCTTTAAGGCCATTTAAGAAATCAATCCCATGAAATAAGAAAAACAATATGAAAAATTAACTGTCTACCTGCCTTATTAGGCTTTCATTGCACCATCTTCAGTGGCATTAAAAGCATCTTGTGCTGGAGTTACACAAGTGCTAAATCATTGGAAAAAAGAAATCTGTATAAAATAAATTTGTTTTTAAAGAATTAAAACATAAAGGCCCGTCATTGCCTTTGGCCCTTAGAAAGGGCAGAATTCAATGTCTAAGTCCCTCTGTCGATCTGAACGAGGGGTCTCGTAAGCCCAGAGGAATATATTCTGTTAGGGCTCCCCCACCCTGTGCCGTCTCAGTTCTCACACACAGTTTGCAGGAAGGCAACAGTCCAGAGTCCAGTCTGCAGGTATTTCATGATGGATTTATTGGCAGTTACACTGATCAGTTTAAAACCATAACCGTAACTTTAAGCCCTTCACGCCAGTCAGGCTTATATTTTATATGCCGATAGAGTTCCCTTTCTCCCAACCACAGTTTTATATGCTCACAGAACTTTTTTTCCCCCGACTGTGGTTTCATATGCCAATGAAGCCCCCTCTCCCCCTCCTTCTTAGTAGCCTTAGTTATCCCAGCAGACTTTTTTAGTACTACCCCTTCCAATATATGGTTATGTTCCATTTTGGAGGGGCTGGGGGCTTTAGTATAACCTCTTTTGAGGGGTACAGAGAGCGGTGTCACATCTTGGCCATGGTCAGATTACGGCCCTATGTTTTTTTGTTTCTTTTTAACACCTCCATTTACCTCTCTTGCCTTCCCAGCTGGTTGCTTGGTTTTGCTCTGACATTTGTCTTGAAAAGGAGTCAGAGCTTTTCTTCACTTGTGCATTCATCTATCAGACCTTCACTGTGCCTTGAGACGTTTTAACTACATCCTTTGTTTTTTTTACAGTAATAAAGAAAACCCATCTGGTCGTAGGTAGGCAAAAGAAACACACTATGTCTTTGTTCTTTGCCAATGTGTGTTTCAGAAACTTTAGCTTTCAGGCAAGCAAACAGATCCCAGGAGCAGGCCAAGAATGCCCTCTCAGGCAGATACACAGGCCCGACTACTTCTGCAAATCTAAATTATATATTTATATTGTAACTCACTCCCTTCCTTTTTGCTGGAGAATAAGAAATTTTCCATCAAACAATTCTTTTCAATTAAATGTTGGTTCACAGTGAAGAAAACCTTCTAAACAGAAATGAATGCTGTGCAGTTTTGCTTGTTCTTCAGTGGTGGGAGTGCTGGGCACCAGCATTCACCTAAACTTTCTCTGAGAATAAACAGATGGCACAGTGGTAAAAACAACTGTTTCTGGCCTCTGCTCTTGGTACCATCCATGATGATGCAACAGTAGCAGGTTTTTGAGAAAATTGCTAGTGTGGACGCAGCCACTCTTGTCTGTCGAAGCCACTCTCTCATTCTCGCCCTAGGGCTGTAAATCAGTCCCCTGGATTTCCTTTCAAACCCTGTGCATGCTAGCAAGTGGGATAGATCAGGTGGGCTGCTGAACTGATTGCATGCTCAGGTAGCAAGTCATGGGAAAAATTTTAATACCAGATTCAAAACATTCAAATCATTTACGTAAAGGGGCTGGAACAGCAGTTCTCAACTTATTTACTGTTGTGGGCTGCATATGCAGCTCTCTCTGAGCTATGTGGGCTGCAGCCCCACGCTATACACTGCCTGTATGGCCCCATGGCTGTCACATGGGCCGCAACGGTGTGCTGATTGGGCCACAAGGAGCCCATAGGTCACGGGGCTGAGAACCAGTGGGTTGGACTGAAGAATTCGGTTAGTGTTTAGACATGGAAAAGTATTTTAACTTAGGCAGGTCTGTTGGAATTCTTTCACCGTCTAAAACAGGGGTCTCAAACTCAAATCACTACAAGGGCCGCATGAGGACTAGCAGAGGGCTGTATGAAGACTAGTACCTTAGCCCAAGGGCCACACCACTGAAAACTTTTCATACAACAATATTGCAGATATTGGTAACAATAGTGTTGTTACGGGCCACAGAAAATAGCTTTAGGGGCTGCATGCAGCCCTCGGGCCGTGTGTTTGAGACCACTGATCTAAAAAATATTTGATGCCCTGGAGAGGGAGTGTGTTTGGAGCCGAGGACTGGAAACAAAGACTCCTAGGTTATATTCCAGCTTCACCACAACTTCATTTCTCCTGTGAAATGGATGTTGCATATGTACATACATCATGTGGAAGCTGCAAAGCTTAAAAATGTACTGCTGCAGTGCTTATAATTTAAAAAAAAAAAAAGTCTCAAGCAATTAGCAGACTGTGGAGAAGTGAATAAAAAATACAAATATATTGCTGCTGGATCTTGCCCGCATGCTCAGAGTCTAACGGGTCACCACATCAGGGGATCAGAAGGGAATTTTTCCCCAGGGTCAGATTGACAGAGACCCCAGGGTTCTTTCTGTCTTCCTTTGCGACATGGAGCACGGGTTACTTGTAATGTAAATGGTGAATTCTCTGTAACTTGAAGTCATTAAATTAAGATTTGAAGACTTCAGCAACTCAGTCAGAGGCTATGGGTCTATTATAGGAGTGGGTGAGTGATGTTCTGTGGCCTGCAATTTGGAAGAGGTCAGATGATGGTGGTCCCTTCTTCTTAAAGGCTATGGGTCTATAAATATTTGTGTGAAAGGCTTTTCAGATTCCTTGATGATCTATGTTTCCCTTTCAGCAACAGTTGTTTATCTTACTAACAACTAAACAGTCAAGGTAGATGTTTCTTTACAGTGCTTTGGGTGTTAGAAGTCACTGATATTTGAAGGGAAATCATGGAACCTGAACTTGGGTCTTGCTGAATAAATAAAGGAGCAACTGATTATTAACGTCTATGTTTTGAGTTATAAAATATGATTATTAATAGATATTAACTATGTGTACTTCCAAGAGTGTAAGACCTTAATGGCTTTTTGAAGTCAAAGAAAATCATTTTTGTTACCTTTAGTTAATCTTTGTAAGGCACTCTAAGATCATGAATGAAATGTGTTATATAGAACCATAGGGTTAGAAGGGACCTCATGAGGTCATCTAGTCCAGCCCCCTGCCGTAAAAGCAGGACAAATACATAATATTCCTTCTATCACAGTACTGATATGGGACTAGGACTTGGAATATATAAATGAACCAGACTTTTTTGTGTCTCCTGCAGTATAAAACTTTTAACCGAGAAAAGGAAGCAAGTGGCTATACCAAGGAGGAACTTGAAGAGACCTATGCATTTCTTCTGTTTGATAATGAAAGAGAGGTAAAATGAAAAGGTTATTCAATGTAACATCCCAAGCATCTCTGGGTACTTTCACTTTCTGTATGGCTCCTCCGGAAGTCCCTCAGAATTATTTGTATGGCTTAGTTTCTCTTTGTAATCTGTCCTGCCTCTTCGTTATGGTTGTTGCTGCATGAATAACCTAGAGGAGAATTTATTGGATAAAAAGGATCTGCCAGTGACCCCTCATTTTAAAAAAAATCTATTGTTATTGTTTGAGTGCTGACAGACTGTGCAAACCGAGGGAAAATCATTTTCCCTCTGCTAATGAAGTTACAGTCTAGTACAGACATGAGCAAAACAGCTCAGATACATTTAGAATGAGAAAGACCCTTAGTGACAGAAAACAGGCGCTTACAAGCACCCTTTTGAAGAAACACTATAGATTGTGGATATAAAGTGCTCTGTGTCTGCTTTCTGTCTGCCAAGACTTTTCTGAGGGGGTGGAATTTTCTAAAAACTTCCAAAATGCTGTGTATTGCATGAATATAAAATATTGGGTACATTAATTAAATGTTGTTGTACCCAGACCTGATAAATGGCTCTCAGTGTCCACCGCCCCCTGAAGACAGTCACCGTCTTTCCACTGATGTCAGTGAACATAGGATTTGGCCTTTATTATATTCTGATCATGAGTGTCTTGTGGATGAGAAAACAGTTAACTGCTTTGCAATACTTATATACGTTTATTAAAGAAAGTATATTTGCTAAGTGTTGTAATAGGCAGCATAGCTAAACATCTTTTAAAATAAACATATGGGCTATAATTTATTTTGAAGGCAAAAGCGGTATGTCAGAGTGGACTTCGTATAAACACCAGTTCCATTACCACGCTAGGTGATCCAGCGAAAGGTAAGATTTAAATAGAGAGGGGAAAAAATATCTGACTTCTTATAATGAATTGCGAGCAGTTTCTTGGAAAATGAATACAAATGACATGTAATGGTTTAATTTTATTTATTTTAAAGGTTTAAAAAAGTAACAAAATCTAGTATTTCATACTTTTAAAAATGAGATTCAGTTGATAAACGGATTGATGTTTCCCTCCTGTAAAGTAGCTGGCTACCTGTTGACATAGTTGTAAGATATTGAAGTGACGATCATTTCACCACCTTTGTTCTCCGCCTCAGTTTCTTCATTAAGAATAACAATTTAAGAAAAATGCTGTAATTAAAAACGTCTCCCTCTGCCTTGACAACTTGACTTGTCCAGGGTCCCTTGCAAATCTAGTTCTTTTTATTATTACTTTTAATAATACAGTGTTTCACATTTTACAAAGCATAAAAGAGACCCAGTCTCTGACCCAAAAGCTAAGGCCCTGATCCCACAAAAGAGACTTGTTATAGGGTTAACCGAGGGTCGGCAGCTGGAAAGATAAGAAGAGCCGTTTTAAAAAATTCCTTCAGTAGCCAAGTGTTTTGAGAGCCTCAGTGGGTGTAGCCTTAGTGGGACGGGGGACCGAGAGCTGGGCCAGGATGCCTGCCACAGGGTCCGCTGGCAGGTGGGGGGAGCCTGGAGCCAAGAGCAGGGCCCCCGCAGGTCCTCTGGTGGCAGGGGAAGCCAAGAGCCTGGTGTGGGCCGTTTGTAGGATTTCCCAGTGACCAGAGATGGGTCTGGAGCCTGGAGCCAGAAGCAGGCAGTCCCACTGGGACCACTCAACAATAGTAAATGCTAACATCAGAGAAATGTTTCCAGGATTGGGCCCTAAATTTAGAAACAGCATGCTAGGGACACAATAACAGATGGGAACGGTTATAAGAATTGCTTCATCTGTATATAAATCTTAATCCCACTTGATTATGAAGCATACTGTGACAGTGAGAACCACTTTTAAATAAATTGCATAGTGTCACATTCATTTCAGGAGGATGATGAAAATACCCTGTGGATTTTCACTTTTTTAATTAAATGTTCTTGAAAGTGAATTTTTTAAAATGAAACTAGCAGACAGAAATGACTTCTGTTGGCATTTTGGATTTAGATATTTTATTGAATGCCTCAAATGTTATATTCTTACACTTAACAATATAAAGTTAAATAGTACAAGTAAATCCAGACGATGAGGGCCACTAATATTTGATTTACACACTCAACTGTATAGGTGATCAAATGCAAAAATCAAAGTTTTGCATCAATTTTACATCTTAAAGTTAGAACAGACAAGAAAAGACCCCAAGAAATTGACTCTTAGAATTGCTGTTAAGCTGACATATTTGTTAATGTTATACTTTTGTTTTAAGCTACATTTGTTGTTGGTATCAAGAAACTGAAATAGATTTTTGGTTCCATGAAAAAGTATTATGTTAATTATGCCTCCTTGCTAAGGAACCAAATGTTCTGGAGTCAGTGGCCTTAAACTGGTGTGAAACTGAAGTAGCATGGCAGTGAATCACATGCCACAGTTTCAAGGATTTAGACATGCATTTCTTTGAGAATGGGACTACATAAAAATGATGCAGAAATAGAAAGTGTCAGAAATATTTTAATTTCTTAGTCATTTTTCTCTTGCTTGGCCTTCTATTTTTGTACATAGTTCCTTCTGTTGAAAGTAACTCAAGATGTCTTGTGGTTATCTTTTTTTTTTTTTTTTTTTTTTTTGCACACTAGCAGCCACCAAGAAGTTGCTGCTAGTATGAAGTCAGATACATATATCTCACTCCATTCCCTTTCCACCCTTTAGTCTATATAAATTAACATGTAAATTCAGCCAGTGAGCTGAAAGATACTGTTTCTGGCAGTTGCTGGCAGCTGTCTGGGTGTTTGGTTGTAAGCTCTGGTGGATTTTCGTCATAGGAAAAGGGGTAGGAGATGCTCATTTTCACACAAAATTCCCTTTTGTTAGCAAATAGTTTATTTAATCTGGAAGCTGAGGGCCATAGGGTTCTGGAGAAAGGGTGGGAAGATGTGGTTGTAATCTGGCCTGAACCACAGACTGTCCCTCTTTGGCTACGTTCACACAAAGGGGGTTATTTCGACACAAGTTGTTTTGAAACAACTTGTATCGAAATAAGGCATTATTTCGAAATAAGTTAATTTGAATTAACAGTTTGTTAATTCGAATTAAGGAAAAAAGCAGGAATTGAAATAGCAGGTTCAGACGACAGTTATTTTGAAATGAGTCACTGTTGTTTCGAAACAACATGTTCAGATGGCATTGTTTCAAAACAATTGTTTCGTCCCCACGTGGGGTTTAAGTTGTTTCAAATCAATGCTGTTGTTTCGAAACAACGAAACCCGTTATTTCGAAACAACGGTGCGTCGTGTGAACATAGCCTTTCTTATTTTGAAACAGCCTCTGTTGTTTTGAAATAAGACTGCTGTGTGAACACAGCCTTTATGTTGTTAAATCCCAAAGGGGGCAGCTGTGTTAGTCTAGTTCAGTAAAACAAACAAGGAGTCCAGTGGCACTTAAAGACTAACAAATTTATTTACCATATGCGCTTTTGTGGGAGAAAATCCCACTTCATCAGACACTTTCTGAAGAAGTGGGATTTCCTCCCATGAAAGCTCACTTGATAAATAAATGTGTTAGTCTTTAAGTGCCCCGGGACTCCTTGTTTGTCCCTCTTTAGTTAAGCCAGATGAGAGTTGAATGAAAACAAGCGTTCAGAGGACCCTGCGTAGTACAGCTGCTCTTCCTGTTGTGTAAATTCCAAATTGATAACCCGGCATGTATTAACCCTCTCAGTGCCAGGCCAACATACATGGCTCTTTGTGATTTTTCATCTGATTTCAACATAGTTGGCCTTGATCGTGCAAACATGTACACACACTTTACAAAACATAGAAAAGACCCGTTCTCCGATGCAAACGTCTGAGGTCCTGGTCCTGTCATAGCGATGGGCCATTGAAGAACATTTAAGTACCGCTATTAAGTCAGTCAGACTATTCAGGGGAGTAGGCCCTATGCTTGGGAGTGCATGAGATGCGTTGTAATCAGTCATTATCTTTAAATCTATAGCCCTTAATTTTAACTTTGAAATATATTTAAATGCTTCCAACTGGGAAATTCTTATAATAGATGCATCTCCTATGAGAGCCTTTGGGAGGGGTGCAAAGTAATCGTGCGGTCCTATGCAACATGCTTTGGTATCGTACAAACAATAAGGCAGGGCCCACTATCGACAGTAGCTAACAACACTGAGCAGTCACTCTTTCAGTCCTTTAAGAGCCCTTTTAAGGGTACAAAGGGACACTTACAGATAGTTGAGGCTCAAAATTAAGGTGTCACCCAAAAACCAAATCATACACTGTAAAGCTAAGATGTATTTTCTTTTACTTATTCATTATTTATAATACAGAATTCCAAAAAAGATATTAAGTATATTTATATTTTATCTTTTTAAAGGGGCTTATGTTTCCAAGTACTCAGACTACCTTCATCCAAGGCCCTGGTATCATGGAAAATCTGGCTGCATTGTAATTTTTAAACTAATTAAGGTAAAACTCAATAGTCTTTGTTCATCATAGGCTGGCTAATGAAAGTTCCCATAGAGTAGAGGCAAGAGAAAAATGTTGTTAATACTGGTGTTCTATCTTTATATTGATATGATGTGAAATCAATATTATACGGATACCTTTTTTTGAAGTCCTGGCTATTTAGCATATCTTGATTAGGGCCTGGTGCGCTGTGAAGCATGAGATGAAAGAGTATCTTGGTGTTTGTTATCCTAGAAGCATGGATATCGCTGAGAGTTTTGTCTGAGAAAGGCTTTCGGTATTTGTTCTATGATGAATTATTTACAGCCCTGCTAGACGTAAATGACAAATTCTGCTTTTGGTGCGAACGTATTGCTCACACAGAAGCTGATTGCAGCTGCACGTGTGCAAAGCAGACTGACAGCACCTCCAAGTGTTAAGCATCTTGCATACACATATTTAGTTGGGCTGTGTCTGCAGTGAGCGGTTTCCAAATTCGTCCTCCTGGCTACTGAATGCTGCTGTGATGCTGGATTATAGCATCCTCTCTTGCCTCCTCTCTCTCCGCTTCTCCATCTGGTTCCTGGCCAGCATGTGCTGAGCCCTTCTGGCAGTGGGGAGGAGGTGGTAGCCGAGGCTGGGCACTGTTAGCAGAGTGATGCTGAGAGCAGAAATGGGGGAGCAGAATGCAGATAGCAAAGCTAAAGGTGAGCCTAATGAGTGAGCAAGGAGCTCTAACTTCCCAGCAAACTACCCACGCTTCGTGCCAGGCTCTCTAGCCCCCTCCACTCCCTGCAGTGCTCTGTTCCTGCTGCTTCTCCCCTGCATTCCCCCCGAGTGTGAGAAAATAGGTCCCCTGTCTGCCCCGCCACCTGCTTCCCTTGCTCAGAGGGACTCTGACGTGGGAATCGGTCTGTTTCTCCCTCATCAAGAATATCATGTGCAAAACTTGGTGACCATGGCGTTAGCCCCCTCTTTTAGGGAGTTTTGAATATCCATGCAGCACCTTTTGTAAAAAGTGTGATTCGCTGCCGTTCAAAGCATTTTTACCAGCATTTTTTTCTGTATGTGTTTGTCACAGGGGAAGGTCAAGTTCGTGCCAGAGAATTACACCACTAACTACACCAGTCCCACTCCCGGTTATGACTGCCATGCCTCTGTGAATATAAACAACGTTTCCTTGGAGACTAGTCATTTTCGGGCCTTCGAATTGAGCCAGGTACAACAAACTGACTGCTTTAAGAAATGTTTCCGACTGTGAGGTCAGGGTGGGGTGAGGGAAGGCGTGAAGGTGCTGCTGCATTGAGTCATTCTCTTTCATCTGTTTTGCCTTTTTGTTATTTCTAGTATTACGTGTATGAATTTTCCGGTGACAGCATTGTTGAACGACCTAGACAGATCTGTCCCTATGTAATGATAACCTTTCAGTACACTGAACCTAAAAGAATGTCGACATTAAATCATAAAAGAATGTAAGTGACTTCACATCGTTGTGTAATATTCAGTCACACACAATTTTTCCTTTACCATTTTTAAGCATTCTTTTTTCCCTTGCCCCCTTTTTCTCTAGATTTGAACTTGAAAATAAAGGTAAGAGACCCTCTCTTTGATTTGCTACATTGTATTGAAACATGGCTTTATTTGCATAGTTTGCATTTACTCGTAACAATTCTTTTTCTAATTTTATTTTTAGTATTTTATTGCCCATGGAGAGGGCAGCTTTCTGTCCAGGGACACACACTGTGTGATATAGCCCTTAGGTCCCCATATAGTGCTGTGATTCCAGCCCATCTGTAAGTACAAGCATATTTTCCTTTCCTTTTATGCCTGGGGAGAACTGGGGGCTTTATTGTCACTGAGGCGCCTTAGCAAGAAAAGCACTTCCTAGCTTCAAGGAGATTTACAGGCTATGGACTCCGGCATAAGCTCAACTGTGCCCCATTTAGGAAACTAGGGAATCTGCTTAACGTCGCTTACATGGACTTAAGGTGATCAGAGGTCCTGATATTATCTGGACTGTCCAGATATTAGAACTTTTGTCTTATATAGGCAACTATAACCCCATCCCTCAGGAAAAAAAAGTGTCCTGATTTTTCACACTTGCCATCTGGTCACCCAGCATGGGCTACCTTGTTGAGGCTTCTAGAGAGACACCTTGTGAAGTGTCTGGTTCAGTGGTTCCCCACATTTTCTCTGTCGTGGCACACCTTGCTACCTTTAATTGATTTGAGGCACACCCCCATATAGTTTCCAAATGACTCATGAATATTCATGAGCCAATCCAGAGCTCTTTGAGTAGCTTTTCAAAACATTTTGTGGCACACCTACTCAGGCCTGATGGCATACCTGTGTGCCATGGCACACCAGTTGGGAAACACTGGTCTAGTTTTCAGTGTCTACCCCAATAAATTATTTCTACTTTTTCCTTTTCTTTTTCCTATGGAAAATGGACTTTGTTATTATCCCAATACAGTAAAACTGCTGCATTTTAGTTTGGAGAAGTGGTGAATAAGATGTGAAATAAAGTGTTTAAATATTAACTCAGAATTAGAGAATGGTGAGGAATTAAAGAAGTTAGGGTTTATTTTCTCTTTGGAGTTAGTCACTCAATACAGTATGGGGATCAAGAAGGGCTTGGGACTGGTTTAGCTTTTTCCTGATCATATGTTCTTTCCAGGTTTGTTGTGGTTTTTATGAATTTTGCAGGCTGTGTCTGTTGGCCTCTAAACTAGAAAAAACATGTTTTGAAGTCGGAGAGAGAGGATTATATTCCCTTCTTCTTTACTTAGGTTCTTATCAAGTAATATGAAACAGGAAGGGTACTGACTGTAAGTCTTCGGGTCAAAAGCTGCTTTTTCCAACATACAGCCTATGACTTACAGTGGAACATGCCACTGTTTAGGATTTGTAGCAGTCAGTAGAGACCCCTTGATGAAGATTATTCTGTTTCGTCAACTGAAATTAATTCATGATATTCAGTCCACTTCAGTATTTTTAGTCTGGGAGCCAGTAATTAATGTGCAAGAGACAAAGTGGGTGATGTTTTACTTTTTTAATTTATTGTATTTTACCACGTTGGCTTTTGTTGGCAAAAGAGAGAAGCTGGTTCAGCGAATGGTACTACCTCATCTACCTTGTCTCTCTCCTGTTCTGGGAACACTACACTACAAAAAAAGTTGCAGATAGTAACAGAGCTCTGTTGACCAAAATGAGAAGTTCTCCACTTTTCAATTTCACAGTGGTACCATAACCTTAGGGATCATCATTCGAGTTAGAAGTGGATGTGTTCTGTACATATCTTTAACCTTTACCACTTCTGCTCTTCTTTTGATAGGCCACCCAAACTGGAAATCAAATACGTCATGGGTGTGTCTGATTTGAAAAAAAAACTACCAGAAGCTGCATTTGGAAGAAGTAATTACATTAAAAACGAAGGTCTGTGTAAAATCACACTATGAATCAATATTTATGTCTTGATTTTTCGTAGGTGGTTTGTCGTTCTTCTAAAGCAGCCCTTTTCGTAGGATGATATAGAATAGTGCAAAATATGTATCAGTAGAGCCCTGGAAATCTGCAGATATCCGCCTTATATCTGCATCCGCGGATACAACATGGATATCCGCAGCCCATTTCTTGCGGATGCAGATCGGATACGGATCCACATATTTTTATCTGCACAGAGCTAGAGCCCTGCAAATATGCGGATATCCGCATTATATCTGCACCCGTGGATACAACATGGATATCCGCGGGCCATTTCTTGCGGATGCAGGTCGGATACGGATCCACTTATTTGTATCTGTGCAGGGCTCTATGTATCAGGTTGCTTGTCCAAACTTGGCCCCTCAGTTTGCCTTGTGTTGAGTACCCTCATCTATCATTGATCTCAAGGTACTCTACATCTTGCTTGATCAAACCTAAAGTCACTTGCCCCAGAGCCAGCAGGAGGCATTCAGCAGCCCAAGGGTTGGCCGCATGGCACAACCTATCCACCTTTGGTAAGCCCAAAGAACTAAGTCTGCACAGAGCAACGTCCAGCTCCCTGCTTGAAAGAGGTCTGGGAGTGAGATGACATTTAATGGGGAAATCCACAGGACTATGGGAGAGGCTTGGAAGATACCATTTTTACCCAAGGATGAGGAATTCTCATGTCAGAGCAAATTTAAGGAGGGAGAGATAATAGACAGACTAACGTAGCAATTCGTACTGCTCCCATCGCGGTGGTATGAAGTAAATGCACAGGAGTTTCTGTTTTTTTCTTTCTATCTGCCCCAGATGGAAGGAGAACAAATATGAAGAATAAATGTGTTCCCATTTTCCAGTTTTGGTCTGTTAGTTTACATTACTTTTGGTGTGGAGTTTTGACCATTAGGATATGGCTTATAGACTTGTACAACCAGTTTCTTTCATGACTAATGACATACTGGAACATTAATATTGACCTCAATAGAGGTTAGATAGGGCCTAACATCTTTGTTCCACCACACCACACATGGAATCCAGAATATGAAATAGATGTTGTTGATAGCATTCCTGGGCATATTCTAACAATTTATTGTATTTTATATTGCATAATACTTACCTGAGGAAAATTCCGCACAACTCTGCAAAATCAATTAAAATGCATTGAGTTGCTTTTGTTTGTTGCAGTGTTTCAACCGTGAACTTCCTCTTAAACGGGAGATAGTAGGAAGAATGGTCCTTTGATGGAAATTCATGCAACTATTTAGAAAATTTCTGTAGTAGCTACTTTTTTAAAACCCAGGATTTTCATTCTCTGAATACTAATCATTCTGGTCAACGTGTTGTACTTCATATTTTTTCTTTTTGGTATGTTAGAAGTTCATTTGTCAGTTATTGTAAATATCAAGTGCTCCTTGCTTTCTCCACAGTTCGTTATCAGGACATTTCCTTCAGATTGTATGAAGTGGAAATATCAAATAAAGACCAACATAAAATGGATCCATTGTTAGCAAACCTAAAGGAAAAGGAGTTGGTAAGAAGTATTTTAAATGATTGTAGTCCAGGGAAAATCGTCATCTTTAATTTTTATGTGTAGAGTCTAAGCCTTTTTCTAAGGTGTTTCAGGCCTTTTCCTAAATAATGCAAAATTAGCATCTGAGTTACGTTACTTTGAAAAGTGGCATGTTTATGTATTTTAGGTGGGGGACTGTAACTTAAGGAGTGTTGCCAGGAGATTACAGGGTACACATTGCAATTTGATTTCTCACATGAATTAAACACAGCACTGAATGGAATTTACTGAGTCTTGCCTAGATGGGGTTATTTTAGAAAGGGCTAATTCAACAGAGGTTTGTTTGTTTGTTTTTTTTACTATTGCACATTAAGTCATATAGCTTAAGTGGGCTCTTACAGCATTATGGGTCAAGCTGGTGGAGACTGACTGCTCCGGTGAGATTCATGAAGATTCCCCCTGCGCCCCCGGCCCCCAATCTCTGTGTTAGTCCAATACTTCCAAAACTGCCTTGACTCTAAGCTGGAGGGGCAGACCCTCATCTGATGTAAACTGGCCATGTTCCATTGATTTCAAGTAATGTATGCTGATTTACACCACTGGCCGAAGCTCTGCAGCCTTCCACAGCTTCACATTGTTCAGAAAAACTGAAGATGTTGATGGCTGGACCTTGGCCTTGTGAGACAAAACCTAGAGTGAAAGCTCAGAGGAGCCTATGAAGTTAAGAGGGTCAGCAGGGAGGGGACATTGAGTGCAAATAAGAACATTTCCTAATTGCTTTTTTAAGTACCCAGAAATAGTGAAATTGGGCTGAAAAACCCCTCCTGTGTTTCAAGGGTGAGGAAGCAAACTGTGCTGCTCTGCTTCGTGGTTTTTTATTATGCTGTTGTTATTGACTGTTTATTCGTGTTAGTTAATTGGTGGTGATTTTGCTTGGCTGGCAGCTAATTGAAAGTGAAACTAAAATGACCAGTTTCACTTTCAACTGTGTGTGGATAATATGCTCTTCTTGCAGCCTAAAAATGAAAGTGCAAGCCATTGGGGTTAATATGTGCTGCCTCAAATTGAACTGAACTGATTTTTGTTCAGAATACACTTCTGA
This sequence comes from Podocnemis expansa, assembly GCA_007922195.1. Taxonomy (NCBI): domain Eukaryota; kingdom Metazoa; phylum Chordata; order Testudines; family Podocnemididae; genus Podocnemis; species Podocnemis expansa. The sequence goes on along the minus strand of ML682029.1, from coordinate 2,866,491 downwards.
AACATATTTTAAATGATGATGATGAATTATAATTTGGCTTTCCTCATCATTGCAGCTTGCTGTCTTCATATCGATAAGAAATGTCATTATTTTATTTATTTGGATATGCACTGTAATAACTTTGTGATGAAAGGGCTTTTATTTTTTTTCCAGAACAACTATAAAAATTAACTTACTGTTTTAACATTAATTTGTTTAAATATAAAATAGTCAAATTATTAAATTTTTCTAAATTATTGTATTTTCATTATGAAAGTGGTGTTTTTTTCATTTCCCATTTATGTGGTTGATATTAATAAGAGAAATGTATAACATTTTATTTTTACTTTAGTGTGGTGATGTGGGTGGAACTGTTTAGTGAGTGCTGGTAGGTTACTGCAGTTTTTTTTTGCTGCTGGATTTGGATTTATTTGAACAAGTTTTGTGATATCAGTAGTTGTGATATATTTATAACTTTCTTGTTAAAGTGCCTACAGACTCCTGGATCCAAGAGCTTCAAACTGTGATTTTCTTTTCTTTTCTTAGTTATTACATACATTGGCATAAATACTGTCTTGTTCAGAAATAAGAGGGCATGCATGAATTTGGGGAATTGATGATAGACTGTATCAGACATTTCATTTTTGGGTCACTAGCCCTAACTTGTACTGTCAGGTACTGGTTGAAATGTTTTTACCATCTGACTGTGCTGCCTTGGCCACATATATAAGAAATGAGTTGATGAATGGTTACATTAGAAAAATTACATGAGAAAATCATCACAGCTGGTACATGCTGGCAGTCTCAGCACAGGCAAAGAGGTCAGGAGGCTGAACTAGTGACTCATCTCTGGCTGGGGCCTCTGTTGAGAGATACCTTGGATGGAAAACCTGCCCTAGGGCTGATGACTATGCTGTATGCTTTTAGTGAGTAATGGATTTGCTTTGAAGGGAAAGAAAAAACTAATTATTCCGTATGCACTTATTCTAGGCAATTATCAAATATTTACAAGATCAAGGGTTTCTTATTTTACTTGCATCCTCTGCGTTAACGGGGGACAAAGGTAAGAATTTACTGAGGTCAAAATAAATATTTCAGATGGTTTTATTTAAATTGTAGAACATTTTCTTTTTCATAAACAAACTGCATTTTGTTTTTCTTACAGCTTTTGACATAGATGAGCCCATCAGTCTCCATGCATTGTTTTTATTCACTTCCTCTAGATCAATATGTTCAACAGGTAGGGTGTTTTGTTTGCATCTACTGCGAGAATGAAAATATTGAACCAATATAAAATATAGTCTTTATATTTTGATTATATGATTCTCCTTAGGCCTCTTTGTCAACAGTTTCCAAAACTCCAGTACTGACAGAATCATAATCCGACTACAATAATTATCTGTTATAACTCTTGGAATGACACATTAAGACCTAGAAGTTAAGTCTGGGAGCTTTGAGTAATGGACTTCTTACATTCACTGCTGTTTGTGGTCTCCAAAATTTGCATCTGTTCTATGTAAAAATTAATTGAATTAATGCAAAATGAAGATTGCAAATTTAAACACACACAAATCATGAAATGTGATACCACTTTGACTTCTTTTATGTTATATTCACATATCTTTTTATATCTATCTATCTATCTATCTATCTATCTATCTATCTATCTATCTATCTATCTAGTATTCATGTGATATTTATTTAGTCATATGAAAAAATAGCAGCTATTCACATTTGACTGGCCTACCTTTACTCTTCTCTCTAGCTCATCTCAGTAGGGAATAATTTTATTAATGCAAACCTCCCAACAGTTTTTTAAAAGTTGCCATTTTTAAGAAAGAAAAGACCCCTCCATTAAAATTCACTTTTCCCCTAAATATAAAGTTTTATCCCAAAATTACAGAAGCTTTCAGTCCACAGTAGTCAGTATTCAGGGCTGGATTGCCAGCAGTTTTATAGTTCAGTACTTCATTAATTATCAAATATAAAAATACCAGCTATGTCCCACTGGAGGGATGGAACGCAAGGTGTTTTAATTGTATAAAATGTTTGTGTCCAGTCCTGGTGGATCATAACATACCTGATGATCTGTATGTAATCTTGATGAACAGTAAAGCTGTTTAAAGTCATGTGTTGAATTTTTAAAAAATGTATTATAATTTTTCTCTTCCTCTGAGACCTGTAGAGTTGGATTTCTAATAACTAAGGGTGTGTCTCAACAGCAAAAAAAACCAAAAAAAAAAAAAAGACTCTGTCTTGCACGGTTCATCATGCATAGCTAGGTACATGCTCCACCTGGAGTCCAGGCTGTGAGACCCTGCCCCATCACTGAGTTTCAGAGCCCAGACTTCATCTTCAGCCAGACATCTACATTTCTGTTTTTAGTGTCATAGCCCAAGCCCAAAACATCAGAACCAGGCTCTCAGAGACAGTGCCAGTTTATTTTTTGATCTGTAGTTATACCGTAACATAACTAACTTGATTTGACAAGTGGAAAGATACAAAAAATAGTAACATTAAAAATATGACAATTCTAAAATAGTTTCTGAAATAACTTTTCCCCTTTAACTTATGAAATACAATATTCAATGCTGATCTGAAAGTTGTATTGCACTTTCCATTTAAATGGTCTGTGTAACTTTTGTCTTTGTTTTTGATATTCAAGCCAGTAAAACACCAACACACAGGACCCCAGATTTTATTGTGTACTTGTTTTTGTGATTATTCGGCATAGTGTTGACAAGGTGCTCAGTGCCAAACAGCACACAAATAAAACCAAACCTGCTTTGATGATCTCATAGTTTAACATAGACAGGACCCATTTGGAAATAAAGAGGTGGAGGAAGTTTAGCTGGTATTTCTAACATGAACTAAATTATAAACTGTCTTCAGGTAACTGTAGCAGAAGTGGGCTTTTAAAAGTCATGCAGCTGAAGAGACGTTGTGGCTGGCAAACAACTTTGGGAATAGCGTTCCATGCCTGTTGGGGAGGAGGGGAATTTATGGAGACTGATGTGAGAGGAGGAAATCGAAATCAGATAGCTGGCAAAGCAGGAAGGGGAAAAAGTGGTCAGAGACAAGATCTAAGATGAGGGCTGGGGCAGAGCTGTGAATAGCTTTGAAGATGCGTATGAGACTTTAAACTTGACGTGCCTTGAGGAGGGAGCTCCTGGAGGGATTCTGAGATGGGGGTGAGACGATCATATTGTCAAAGAAGATAATTTTGGTGGTCACATTTTAGAGAGACTGGAGTGGGGACAGTGGTGGTGTCATTGAGATGGGAGGGGAGGATTTTGCTGCAATAAAGGCTGGAAATTATTGTATCCCAGCGCTGCCCAGATGAACATTTCACCTGTCAGGATAGAAAGGACAGAGCTTTGATGTGTCGTAGAGAATAAAGTGGCAGGATTTGGATACAATGTGGATGTGGGAAGGGGTTTCCATTGTTTCCTGGTTCCAGGCTTGGAAAAGAGGGAAGAGGAGAGGATAATATAGTAATTATATTACAGTTCTTAAATTATCTTCATAATGTATTTTGAGTTTTATTATTTTGTAGAGTTTTAACATTTAATAGCTTCCAGTTGTTGGTTTCTGAAGGAACCCTTTTTATGCTGCTATTTCATTTCAGTTATCCAAATGAGCTATTGTAAACCTGTGTTAACCCCATTCAAATCTTGTTCTCCTGTGAGAGCTGGACTTTCTCCTCTCTAAGGTTAAAAATGACATTATTACAGAGTCTCTTGTAGCCCTGAGGGGAGGAATGGAGAGCCTTTTTGTTGGATCTGTACTGGGGTTTTGTGAAGCTATTCGTAAGATGATAAGAGGATGGAAAAGGGTAAGAGCAGGGAGAGGAGGAGAGAGAAGGAAGCTGAATTTACTCGGTTGTTGTTCCTCACTTTAGCATTTTAAGACTAAATATCCACTCCCTTGGAGGTCGGAGGGGTAAAGGCTTTGAAAATTAATAATGTCTTAAATCAGTCTACCTAAGAGTCTGTCTGCACAGCATTATGCAACAGGCCTCCCAATTCCAATCAGTGGACTTGGGCTACGAGAGCTGATGCTAATCTCTAAAAGTAACGGGGTGAATAACACTTTGAAGTGTCAGCCCAAACTGGAGCTTGGCCTTGGAAGCCCACCCATTGCGAAGAGTTCAGGATAAATGTCACATGATGGGGCTTGCGCCATCCAGTCAGCACACATACTACTGCATTCTTGAACAGGCAACAGACCAATGAAAAGCAGTGTTGAGAGCCCTGAGAAGCAGGGGGGTATAGCTAGCCCCCATTTTCTGGCCAGGCCCCTGAGCCTGCATGGCGGGCCCTGCCACGGGCAGCTTCCAGTCACGTGACCAGAGCTCTCATGAGGCGGGAGAAGGGGGAAAGGCCGTGAGATCAGGCCCATCCACTGCAGCTCCTCTCAGCAGTGTAAACTTCTCCGTGGCGCCTACCAGGACAGCCACAGCAGCTGGCTACTGGTTGGCCCTGAAGCTGCAGTGGCGAAATCTATGGCACTGCCATGGGTGGGTCTCACTTCCAAGTGGGTGGGCCCCAGCCCACCTTGGCCCACCTGTAAAAACGCCCCTGCTGCTAAGAATGAAATCTGTTAATCGAGCCTTGAGTTCACATGGGCTTATGTTGCAGTTGTGAGAGCACAGTGGGCTAAACTGGGTGCACAAATCTGGAAAAAGTAGGTTGTACAAATCTCAAAGGCAGTTGCAGAAATCTGGAAAAACTCTTCAGCCATGTCTGACATAGACTATTTATGGAGAGTGTGTGTGAAAAGCACACCAGGTTTGTTAAGCTAACTCTACCTTTAAACAAATTCATTTAAACATCAGGGACATTTAACAAAGGAAGATCTGTACCTACCTACAGCAGGACAGCTGTTTCCCCGTTGTTGAAGACAATGGCTGATAAAATTCTGGCCCCACTGAAGTCAGTGGTAAAATTCTCATTGTCTTCAATGGGGCCTGAATTTCACCCAATGTGTCCAGCATTACTTGTATTCCCATAGCACCTCCTGTTTATACCCTATTTTCCCTATTCTGCACAGCATACTATATGTCTTGTTTAGTAGAACTATAGTTTCTCAGCTAATTACTTTCTCCTATGGTCTGTGTAGTAAAGATGCAAATACTCTTGGAGGCAGGATCTAAACACGGAGATAAACGGCACTGTTCAACCCCAGTTATCTGAATTTTGAGATATCTCAAATTTTAAATTTGTATGGAATCCAAAATTTGTTGTTGCCAACTCTGATTATCCAAGTGTTTCAGATTCTCTTGGAGTCATTCTGATAACTGAATTTGATCCATGCACAGTATGTAACATTACTGTCTCTTCTCTAAAACTTCTGTGGGGCCTGGTCAACATTGCTGCCGGTGTCATCAATGGGAGACATGCAAACTATGTACTACAACTTGCATATCTCTGATCAACTTACTAACAGTCCCTTACCATGGCATCTCCACTGTGCTGATTCAACTGGAAACCCCCTGCAGTCAACGCAGTGTCACTTTTGGGGGTGAGGGCGAGGGGTGGATTTAGTATGTTGGCTGGAGAGCACGTCCAAGATCTATCATTTGGGTCTCCGCTACCTGCTTAATTGATCCTGCTGCATTGCTCCATGGAGCCTGACGCAGCCCTGGCAGTGTAGACGTACCCTAATGACTTGCCAAGAAGCAAGCTAATGACAGAGTATTAGGTTAGAATTTCTTGCTTGACTCTGAGGGGTCAAATCTACATTGGACATCCCCATGTGATTTTCCATGTCATTAGCAGGAATTAAAAGCATCTATCAAAATGAGGGGGATGTTTCTGGGGTAATTTTTGTGGGTTTTTCAGACCTTTAATGTTACTTTCACACTGACATGTTTGTGTATTTGCACAATTATAGGTCATTTGTTTCTATTACTGAAGTACCCCTTTTTTTTTTTTTTCCAGTAGAAAAACAAAAATTGAAGTTTGAAAATGAATGCAACGAGATCTCTTTAAAAGTAAACTCTATGTTGCCTGGCCTTCGATATGCCATACAAGAAGCAAGAAAGTGTCCATCTGAGGAGGGAATTCCTTCCAGCATTTTGGTTAAGCAATACTTCCAGGAGTTTGCAAAACTTGATAAAAATTCACCTGCAACTTGTGGCATAAATGACATTTTGCCGCTTTCTTTTGATCTATCCCCAAATAAGTCTGACAGTGTTTCTCTTTCTGAAAAATGCCCAAAACAGTCATTTTCCCAACTGCAGTCTTATATATCTAACCCCAGCATCTATTCTTTCGAAATGTCAGTGGCCTTAGACTGTTCGACGGACAGTCCTCGATCCCTGTGTGGTGTTTCGGACAGGATCTGCGAAGCTGACTTTTCTTGTGGTTTGCCACCGGAGTCTGTGCTTCCTGACAAAGCAACAGACATAAAAGTTGAAACTGAAAAACTTAAGAATGCTCCAGAATTGAAACAGTTGCATGAAGACATCAAGGTAGAAATAAACCCAACGAGTAGCCTGAAGATGCAGCAGGATAAGAGGAAATCCAACAGAGCCGTGGTGACTAGCACAAAGAAGAAATGGGCCCCTTTGAAAATTCTTTCTGTGGTGGACAGCAACAGAAAAGGGACCAAAAAGAAAATGATTAATGTATCTTTTTCTTTTCCCAAAAAACAAGGGCTCACAACAAATGCTAATGAACCCACACTTAAATTAGCAAATTTGCAGTTTCCACATAAAAGGAAGAGAGGTAAGCACCGTGTGAATCAACTAATTCAAAAAAGGTTTCACATATAGTCAAGGGCATCGCTGGTTCCAGGCTTACAAGGCTCAAGCCCCAAGTCCCAACACCAGAGCCCCAAGTCTTTTTCCAGGCCAGGGGCGTTCCTGCATGTAGTCCACGTATGAATTTTAAGGTGCTGTCACAATTGCCTGGCTTGGTTTGTGTGCTGATATATTTAGGGAACACAACTTGATTCCTGCCTTGGGTGAGAATATTAACAATAATAAACAGTTTTCAGTATCTTGGGCAGGTAAAATGATTGCTGAGGCACCACTTGTTGCAAATTAACTAAATAACTTTCTTGGTTTTACCTTCAGGCTTCTTTAACTTTCATTTTCTGATGGCACTCAGTGAAAAAGTATGGCAATAAATTTTCAGCCAAAATTGCCTCGGGTGTGTGGAGCCATTATTGTATATTCACACCTAACATCCTTTCCAGACATTGTACAATATTGCTTGTACCAGTTTGCTTCAACATCTGGCACGTCTTTGGTTCAGGTTGAATTGAATTAGTGTGATCTGCATTGAGTTCAGAGTACAAGCCCACGTGAATTAGAAGCAATGAGAAGGCTGCATCTGTTCAACTGTAAAGCCAAGCTTTGGACATTACTAAAAGGCTTCTGCTCCTGGCAACAATTCTGAACAATATAAAACAAGTGCTCAGGAGCATCTTGGGACGCTAAATAAAAACATCTAGGCCAAGGCTCGACAAAACCTGGGTGCCAGGTCATCATGGCGACGAGGGTTTGTTGCCTGGCCCCAAGCTCTGCTGTGGAAAGGCTGTGGAGGAGCAGCACCCTCTGGTGACCAAGACTAAAACGGTGATTGCCTAGCTGGGAGCCAGTTTTGTCAAGCCCTGATCTAGGCCTTACCTGTAGGTGTGCCAAGCAAAAGGAGTACAGTAACTTGTTATACAAGATCTGATAAAGTTTTCGTTCTTGGACAATGAAAACGTTGAGAAATAGCACACCAGTAAGCTTGTGAGTTGAAGCTAATATTTAATATACTGGTTACTTTCAATCATATACTCCACTCTATAAAATCAAATATTTTAAACCAATTGTAATGAGGAGTTCTGTGTTGTCACCAGTACTTACTTGTCAACAGTTACTTTTACATTCCTATGTCTATTGAAACAAATATTTCTTTTTAATATTTGTTAACTAAACCTCTTTAAAAAGATTTTTCTTTTTTCGTAGGTGCTGAGGTACTGTCTGCAGAATTTGTACAGAGAACACAAGCTGAACCTACAACTAAAGAAACTTCTTCACCTGAAGATACTGATTTGGAAATCAAGAAGCCAAGGAAACTAACAAAACCAGATGTACAAAAGGTTCAAACTGTTGAGAAAGACGTAAAGCAAACAAAAAGTAAGACAATAAAAACCATAATGAAAGACAGCTATAAGCTTAAAGCCAGAAAGCAACTGGAACCTGGTAAGAATGTTGTTCTTTGTGTAACTTCATTAAAAATATTAGGGATCTCATGACTATCTGATTTGATCTGTACACAGTTTGGGCCTCTTTGAGACACTTCATAATCACTCAGGTAGCAAGCTTGGAAAATATGCAGTTCTCTGATAATTCAAACTTTTTAGAATGGGCCTTGCTTTTAAATCATATTAAGACAAATCCTCTAACGTATTTTATAACCTTGGTTTATATTTGGTATATGACCAGATTTTAACCTTATTGCAGTATAAATCCAGTGCTTTCAAAAATAGTGAAATTGCCACTCCCCAAAAGAATAAACTGTAGAGAATTTAAAAAGCAGTGTGGAAAGCTTGTTGATATAGCAGGTGCAAATGTTGGCTTGTAAAGACTGTCTAAAACTGAGAAGTGGTATTTAAGTGCCAAAATAAATGACGGAACAGGAAAGCCTATATATTTTCAAGCTCAGCATGTTTTACAATGTTTTACAGCATCCTTCTCTGGATCTCTCTTTCTCCAATCTTTCTTGCTCTCTGGCCTCTTTGCCAAGTGGAGGTTTTGGAGTGTAATTCCACTCCCTCCTTAGACTCAAATTATGAATAGCTATTGTTCTGTTTTTATTACAGCCCATAAAATATAAGCAGTGCTGTCTGCACCATGTGTGTGTTCAGCTTGCATGTGTTCAATTAGTACTCTTCTCCTGCACGTGCACCAGCTGTGGAGGAGATGGAGTCTCAAGGCTGAGCACCATGTCCTCCAAAGGCGTGTGTAGAGGGCACATCCTGTTGTTTCATTTTGCTTACAAAAATGCATAAGTATAGAATATTTTAGGGAAAGAACCTGGGAGCAGGGTCCCATCATGTGCCCCCGCCCCCCAAAGGGAAATATTTAGAAAGAAGAAAAACACAAATTAAATGACTTCTGGCTGAGACAAAATTTAACTCTCAGGACCCTATACAGAGATTATCTTCTCAGGCATTTGCACAAAGAGCGGGAAGGAGTATTTTTTATAAAGCTTTCCATTATGAGTCTACCTTAAGTCCTGTTAAATAATTTTTGGAGTGTTTTTATGTGCACATGCATAGAGACATGGGAATGGGTGCCTTCTAAACATTATGTAAATAACTAAAAATGTTACTGTTGTTCTGGAGTTTTGTGTCACTGGCTAGTTTCCACAAGGCAACATAATTACGCCTGGATCTTTATAAAGTACACAGTCTTTGAAATGCATGTGTCTGGATTCTGCTCCGAGAAGAACTGATTGTGTACAGCTAGGAAGCATGCATCAGCGGCACTCTTTTTCTCTTTTATAAAGACTTCAAAGACTCTGTGGAGAATTAAAAGCAACCTCCTGTTAATACAGCATTAAGGTTGTGAATGAAAATGAATAAAATGAAGCAATGCAAAAAATTAAAGCTCATGGAGCAGTTACATTGTACAGTATATGTTTTTTTCTTTAGTGGCTGGATTGTTTTAAATATATACTTGAGTATACAAGATGTGCGTAGGGTGCTCAAGTCACAATGTAAACTCACAGCTTCTCACTGTTTGTACAGCTCCTTGCATAACATTGCCCCAGTCCTAAAACTAGACAGTAACAATATTAATAGCAAAATCAAGTTTTGTGTTTTTGAACTTTATTTTAAATTTGCAAACTTATCGCTCAGTAAATACTTCTTTCCTTGTAAACTGGATATATTTGATATGGAAATCATTGAGAAGAAGTCACTGCCACAGTGCAGTGTTGACAGTCACTTTTAGGAGCAGAATCCTACATTACGCCTTTCTTGCGCTAGAAGTATGTGGATCTGTATTGATCAGATTTTATTTTTCTTGTGCAGAAAGGAAAGAGACTCCATCACTGTCCTCAGATGAAGTTCCATCAGAAAGTCAAGGAACAGCCAATGGTGCAAATGAGACTCACACAGAAATTGTTGCTACTCCAGATGCTAACCAGACTCTGAAAGGAAGTAATTGTGAATCGCATGCTTTGAATTTGTTGGCTGATCTAGCACTGAGCGCTTGCATTCCTCCACTTGCTCATGAAGATAATAGAACTGCCTCTCCGTATGGCCCGTCAAAAGAGCGACGCTCTCTTCGTAAAAGGAAGCCTTCGCGAATTGCTTCGGATCATGAATACCACCGAGTGGATAAACATCTAAAGACAGGATCCTCTTCTAGCAAAATACAGAATCAGAATCAGAAACTTCCTTGTCCTGCAAAACCTGATTTAAGAAAAGATTTAGCTTCTGTCCCAAAAGAGAAAAGCCCTGTTATTTCCAGCAGGAAGAATGGTGCAAGCCCTAACTCCGCAAAAGCTCGTCCATTGGTCTCCAAGGAGGTGTTAGATTCTTCAGATGGGAACAAACATTATTTTATTGCCTCTGAACACTCTTACGCCAGCTCACAGGGGTCAGAACATTCGAAAAAACACACCTTCCCAAAAGGAGCCCAGGGCCCAGCCGCCTTCAGAAATGGAGCCAAAAATGCAAAATTTGGTCCTCTGGTTGGTAAAGTTCTACCTTTTCGGCATCAGCACACCAACAGTCATCCACAGAAGCCATTTAACGACTTGCTTGGAAAACGCAGAAGAGGTGCACTGTCTTCCCGGTTAAAGGAAGACTTCTCCAAGTCTCACACAGTGAAGAGCTGTGACGGAGCTGTTAAGGTGACATGTCACTGGGAGCCAGAATACCTCTTCAATTTAGATAGCAAATACACCAACAATTCTTTAGAGAAAACTGTAATTCGTGCTCTGCATGGGTAAGTGGATCAGTGGTGATTAAATTCTAGATATGATTTCTTGCCCTCTCTTCTCTACACTACTTTAGGAAAACTTTTAAAAAGTGATCTCTTTGGCTGTGTCTACATTAGAAAGCTTAGTTCGGACTTCCTTAGTCCGAGCTAAGCAGTTCCAGATTAGTTCGGACTAACCATGGCTTTTTAGTTTGAACTAGCCATGCCTTTTAGTTTGAACCAAAAAGCGTAGCTAGTTCAAACTAAAAAGTTAGGTCAACCTAGAAAAAGCGGTTAGTTCAAACTAACCACTTATTTCTAACTTTTTAAGTTCAAACTAAGGCATCTAAATTGCCCTAGTTTGAACTAAAGTTCAAACTAAGTGCTAAGATTGAACTAAATAGTTTGAACTAGGCTTTGCTTAGTTTGAGCTAAAAAATTTTTTATAGGCAAAGCCTAGTGTAGACCCAGACCAAATTAGTTTAATTTGCTAGTGTAGACATAGCCTTTGTCATTTCTTTTAGAGCTCTCTCTTCGCTTCACTTGGAGAGAAGGCTTCAGGAATAATTTGAATACAGTAATTAACTCTCTTCCTGTTTGTTATCCAAACATGCTCAGTTGTTTTCTTTTTCAACAAGTTACGAGCACGTTGGATACCTGCTTACATGTTTGTACTTGGTGGTAGCATTCACTGAACTGAAAATCTGAAACTCCTTTATGACCACTCGTTTATAGCTACAAATCCCTCCCTTTTTCAGACAAGCAGAAAAACAACCGTTTAGTTTATAATTTAGACCTCCGGTAGCACCTCCCAGTATCTGAGACTTCTGAGTCCATTGAGCAGATATGAATTAGTTTTACACAACCAGCTGGAGAAATTGTTTATTTGTTTTTCTCCAGGCCCTGGGACCTGGCTCTGCCTGACGATGTGGAAGAAATGAAGCTTATTCTTCACATGTGGGTAGCTCTGTTTTACAGCAAATCAAATAAATTCCTAAGCAGTACAAGAAAGGTGGTAGAACACAGTAACCCTGAAAAATATGTATCAATAAACAGCAGTCTGGATGCTTTTGAATTAAGCGATGACTGTGAAGGATCTTTTGATCTAGAAAAGTGCCCTGCAGACTCTCAGTCTGAGGCTATTCAGGCTTCCAGCGATGCTCTGGATCGTTTTGAATCAAGTGAAGCCCACAAAGTATCGTTTGGCTTGACAAAATGTCCTGCAGACTCTCAATCGGAGGCCAGTCCGATTTCCACTGGGATCCATAGCACAGTGTCCTCTTCCTCCGAGATGCCGCTTTCTTGTGATGAACCGTCATCCACGAGTTCCATAAGGATTTGTTCAGACAGTGACTGTGGTGACCCGAGCAGCCTGCCTCCAAAAGATGGCCCACAAGAGGTTATTGTAGATGGCTGTGTAGATATTGCCCATACACTCAATAAGGTGAGATCATGGCTTTGAGTTACATGAGAAATACAACAATGCGAGGAAAGTGTACGTAGTTTGTAACAAAAACTCCTGCCTCTTAGATCCGTGCAAAGTCATGTGAAAATGGGGCACGAGGGGGCCCTGTTTTCCACTCTAGTGATCTCTGCTCCTACTGCTGGGAGACCATTTCTGGGTGCTGGAGGGAGCTGCGTCCATCCTGGTTCAGGGAATGGTGCCACCACAATGAATCCTTTGATGGAGAGGAACGTGGCAGAACAGAGAGAAGTGTGGGGAGTCCTGAAGGCTCTGAGCACGGCTTGCAGGCAGGAACTAATCACTGCCCTCTGCTTATTAGCAATTACTCTATTGCCAGCAAAAAGCTGCCATTGTCAAGGTGTTGGTGGTAAGCAGAAGGCAGGTTTGTACAGCAGCAGCCAGAGAAGGAAGCATGGGGATGTCTTTTCCCTGGCTGCAGCCTGCCAGCCTGCCTGCAGTGGGGAGAGAAACTGCAGGCTGGATGCTGGGGCTTGCTATGGGGACCCGACCTCTCCCTGCGTTCTCCGGGATTCAGGACTCAGCCCGTCCCAGCATTTCCTTCGCAGCGGTCAGTTCCCAGTAGGTGCAGCCTGGAGAAAGCAAGGAGAGGTACCATGCGCCTCTGGCATCCAGCCTCTGTCCCTCTCCTTGCTGCTGCCTGCCCTCCCAGCAGCTGCTTGTCTACTGTGCGGTCCCTGCGTGGAGGCCAGTTTGCAGGGTGCAGCCAGGGCAGGCCTTTCCCAGTGCTTAATTCCCTGCCTGCAGTCACGCAAGCCTGCCTGCAAGTGGGGCTGGTTTGGAAAAAAAAGAAGTATCGCCAGTGTCTGCTCTCCATTCTCATCCATGTCCGTGGGATGGGTTCCCAGCTCTGCGTTGTCATTAAACAGAAGCTGCTCACACCAGGTTTCTACTAAGTGGAGTCCACTGTGCGTCAGTAGCTCTTGGCAGACAGCTGAGCCCCCGTTCAGGCTTCAGAGTTTCTCTTAGTTTCTCTAGACATCACAGGCCTCTGGCCAAGGCTGGGAGCGTTTTTTTGCAGCTTATACCCTGGTAACATTGTTTGTTGTTGCGCATGAAGTCCTGTAGACCCTGCCACTTAGTGCTCAACCGAAATGTTTGTGATACAGCCCCTCTGTTTAAAAATGCAATGGTCAGACAGTCCCCATTCCTGAAGGCTCTTTGCATTTGGCATGTGCTCACCCACAGTTCAAAATAGCCTGAATATGTTGGCCTTTAGGGCATGCCGCATGGGTGTTTTGGTTTGGGTAGGGTGATTTAACAGTCTTTTCCTCTATAAAGTGTGTGTCATTGGGTATGGCCGCCCTGTAATGTCCCCTGCTGGCTGAGCACGGCGCTCCCTGCCTCAGTTCCCTTCCCCGGGGATGGCGTCCTCAGGCCTTCTCTGGGCAAGTCTCTAACCAACATTATGTATTTCAGTGTGGCAAAAGTCCAAAGATCTAAACAACAGAGAGGCTCTTCTGCCCTTCCAAGTGTCTCTTCAGCTTCTTCTCCAGCCCGTTTCCTCCCCTTTGTGGACCACCTTGTCAGCGTCTTTTTGGCTTTTGGATAGAGCCCTCAGCTCCTAGACTGGGACCCCTGCAGTGTCGGTCGGCCCCTCCTTCCATAGGAATGAGTCAGGCTGCAGTTCCAGCTCACACTGAATTCACTAGGCCCTTTTTTAAGGCCCAGGTGCCCACTGATGGTCTCCTTAGTCCTACCCCTCAGGCTGGGAAGTGACTAATTAATTACAGCACAGGCTCGTTTGGCCCCTTCTCTCTTTAAGAGGGCCAGTCGCTCACGGACCCTGGGATTTGCTGCTAAGCTGCTTTTGCTGTTTAATGACTTGTCAGGCTGTCTAGAGTCTGGGAGAGGTGAAATTTCTTTTCTCCTGGGTCCTAGTCAGAAAGTCAAAAATAAATGCACAATTTTAAAAACATATTTTGCAAATGCATCTGATGAAGTGGGCTGCAGCCCATGAAAGCTTATGCCCAAAGAAATTTATTAGTCTTTAAGGTGCCACAGGACTCTTGTTTTTGCTGTATTTTACAAAAATGTTCTGGTATCTTGAGCAAATTGCAAGACTATATAGGAATGTCCCCTTTTGCAGGTTAAAGCTTTTTAATATTGTACTATAAAAATTTAGAAGTCCTCTGAGAGGAGCCCAGCTGCTCTCTATGTAGTGGGTGATGTGCGGTATGGGGGTATGATTTCTACAGCTCACAAATGTCTTGCACGTTAATTGAGCTGCACCAACCCTGCTGGTGTGCTTCAGTGTAGACCGACTTTTGGCCATTTGAGGCTTGTTTACGTGATACAGTGATGTGCTCCACAAAGGAGGAGTACTTTCTGAGGCATGCTAACAAGTTGCACATTAATTGGTCCATGTAAACCTTGCTGGTGTGCTTTAACATAAAGCTGTTTGAAACAGCACTGCATTAAAGCATACTAGCAGGCTCCACATGGACTAATTAATGTGCAACACATTAGTTGGTTTTGGAAATCAGTTCCCTGGAGAGCCATCGCCCCACAGGTAAACAAGTCAGAGCTTTTACAGCCAAATTCAGCCCTCAGACTAGTGTGAACCATGCCCGTTGACTTCACTGATTCTGGTACTACAGTTAGGGGCCATATGTGGAATCAGGCCCCGGGTGGTGCACAGATGCACGGGCACATAGTGAGAGGCAGTCCCAGCTCCAAAGAATTCACGTTCTAATTCAAGACAAGATGTGATAAGTGAGAACAATAAAAAGTTGGAAAGAGAGGACAGGTGATAGAGACTGGCTGTGTAGTCTCAAAGCAGTTTTTAAAAAACAAGCATCAATATAAATAAACAAAACAGAAAATCAGGAATTCCTTGCCCCATCTCCTGAGCTGTTCCTGGTGACCAGTATCCTCAGATCTTGAGGGGGAGTGTGAAGGATGGGTGACATTTATGGGCTGACTTGTCTATTTTGAGGACTGAATTTGGCAGTAAAGATATTTGAGAAGTGAGTTTAAATTCATTTATCTGGGGGTTTTAAAAGAGATTGGCTGATGAAACTTTAGGAATTAAAAAAAAGATATATTCTCCAGCTGCAGCAAGCTTTCTCTTCCCACATTTATCCTTCTCAAAAGTTACAATTTGAACTTTGTCATTTCAGGCTGATGAAGAAAGAAAGGAAAGCGAGGGACTGCTGGACCCTATAATGTCTGCCATTAGCTCTACTTGCAACCCTTCTGATAAACACAGTGATACGAATAGGAGACCTGAAGAAATTTCCACTGATGAGTCTGGTGAAGCACATCAAGCCTTTAATTTAAATGAAGTTTCACAGAGTGACTTTGCTTATTCACAGGCAGAAGTTACAAAGAAGCAGGAAATTATTATTAACCCAGTGATTATGAATGATGATGCTACCATGTCTGAGGAAAGAAAGACACCAGACAACGTCAGTCTCTCTACAGAGGGTAAAGACAATTGCCAGGCTGATGGTAACAACTCACTAAACGTCTGTGAAACGGCACTGTTAGAAGTGAATACTGAGACAACAAAATATTGTAGCCCACATGGAAAAGTGAGAGAATTGAATGATCCATTAGAAGACCAAGGAAGAGGAGGGGAGCAAGAGGAAGAGGTGGAGGAAGATTATGACAGTGAAAGTATAGATGTAGAACCAATTGATTTAGCACTCTCTGGAAGTAACAATGTTGACCTGGGATATGAAGATGTGGACCAGGGTCCAGTGAGTTTAGTACTTCCTAAGGAAAGTTGCATGCCTGAAGACAGCAGAGCAATAACATTATCACCTGGTACAAGTCCTAGCCATGAAGTACCTTCTGATGAAATAACACAGTCTGCAGCTGTGCTTCCTGAGAACCAAGAAGTCACTATCCAACGAGCAGAGGAAATTCATGATGCTGATCTGGAACAAGAAGATATGGACCAGGAGCCAATTGGATTAATACTTCCTAAGGAAACTAGCACATGTGCAGATAGAAAAGCAATCAGTCCAGTTGATTTGAAGTCACCCTCTGGTAGTGTATTAACTCTGACGTTATCACCTGGTGCAAGTCCTAGCCATGAAGTACCTTCTGATGAAATAACAGAGTCGGCAGACAGGCTTCCTGAGAACCAAGAAGTTTCTGTCCAACCAGCTGAAGACATTAA
The DNA here is from genome assembly GCA_007922195.1 of Podocnemis expansa. Taxonomy (NCBI): domain Eukaryota; kingdom Metazoa; phylum Chordata; order Testudines; family Podocnemididae; genus Podocnemis; species Podocnemis expansa. Next base: position 2,849,970 of record ML682029.1, on the reverse strand, counting down.
ATCATCAGTACAAAGTAATTCAATAGAGAACAGCTGCACTTCTCAGGAAGACAGAGGGACTGGTTCTGTCGATGGTTCTCCAAGTGTTAAAGAACCAAATCGAAGCAATACTGCAACTCAAGGAGACCGAGAGAGCTCTTCTCCTGGCATGACAGAGCTGCTGAACAAACCTTCAGGAGCAAGTGAAAGACCATGCTTAGTCTTCGAAAATACAAACTTGGCTGACTCTGAAGCTGACAAAAGCTGTGACAAATTTAAGAATGCTAGAGTCTGTTCTGCTGCTGCTAAAAAGTCACCATGTAATGATGACCTAAATCAGATAAGTATGGATATTGCCTGTGAGGAACATGAGACCTCTCTTCTCAAACTGGTAGAATCAGTTTGTACTTTATCAGTGGATAATGAACAGTCTTTTACTAAAGAACATTTGGACTTAAGTCAAATTAACTTTGTAAACCATCAGTATATGCATGGTCTTATTTTGAGGGAGGAAGAGGCCAGTCCCTTTGACCAGCCCACTCAAACTGACCCCGAATTAATGACTGGTATTCCTTTTCATCAGCCCGGCAGCCCTAATAGGAGAGACGCTGAACAGCACAAAAGTATGTTAGAGCAAAGTGAGCATGATCCGGTACTTTGCAAAACTAGGACTTCTGGCCACACTGATCAAAGGGATGTTATGAAGAGGTGCGCCATCCCTGGGAGTCAAACAGATGTGTCTGCTGCAGGTGACGCCTCAAATTCTCATGATACAGAACAACGGAAAGACACGTTTCTAGAACATGAAATCCCTGTAGTTAAAATAGCAGACTTACTAGAGAGTGAGGAAGAGATTTCTTCAAATGACAAGCCCTCTGATGGTGCTTTTCAGCAGCATCATAGCCCTGTCTGCAGAGAGATGGATGCGCACAATAGCTTATCAGAACAAAGTGAGAAGGATCCAGTATTTTCCAAAAGTAGGAATTCTGACAACACGGATCAGCGAGAGGTGGAGATAACTTCTTCGGCCGTGGAAGACTTCTCAAGTTCTTGTTACACAGAACAGACCAAAAAAGATCTGTTTCTAGAACACGAAATTCCTGTTGGTAAAGTAGCGGACTTACTAGAAAACGAGGACAAAGAACCCACATCATGTGAGCAGTCTGATCTAGGAAGCCCTGGCCCGGCTCTGAGCACTGCATCTCTCTCAGAAGATGAGGAGGATCAGTTTGCACAAGCGTGTGAACAGAGCTCTCTTTGTGAAGGAACAGAACTGCTGAGTGACAGCATGATGGAAGAATCTAATATGTTTGCTGATTTCCATCCGACTGACTCAGAGGTCACTAGGGAAGCGATTCCTGTTTCCTCTTTTCCGATGCCTACAACATTAAGTGCACACACACGCTCTAGAGAAAATCTAGAACTTAGTGATTCTGAGGATGTTTTGGAGGAATATTTGGCCAACCGAGGTGCAAAATTCCCCACCAAAGGTATAGGTGTGCATTTGACCTTTGAAAATCTGCCATCTGAATCTTTTTCTGGAGATTCTGACCAAGAATATTTTGGAGGCACTGTGCATCCCACAGTTAAATTTAGGGGTTCTTGTAGTTCAAGAGCAATGGATGCTATCCATGCAACAACAGTTGCAAGGACTGATTATGATTGCTCACATACCAACTCAGAAAACAAAAGCTGTAAGAGCGATGTCTGGGACTCCTTGGAGGTGGACAGTCCGTTTTCAGTCATGGAGTCAGGCTGGCCCGTTGGGTTAAGGGCAGAGGATAGGTATGTGCCGTCTTTTGTCTATATTAAAGATGATCAGGGCCTCCCAAGGGTTTATCCGAACTTTACTGTCACCAAAAGGAACAAAGACACAACTAGAACTTTACAGTGTTCAAAGAGGCATGACCGTTTTGTGGAACGATCTGACTTAATAAGTTCCTTGACTAGGACCTGGAAGGTTATTGATGATCTTACCCAGAACACTTTAGACATGGAGTGTCTGCGTTTCAGTTATAAGCTAAAACAAGTAATAAAGAGTCAGAAATCACAACTTTCTACCTCCAGTATCTTTCCAAAAAGGTTTTCTCCCCAGGTGCTGTCTGAGACTTTGCCCTTCAGAGAGGCTCCTGAAATCCCTAGTGTAAACGCACCACCCAGGAGTAGGAGCCCCCTTCTGGTAACAGTTGTGCGTTCAGACGCAAGGCGGCGCAGACCAAGTTGGTACCTGAGAAGTGATAGGTACGCAGGTTTTGCTGAACCCCCTCTCTGCATCCCATGGCAGGATAAATTTAGCAGTGAAAGAAATGCCGCAAAAGTCAAAAGCCAAGACCGCGACTATGCTATTTCTTTACATCTCAGCAAGTTAAACTATGATAATAAGCTAAAAGAATCCCGGGGGGATATTTCAATCATTTTAAAAGAATATGCGGAGTTTGACAGGGTGATGATGAAAAGCATACATGCAAGTGACAAAGGAAGAGGTCAGAGCACTACCTCAGAGGAACCTGCAAGCAAGAGGGAAAAATGGAGATATTTTCCCCAAAGAACAGCCTCTTATGAGACCATGATTAGTGACTTATGCAACACTCTCCACTACAGACTGAAAAGTGTTGTTAAAGAGGCTTGCAAAAACGCTTGCATGTTCTACCTAGTTGAAACAGAAGATGATCCTTTCTTTGTGCGAATGAAGGTAATGTGGCAACTTCTAAATCTCCCTGGTTTATTAAAAACTGTTAGTGAACTTTGCTTGTTATAATGTTAAATTGTACCGTTGGCTTACGTCAGGAACGATGTGGATGGATGGTCTCTTCCACATGTGATTTGACCAATGCTCGCTCACCTCTGCTGACCTGCAATATTTCCCACTGTGTCAGTCCTATGGGGACCCACATAGCTCCATGGCGCTCCTGATCCTCTGTTGAGTTATCTTGGCTCTCTGGAGCCATAATTCAAACCAAAACAAACAAAGAGTCCTGTGGCACTTTTAAAGCCTAACAAATTTCTTTATCACATGAGCTTTCGTGGGAGAAAATCCCACTTTGTCGGACACTTTGAAGATGGGGAACTTAGAGAATCATCTTGAAAGCATCTGGTGAAGTGGGATTTTCTCCCACGAAAGCTCATGAGATAAATAAACGGATTAGTCTTTAAAAGTGCTGCAGGACTCCTTGTTTGTTTTGCTGAACTAGACTAACACGGCCACCCCTCTGGAACAATTCATACCAAATTAAGCTGAAGTGTCTGGTAGTTTCGTAGTACATAAACGGGGAACAAGGATCAGAGATTACCAGACTAATTTTCACTTGTGACTGAAGAAAAGACATGATCTTCAGGCACAAAAGGTTGATCCAGCAAATCACTATTTTGTTCCTAAGAATAAAGAAAATCAGTAAACCCTTGGATGAGCTATCAACCACATGCCAACTGGCTAAGGTTGAATTTGCTGGGCTTCGTCGTGGCATTACTTTGTGCACACTTCATAACGTTTTTTTGCTTACGCTGGGAAGAGTGGAAGGCAGCTGTTGCTCAGCGTGTGTCGTAGAGTTGCACAGTTCAGGAGTAGTTCTGGCTGCTTCATTGTCCTGGAGTCTGAGGTGATTACTGCTGTGGGGATGTGGTTCATCCGAAGAGGAGAATGTGCACCCATTTCAGGTGGTGTAAACTATGGTGGGCAACTATTTAGGGCAGTTAGTTGTAGAGAGCACGTTGCACCCATGTTCCATAGACTGCACTGGCCTTTTTTGTTGGCTTTTGGTCCCAGTTCAAGATATCGGTTCCTGTATCACCTGAGAAACAGACCTCTCTTACTGCGCCTGATCGTGACAGCTGAGTTTAACCGAGAGTCCAAGTCTTTTGAACATCTGTTTGCTGCCGTAAGGTGGTTTTCGGAACAGGGTCTTTGACATTGGGGTTTGTTTCCCCAATTAGGCTAGAGTTTCATGGGGAAAGCTTGTTTCAGCTGCACTGGCAATAGGAACAGATGGCGAGCCAGTGTAGACAGTCACTGGCGTCTTCCACTGTTTTTCTCTACACCAGTTCTGAGCTGGTCTAGCAGCCATGGTGGTAAAAACAAGGGTTTGTGCCAAAGCCTTCTCCGTGCACATGGCTGTGCCTTTTCTAACCAAAAAAAAAAGGTGCCCTTTTCATGAGACTGTTTCAGTTTTGCATCCAATCAAAATAACATCTCCCTGTGTACCTGACTGCCAGACTCTAGTTGTGTTCACTTTCTGCCAATGAAATTGACAGAAGCTTTCCTGGAGAGGCGCCCACTGCGTCCTGTTGGGAGCTCTTCTCTTTTGCACGCAGGTTGCAGGGCTCTTGCAAATTACATATGTGAAGTTGACAAGCGTCTTCAAATGAACAGCCAGGAAGCCAAAACATTCCAGTGCAGAGCTCCTGAAACAGATTTTTCCTGGAGACCTTTTCCATGAAAAATTGTGCATTTTTGACCTTTTGTCCCAATGTAGGACATGCACAAAAAAAATCAGACGTAACGTTTTATGCGGGAAGGTATTTCTGTTTTCTAGCCAACTCTAGTAGCCACATCCTTTGTCTGACAGAACTGTAGCCTGACTTTCAGGACATCATGGAAAGAAAGCACATGTCCTAACTCAGGGGTCTCAAACATGCGGCCTGTGGGCCACATGCGGCCCCTAAAGCTTTTTCCTGCGGCCTGCAATGACGCTATTGTTACCAATAGTCGCAATATTGTTGTATGGAGAGGTTTCAGTGGTGCGGCCCTTGGCCTAACATACTAGTCCTCATGTGGCCCTCGTGGTGATTTGTGTTTGAGACCCCTGTCCTAACTCATGTTTTTCTATGTAGTTGATTGACATCTACTGGGAAAATAGCACTGCAAGGCAAAGATTATCCAACAAGTTCTTGGAATGTATTGGAGATAATTTTTTATTTCAAAAGGTGGAGAAGGCTACTGGGGAGAGGCCATTCTTGACTTGATCTTGACAAATGGAGAGGAACTGGTTGAAAATTTGAAATTGGAAGGTAACTTAGGTGAAAGCGATCATGAAATGGTAGAGTTCATGATTTTAAGGAGTGGTAGAAGAGAGACCACCAAAATAAAGATGATGGATTTCGGGAAGGCAGACTTTAGCACACTCAAAGAGTTGGTAGGTAGGATCCAGTGCCGGACCAATGTATTTTGGTGCCTGGTACGTGCCTGGAGCAAGAAGCACAGAACATGCCCTCAAATTGCACAGTTAAATGGAGCCACTTGATATGCGCCCAGGGCAAAGCCCTGGTTACCCCATCCTAGTTATGGCCCTGGTAGGATCCCATGGGAAGTATGTCTAAGAGGAGAAACAATTGAAGACAGCGGGCAGTTTTTCAAAGATACAGCATTATGGGCACAAGAACAAACTATTCCAGTGCATAGGAAGAATAGGAACTATGGCAAGAGACTACCCTGGCTTAACCAGGAGATTTTCAATCACTGAGAATAATGAATCCTACAAAAAGTGGAAGCTAGGACAAATCACAAAGGATGACTATAAACAAATAACATGATCATGTAGGAGAAAAATCAGAAAGGACGAGGCACAAACTGAGATCAAACTAGCTGAAGGCATGAAAAGTAACAAAATTTTTTTTTAAATACATTGGAAACAAGAAGATGAAGGGCAGCGTAGGGCCATTACTCAACAAACAGGGAAAAACAATAACAGAAAATGTGGAAATGGCAGAGGAATTAAATGATTTCTTTGTGTTGGTCTTCACCGAGAAGATTGGTGGTGATTGGATGCCTGATAAAGAGGAGGGCAGTAAAAATGGGATAGGATCAGAAGCTAAAATAGAGAATGAACAAGTTAAAAGTTACCTAGACAAGTTAGATGTCTTCAAGTCATCAGGGCCTGATGATATGCACCCTGGAGCTGACTCAGGAGATTTCTGAGCCATTGGCTGTTACCTTTGAAAAATCAGGGAAGACTAGAGTGGTCCCAGAGGGCTGGAAAAAACCAAATATAGTGCACATCTATAAAAAGGGAAATAAGGACAAACTAGGGAATTATAAACAAATCAGATTAGCCTTTGTACCAGGAAAAATAATGGAACAAATAATTAAGAAATCCATTAGCAAACATCTAGAAGAGAGTAAGGTATTAAGTGATAGCATGGATTTGTCAAGAACAAATGTCAAATCAGCCTGATAGCTTTCTGTGATGGGGTTACAAGCCTTGTGGATAGAGGGGAACTGGTAGCTGTGGCTTATCTGGATTTTAGAAAGGCTTCTGCAGCGGTCTTGCATCACCTTCCCATTAACAAGCTAAGGAAGTACAGCCTGGATGGAGCTGTGTTAAGATGAGTGAAAAACTGGTTGGATAACCACTTCCAGAGAGTAGTTGTCAACAGTTAACAGTCATACCGGAAGGGCATAATGAGCAGGGTATTGCAGGGATTGGTTCTGGGCAGAGGCGTCTCTGGCCTCGGGAGGGACCCGGGGCATGGGCTCAGGCCCCGCCCCTGGCCCGCAGGCCCCGCCCCCTGGCGGGGGATAAGGCCGTAAGCCACCAGGGGTGTCTAGGCCCCGTATCCCTGGCCGGGGCAGGGGCCAGAAGCGGCCGCGGGTGGCTGGGTCCCGCATCCCCGGTCAGGGATGGGGCTGCCACCGCTGTGAGCGGCTGGGCCCTGGATTCCCTGCCGCGGCTGTGGGCAGCCAGGCCCTGGATCCCTGGCTGGGGACGGGGTCACCGCAACCACCGGGGGCTGGGCCCCGGATCTCCGGCCCGATCAGGCCGGAGACCGGGGCCACCAGATCCGGGGCACCAGCGCTGGGATTCGGGTCACGTGCCCTGGGTGCCCGGTGCCAGCGACGCCTCTGGTTCTGGGTCTGGTTCTGTTCAATATTTTCATCAGTGATTTAGATGATGGCATAGAGAGTACACTTATGAAGTTTGCTGATGATGCAAAGCTGGGAGGAGTTGCAAGTGCTTTGGAGAATAGAATCAAAATGCAAAATGATTTGAACAGATTGGTGAAACGGTTTGAGGCAAACAGTATGAAATTCAATAAAGACAAATGCAAAGTACTCCACTTAGGAAAGGACAGTCCATTGCACATATACAAAATGGGCAATGATTGCCCAGGAAGGAGTACTGCAGAAAGGGATCTGAGGCAGGGGACCACAAGCTAAATAGGAGTCAACAGTGTAACACTGTTACGAAAAAAGCAAACACCATTTTGGGATGTATAATAGGAATATTGCAAGTAAGACATGAGAAGTAATTTTTCCACTCTACTCGGCCCTGATTAGGCTTGTACTAGAGTAGTGTGTCCAGTTCTGGGTGCCTCATTTCAAGAAAGATGGGGACAAAATGGAGCAAGTCCAGAGAAGAGCAACATGAATGATTGTAGGTCTGGAACATTTGGCCTATGAGAGAAGATTGAAAGAGCTGGGTTTGTTTAATCTGGAAAAGAGGAGCCTGAGAGGGGACATGATACCAATTTTCAGGTACCTTAAAGATTGTGACGAGGAGGAGGGAAAAAAATTGTTCTGCTTAACTGCTGATGATAGGACAAGAAGCAATGGGCTTAATTTACAGCAGGGGAGGTTTAGGTTGGACCTTAAGGAAAAAAAAATCCTAACTGTCAGGGTGATTAACCGCTGGACTAAGTTGCCTAGGCAGGTTGTGGAATTGCCGTCACTGGATGTGTTTAAGAGCGGGTTAGACAAGCACTCGTCAGGGATGGTGGAAGAGGGTCCTTGGTCCTCTCATGAGTGCAGGGGACCAACTCGATGACCTCTCATGGTCCCTTCCAGTTCTCTGATTCTGTGACTGGGTGTGTGTGTGTATATATATATTTGTGGGGGAACACACTTCCCCAAGAGGAGGTGTAATATATAAATTGAAATGTGCATCTAACCAAGGCTGTATTAGAGCATGATGAGTTGAGATGATACAGGTGCCCATGCTGACCATTCTAAATGTGTCCTCACTGCATACTGGTTGACCCAGGGAGCATTCGCTGCAAAATGACGGTCATTTTTTCTTGCTCTTTCTCTTCTTGTGTGGTGTTTGAATAAGTGGTAAACTTATTTTTAAAGTTTTGTGTTAACATTGAGAGTAAGTTGAATTTTCAGGTAAATAAATTATTTTAGTAACAAAGTAACCAATAACCAAAATTCACTGTGGGCGTGTTGATAAAATAGCTTGCTTTTTCCAGGTCTGATTGGCACTTTCATCTAATAAACCTGGATTGTGTAATGGCAAACTTTACATAAATGGTGTTGCAGAACTGGGGTGAAAATCCACAAAACAAGATTTATTTTTCATGCTGGTCTTGAGCATATCAAGAATCTAAGCGTCCAGGTTATTTGCAAATAAATCATAGCTTTCATTCTCAGTTGGAAAGTGTATTAAACGGCCCACTTTTGTTAAGGTGTAAAAATGTTGACTGTACAAGCATTCTTACTTGTTGTAATGGTTTGTGTTTCAGAGCTTACTGAAGAAAGGTGGCCACACTGAAATTGAACCTTTGAATTTCTGTAAATCACACCACCTGGAGACGGACAGGCTGATGGTCATTATTAGAAATGAGGATATATCTTTGCATATTCATAAAGTAGGTTCAGGGGTATCTTTCTTCAAAACTGGAAATACCATCTATTAATACGTTTTTAGATAGATTTCTTATTTTGCACCCATCCAGCGTTCTATCTGTAATTGTTTGCATCTGCCTGTTAACTGGGGTTTTCCTAAGAATTTTGCTGTTTAAAGTTAATCTAATACTCCTGCAAATGTGCATAGCTAAGGGGTTGTAAAAAAAAACAAAAAAAAAAAGGGCCCATTTCTTTCAATGCTGTTGCTCCACTTTGTACTAGAGAGTAGCTAACAACCTCAGAAGTCACTACAGACCATGTAGGACACCCGTCTGTCTGGGTTGCCTGGTTTAACCAAATTTAGCTTTTCCAAGCCTGCAGAGTAAACCAGAGCGAGCCAGGGTCAGAACGGAGGAATCCCTGGCTCGGAGGCCCCTGCTGAGATCCATGTCAGCATTTTAGTAGCTCCGGTTGCCCCGTATCTAACTGCTGCACGTAGGGTGGAAAACCCAGGTGAGGCTTTTACCGAAGTCACTTTGCACTGAGTGGGCACAGGAATAGCCGTTTTCTGAAATCATACCGTGGGAGAGTCTTCATTCAGAATAATACTTTGGGGTCTGATCTTAAGTCCTGCATTTCCTCAATGAGTCTTGTGGCATTTTTAAAGACTAACAAATTGATTTATTGCGTGAACTTTTGTGGGAGAAAATCTCGTGTCATCAGACACTTGAAGATGAGGTAGGATTTTCTCCCATGAAAGCTCATGTGACAAATAAATTTGTTAATATTTAAAAATTGCCAGAGGACTCCTTGTTTGTTTTGCTAAACTAAACTAACACACCTGCCCCTTTGGAACATTTTCTCACTGTTACCTATTGGATTATCCCAGTATTTGCTAAGTCTAAAATGTGACCAGAGACTATTTATGAAAGCACACCTTCCTATCCACATCTTCAACCTTTGTCAGTCTTGTTTAACCTGCATGGTTCAAGATGTTCCCCACATTCTGTGAACCAGTTTTGATTATGGTCTCACATCTCCACGGCTCACCAAACCCAGGTCTGTGGACTCAACATTTCCAAGCCTGTGTTTAAGCTTCTGTATCGCAGTGTAAACCTGAGCTGAAAATTGCTGGACCTGGCTCTCATCATGCCTGGGCTACCATGTTCATACTGCCCTGTGCATAGGGTTACCAGATGTCAGGCAAAATGAGGACATGTCCTCCTTTTTACCTTCACGTCCTCCATCTGACAGGCATTTTAAAATACATGATTTTGTCTGGCTTTTTTTCTTAGAGGGGTTAAAGTATGCTGGAATGCCACGGAATACCTTATTTTTAGGGGAAAGCGTTCCAGGGCCCCCTAAAAGCAGAAGAATATGACATTAATACTACATTTTCTCCATGTGTCCTCCAACATCCTCCTTTTCATGCTTCCCTGTCTTCCTTTCCAGGCTTTGGTATCTGGTAGCCCTCTACCTATGCAGACTTCTGACTCCTGTCTGTGGCTTGACCTGCATCCACGCTGCAGGACGGTTGAATTTGAACCTGAGTCCCAGCAGGACTTGGGCTCTGACACGTCCCTTTAGCAGGGTCCTAGGACCTGAGATCTATGTGCTTGCTGACATGAGTCAGCCTGCTTTGTGTCTTGTGTCTGTAGACAGAAGGAGGTCTTGGGCTCAAATCTGAGTCAGAGCCTGGGCTTAGCATGCAGCGTAGACATACCTGTTTTTCTTGAATTGCTGGTGGAGGCCGTCAGTGCCTAAGTAGCTGCCTTTGGCAAGGAGTGACAGAGAGGTACCTCGCATCCTCAGCAGTGACCACAACTGGACTAGAGAGAAAGAGGCTCTGACAGAATCCCATTAAGTTGTCCACAGCTAGGAGGGACTGTGCTATGGAAATTTAAGGGAGGGAGTTATAAAGCAAGAGGAACTGAGTCGCATCCTCCAGCAGGGACACTGGGTCTCAGAAAAAGAAAGGATGGGAAAATTTCCTGATTCTGCAAGGTGAAGTCTAACTAGTTAAAAAGTACATTTGGAACATGAAGAATGTTTTTTGCCTTTAACAGATTCCTTCCTTACTGAGATTAAAGCTCTGTCCCAATGTGACATTTGCGGGAGTGGACAGCCCGGAGGACATAATGGATCACGCTTACCAGGAGCTCTTTCACATGGGTGGTTTTGTGGTCTCTGATGATGAAGTGTTAGGAACTGTAACTTTAGGTGAGTCTCATTAAACCTCCCCCCAATTTCTGAGCGAAAACTGTTCATCTTTGCCGCAGGAGGGTCATTATGGTATTGTAGTAAGGGTGACTTAAATAAGGGTTACAGGACGGCTGGGAAGACGCGTGACTCTAGAAGGCCTGAGAGCAGCGGGAGCCTGTAGAGAGATGAGGATAGGTAGCAGAAGCTCCTGCCAGTGGAGCATTTTCCTACACGACAGACAGGTTGCCAGAGGCTTTCTGTTTTTTCGCTTAAATGCTTTTGAAAGGCCTGACATTGACTGCCCTCTGCCCACAAAATGGGCACTGTGACAAAGAGCGGCTGTGGAGTTCAATGTCAGCTGAGACTGACAGCTGGGGCATCAGTTTTGTGTGGTTTGAACATCTGTACAGTAGAAACGAGGCAGAAATTCCCACTGATTCATTTCACACAGGCCGAAGGACAGTGGTTAGTGAGCAACGTCTTTTGGCCAGTGCCAGCCTTCGTTGGATTGACTGTCAAAATGGAGGTGAAAGATGCCTCTGTTCTGATAGCCCCTTGAATTCGCTCTGGAAAGAGCACAAACATCTCATTCACTTTTTGGCCTTTGCTCTTTAAAAACACGCTAATGTGCCTTTTGTGTTCAGTAACGCTTGGACTTCTGGTCTGACAGACACCACCGGACTCCGCACTGAAATCTTTTATGCCCACAGGTCAGCTGAAGGAAACTGTTAAAACACTGGAAAAGCTGAATGATAATGGGAGGTGGAAATGGCTGCTACACTACAAAGAAAGCAAAAAATTAAGAGAAGATGTAAGGTAACAACAGCACTGACTGAGTTCCCACGGCTTGTCTGTGCGGCACAACAGGGTAGTACACAGAGGTGTGATTTCTAGAAGTCGTGTGGCACTTTGAGACTAACAGATTTATTTTTCACATGAGCTTTCGTGGGAGAAAGTCCCACTTCCTCAGATGCTTCGAAGATTCACCCATCTTCGAAGCATCTGAGGAAGTGGGATTTTCTCCCACGAAAGCTCATGCAAAAAATAAATCTGTTAGTCTCAAAGTGCCACACGACTCCTTGTTGTTGTTTTTTGCTGGACTAGACTAACACGGCTATCCCTTTGAAAAGTGGTTTCTAGAGCAATACATTGGGTTCTCACTGCCCATGTAGAGCCTGGTGTGACGAACCACAGGATATCTCCTTTCTCTGGATATAGTCCCCTTCCAAACAGGATTGCATTAACACATGTTATGTGCTTTTAAGACCACACCATCAAGAGCTTTGGAGGTCTGGGCCTAACACAGAGTGCTCTAGAAATCACAGCCACAGAGTTGGCAGCGTGGCACCTTTTGACAAGGCCCCGGGCTGATTCATTTAGCATTCAGCACCTTTGCATGGCCTTTTATCGGTTGTGTAATACATCCTGACCTCACTGTCTTCAGTAAGTCCGGTGGACTGGTAGAGCTAGCTCACTGTCTGAAACTTAGTCTTGATCCCTTGTTGGAGTGAGTAAGGGCCTTGAAGTTCTGCTGATGTTACTTTTCTTTTACAGGACCAATTTTTACATTAGCAAAGCTTGTCTGAGACAGATCAGTAAAAGCCAGGAAGCTTCACAGCTGGAGTTGATCGCCTCTTAAATTTTGGGCTCTGCTCCTCTTAGCTTTGCCATGGATGGTTTGTGTGATCACATGCTAGACAGCAACTCAGTGGCCAAACCAAGGGTGAAACTGTTAAGCGATGACTCGCTGTTTTCTCCTAATTATTAGAATGCAATTCCTCTCAGATATAGACACACATCTTTAATCAGTTAACGGGGCATCTGAGAGAAGGCCTTATTCAGTGAAACCACACATAATATTACACACACACAACAGTGGGAATAGAGGTTAGGGTTGCAAGTCCAGAGTTAGAAAATGCCTTAATTAAGGTTGCTTGTGCAACCTTAATTCATCTACCTTGTGTGTATGCATGATGTTCTTTAATTAAAGGAGGATGTTATCTTTCCACATGGCACCTGCTTCATTCAGCGTACAGACAAATTGAGCAGCGACACTGCGTGCAAAATTCTATTGCATAGGCAATTAAAAAGCTACTGAGGCTGCATCGAAGTTAATTAGGTCAGATCCTGAAGTGAGCAAACTCCCATTGAAATCATTTGGAGCCTTACCTGTGTAAGGACATCAGTGTTTGGTTTAGAGAAGGCTGTTTGGAGTGGATTGTGTTTTTTTCAATTGATATTAACAGGAAATTATTCATTTGCAAATTTCCAGTAAGCTATTTCAAAAAAAGTGCATTTGACTGTACTGTTATTAAATTGTCAGATCGAATTAGGGTCAGCGTAAGCTTTGTAAAGGCAGAGCCAAGGTTAAAGGGATACTTGTCAACCTGAAATCTAATTCGTTTAAAAAATGAGTTAAGGTATTTTCTGGTCCTAAACTTGCTACTAAGTCCCCTGGCTAATATTTGTGGCTTTGTATTTTTTAAAACATTGTTCTTTCCTGTTGCTATGTGAAAGACTCACACAAACAGAAGGGGACTGGACTGTGCAAGGAAAACAGAGTAACTAACTAGTCAGGAAGTCCTGTCAAACGGACAGAATTATACATACTGGAAAAAATAGAAAAAAGATCTTTTTTTAAAAATGAAAACAAAACAATTTTTGTCTTTTAAACATTCCCCTGCTGCTTTTTTAATCTTCCTCAGCTAGGGAATGATCCAGCAAGTGGATGCTACTGGGATGAACGGTGAAAACCAAGCAGTCTGTTTTCACTGCCTGAGCAGAGAGAGATACAGACAGGGACATGGGTAAAAAGTAAATCAGTTTGTAAAATTCTTTCACCTTCAGTGATGTAATGTGCTAACATGAGTCAGACAATTTCAGTTCTTTAAAATCTGCTTTTCCATTGAACAGTGAGCCTTTGATTAGCCTGTGGTGTCTGAGAAACGTTGGGATTCTGTGCATACATCTACAGTGCAAAAAAAAAGAAAGAAAAACCCCAGCAGTAAATCTTAGCATGGAGTAGGCACATCATTAAATGTCACTGTGTAGATGTTCCCCTTTGGGTTCGGAGCTAGGAGGTTTCAGATCCTAAGCTTTAGACCTCATGGGAACCTCGACGCTGCGCTTCTTAGTATCATAGCCCAAGTCTGTCAACCCAGGCTGTGAGACACACCGCAGCAGCTTTTTGTCTGCAGTAGAGGTACCCTCAATGGGCTCCCTAGTCAGAATTTACCACTCGCAGGCCTCTCTGCAGATGCTGGGTGCATCAGTGGAACCGTTACCTCTGTTAGACTCAAGCAGCTCTTCTTAAGCCCTGTTACGGTGCCGATTTCGACACCTGAGATGACAAAAACAAGCTATCCTCAGACTGTCCATGGTACGCAGCAGGCAGGTTTGGGAACTCCCTTGGCAAACTTTCTTGCAAGGTGGCTGGGTGGTTTTAGAGCTGGAGTGACAATTGCTAACGTAATTTCATTAGCACCTGTTCAAAAGCCTATGGACCAGTAGGGGAGCAAGGAACAGGTGTGTAAAACAAAGGCTTTCGATATTCTCCAGGATTATTCTGTCTGAATGTAAACTGGTGCCACGATTCCTGTGTAAAACTTGTTTCTGGGCCACCAGGGTGGATTCGACTGCGCACAAAAAGAGCCTGATCCTGAAATCGTGCCAGGAAGCTAATACCATTGAAGTTCTTCACTACCACCAGTGTGACTCCAAATCTTGCACAAAATCAGAGCATCTGAAGTGCTTGTTGAACTTGCAGGTTCAGCACATCAGGGCTCGGTTTGCTGTTTACCTCACAGGTAAGAGATGAGCTCCTGGGACTGCTAAGTACTTGTTACACGGTAGCACTATTTGGCGCCGGTCAGCACTCAGGCTGGATGCTTTGTGATTTTAAAATGGACAGTTCCTGCCTTCAAATTGTTTACGGCTAACGAAGGACAGACACAGTAGGTGGGTGTGAAACACAGCATGAGGCAATGGTAACCAAAACGGGAATGTCCAATGGCACTTGGTTCTGAACGGGGCGTAGCCATGGGCGGGCCTGGGCCCACCCACCGTAGCACCTGGCATTGGTGCAAACTTCACCGCCACGGCTGCAGGGCCCGCCAGGAACCACTGGCTATGGCTGTCGGCCCCTGGCCTGGCCTGCAGCTCTGGCAGCGAAGTTCTTGCAACTGCTGGGTGTTGTGGTAGGTCACCGCCTCTCCCCCTCCCACAGCTCCGCTTGCTACGTAACAAGTGGAGTTAGAGCGCTGGTGCTTCGGCTCTGCTTGCTATGGAGCATTTCAGGCAGTTTTCAATCACATGCCACGAAGCTGTCCTTGGCCAGGCCTGCCTTGCAGACTCAGGGGCTCCACCAGAAAATGGAGGTGGGGAGAGGCTATGCCCCTGGTTCTGGAGTCTCTTAAACATTCCCTTTGAATGACAAAGAGATTTTGAGATGAACTGAAATTGGTGCAAACAAAGAGAGGATTCATTTGGGAGTTAGACCTTAATTAACTCAATGCTTATGAAGCAAGCACCTCTAGTGCCCTCTTACCCTAATAAAGAGGGCTGTGTCTGATGTAGGGGATTAGAAACATAGACTTTTTTTATTCCCAGCTTTTTAACTAGCTGGCTTTTTTACTCGAAGGATGTCACCTGACCTCTGTGTTTCTGTTCCCTCTCCTTCAAAAAGAGCATGATGATGTGATAAGATGCCCTCAGGCTGTCAGGTCCTCTGTGAATGCTGCATAGATGAGTGTTTTCTCATAAGCTCAAAGGGTATGTCTACACTGGAGGCTCAGTGAAGTCAACTTAACAAGGTGGACATTAAGTTGACTTAGAGCATCCATATTCGAAAGTCCTGCCCACATCCACACTGGCAGCTGCTACGTCGACTTAACGCTGAAGTCGACCTTATTAAGGCGACTTAAGCCAGTGTAGTCGGGGCATGGCCCTTAAATCAACTTAATAAGGTCGACTTAAGGGCTATGCCCTGTCTGCACTGGCTTAAGTCGACTTAATACAGTTGAATTAAGAGCTTTAAGTTGACCTTGCAAAGTGGTGTTATTAAGTCGACTCAAGGAAACGCTTAACTTGACTTAATAAATTCTAAACGTGGACAGACCTTTCTTTAGGTCAACTTAAGGAAGGTTAAGTTGACCTAAGGCTCCAGTGTAGACAAACCCAGAGAGTGGTGCACAGCATTTCAATCTAAAGAGGTAGAAAATAGATGGTCCATGAAACAGTCATGGCTAATAAAAATAATGGTACTTGGTTTTGCATACGCTGGAGTGTCTTCCCTTGGATATTCTCACAGCGTTTTGCAGAAACGTAGGGGGTCAAAGCACAGAATAGCCTGGCGAAGTGATGATGTTCCCTGCTCCTTAGAGCCGTGGAAGCTGATAGAGGACCAGTGTCAAACAACCGGAGCAGGAAGCTGATCCAGCTCTCTCATTCCAAAACTTTAGTCCCTGCACAGCTTCCTCGATACTGGTGTACAGTACTGCAAAATTCCACTTGCTAACTTTTTTTGCCAGGCAAATAAAATATCAATTGTTTCATCATAATTCATCCC
Source organism: Podocnemis expansa (assembly GCA_007922195.1). Classification (NCBI taxonomy): domain Eukaryota; kingdom Metazoa; phylum Chordata; order Testudines; family Podocnemididae; genus Podocnemis; species Podocnemis expansa. The sequence continues at coordinate 2,833,666 of ML682029.1, read as the reverse complement.
AGTAAAGGGCTGGAGAGAGTAGAATTTTGGGCATGCCTTAGCCAATTTTCATGCCAGTTTTTCAAGACTGGTTATGCACTCATATATTTTCTTATATTTCATAATCGTATTATTGGCTGTGCAACAGATACAGAGCACTTCCCATTAATCTGCTGAAATTTGCAAAGCAGCAAATAATGATTGGTATTAGCCACTTGATCCAGGGAGATGAACCAACTTCTGCCATGAGGAAGGGAACACCAGCTAGCTGGCTGTTTATCAGTTCGACAGTCCTGAGTAACTTAAGGTTTCTGTAAGCGCAAAGAACTATTTCATTTCATCAAGTATTCTTCCTGCTGCTTTTCCATTTGCAGATAAGCCCAGCATCAGCAGAGACGCCTTTGAAAGCAAAGGGTTCCTAGTCACCGATGTAAATAACTTCACGGCAGCTGTGCAGAAAGCAGTCGCCCCGTTCAAAAGCAGCTATTGGTAAGAGAAATGAGGGACATGATGGGAGAACCTCGAGCAGGAAGTGCATATGCCCTTGCTGGGAATTGTGAACATGCAGAAGAAGCCAGTCAAGTAACAGCTTCTGATGTGAACTTCTGACTAGTGGAGGGAGTGTGCCCGGCTGTGGGTGCGAGAGTGGAGTACTGAATTACTCAAGACTTGGCAGATCTCCCCTGTTCCTCATGGGGGCTTTGTATAGCTTCCGCCCATCTTTTCCTTCCTGTCATTGCAGGAGCCTGAATGCTCGAGTGCACCATATCGGGCTGTTGGAGAGGGATGACGTTCCCTTTGGAACTAAATCCCTTATCCCCACCACGACCCAGGAGCTGGGATTCCTGAGTGCTAGCTACTGGCTTTTGCTCTAGGGCTTTGCCTCAAGGGCTAGTGCCCCCCAACTCCCAGCGAATTAAGATGGGGGACAAGCCAGGTATTCCTACAGCACGTGCTGCCTTCCAGCAGCTAAAAACCGGACGTTAAGGGTCAGAATGCAAACACAGGACTCCTAGAGCCTCTTTTAGGACATGTCCCACACTTGCTTACCTGCCTTGGCACATGCTCCTTGTTGAATCCCTTGGGGGTTCTCGAAAGCTTTGAGGGAAAGGCAGAAAAGCACAGTCCCTGCTTCCCAGCCTGCATGCCTCCAGTTAAAGCAGGGGGCTGCCAGCCTGTCAGCCACAGCACAGAGAGCTAGGCCTTCTTGCTCTCAAACCGGGCCTTTGAGTAGGGAGACAAGCTGTTTTGAAGGCAGCACTGTCCTTCAGGCCTTGCCTATGCCTGAGTTTTGTCAAGGAACGGCAGCTTTCAGCCCCAAAACAGTGGAGGCACACAGTGTGATGTGCCGCCCATCGCCAAAACTCTCCGGCTTTGGTGACAAAATAAAACTACTGTGATGAGAGCTGTAGAGCTTTGTGCAGCAGGCATCAGCGTAGACACGGTGACAGACCGTGCCCCTATGTAAAACAAGCAACACTTCATTGAAGCCTGTGGCTTCTTCCTGAGATTCCCCGTCCGTTCCCTTTGTTCTGCAACGTGGCCACATGCAGCCGGTTCTTCCATTTCTTTAGCAGCTCCTCCTCCAGCTCCTTCATTGGTTCCCCACCATGCCAGCTGTCCCTGCCTAATCAGCTTGCTGCCACTGGCCACCCAGTTTCTCCCCAGGATGCCTGAAGGGGCCAATGAATAAAGTTTGAAATCTCAGTATCCAAAAGTCAGGCACTTGGCAGCCAGTCCTGATTGCTGGTGAGCGCATCAGACCTCATGGCTTGGCTTCACTGCTGTCAGCTCAGCTTCTGCACACGTCCTGAGTAACCAGCACAAAGCAGCTAGGACCCTGCGGCCCCACTTGCTTAAGCAGCAGCAGCTTTAAACTAAGGCCCACACCTTTCAGCCAACCCAGCTGGTGCCGGCTGAAAGCACCATTTAAGGTGGGCTAGGGTTTGGTGTGGACAGGAGGCAGACGAGGGGCCGTACCTCCAGCTGACACCGCAGGGTGGATAAGCTACTGGTGTACACGTGTTCCAGGGGAGGACGGGCAGGGTGTGGTAATTAGCAGACAAGCCCGGACACTGGGGTTCGGTGCCATGCCCTGTTCTCGCTTGGCTGGGAGAGCTGGTGTGAAATGTGAACAGCCTTTCCATCGCCAGCGGCCCCAGGGAACTGTGTTCCTGATCCTGCGGGCTGCACTGGCCAACAGGCTGCATTCCCCTTCCTGCGGCAGTCAGAAGGGAGAGGTGGCTCTGGGGGGTTGCAGCCCTTTGTTTGAAAAGGGGGGCCCAGGGCAGGGGGGAGGAGCAGGAGCCCTGAAAAATCACTGGCCCAGCCTGGCTCTGGTAGAGGGTGCGCGAGTTGCTAGTTTGGCATTCGGGTTCTTCCAGGGACCCAGCCCTGATTTTGCGTGTTCATAACTGTGAACATACAGAACGTCCTCACTCACCCCACCTGGAAGGGGTGGCAAGGGACGTTCAGCCAGCTTTGGTAAAGCTGCTCCTAAAAACCATTTGTGAAACATCCTGTATTTCAGGTGATGAAAAGCAAGCTCCACCCACTTCGTTGGTTCCCAGGACAAACAACAAAGCTCTTGTTAAAATATCTGAGAGACAGTTAACTTGCTCCAGGTCTGCTCTTCCAGAACAAAGCTCTGCAGCCAGGAGGCAGAGGGATTGTTTTCCCATTTTTAGTAGAATTTTATTTAAGGCTCTCTACTGCATTAAAGGAACATACGTACGCTGCCCCTGGGGCATAGGAAAGCTATTTTAATGTAAAGTATTTTAAATTATTTGTTTTGATGTAAGTTTCAGCCAAAATCAGTAGGGTGACTACACATGGAAATACTAGGAAAAAAGCGGTTTACTTGAAGGTTAGACATTAGTCCATTTTAACCAGTGCTTTTTATAAGTGGGTGCTTATGTACATACTGTACACAACATGCATGTGGTGTATAAGCAGCAGGATTTTGTACATTTTAAATGTTTTCAGATTGCTAAGTCTCCAGCCGATTGATCAACACTACTTTAAGTTCTCACTTGTTTTCTACTGGTACCATTTAACTAGGGGAGGTCAGTGTTCCACGAGACGGAATTCTTGTAAATAGCACGACAGGATTCTGGAACAAAACTCATATTTATGGCATTCTAGAACACTACATACATTTTGAAGGGAAACCTCAGCAGTCACGCAGCACTTGTAAAGCTACCTGAAGGTACCTCCTAGGATGACACTTTTTGTAACTCAGTTTTTTTTTTTTTTTTTTTTTTTTTTAAAAAAACAGACTGAAAATGAAACTGGTGTGTACAGGACGACTTTGTATGATGTTGCCTAATAAAAAAAGGTCAGTGTAAAGTCTTGTGTATCTGTTCTCTACCAAAGAACTCAAACATTCTTCCTTATAAACTGGTATATGTTACCCCTTAATGTAAATAGTTCATGGGGGATGTTAACTGCATGCAAGTAAGCGCTCTGCTTTGGTGAACCCGTGAAGGGCCAACAAGGTTGCGCCAGGCTAAAAACCATTACAGGAAGAGATTCTGCCTTCAGGGAGGCTTGTGCTGCAATAGCAAGGAGCCAACTTCAACAGTTGTAGCAGCGATCTGCTATTTTCCTGCTTCAGGCAGTAGAGAAATCCTGCCATGGCTAGTGTAACTAATTTCATCAATGGATGTTAACCACACCAGGCCCGTGGCTCCCAAACTTTGAGTACAAGGCCCCCTTTTTAACATCAAAAAATTTTGTGGCCCCTCCTGCAAATGACAACAGTTGTTACCAAGGCCTGGTTGTAAGCAGTGGTGCTGCAGCAGGACAGTGGAGGATTTGTGGCCCCCCCACCTGCTCCCAAGGGGTGTGAACCCAGCCAGGGGGTGGCTGCTCACATTCCTTTAGAGCAGAGGGGGTGAACACAGGACCCTTGTTATGGGTCATGTGGCCACAAAGGCTCCCCACCCATCCATGGTCAGACCAGCGTGAGCTTCCCTTCCCCTGCCCCACCCCACAGGCTCACTGACACTTTCCTTCTCCCCTGCACTTTAGGCCTCTTTCCCCATGCGGCTCCCAGACCCACCCCTCCAGGCGGGGGGGGAATCAGTCTCAGTCAAAGGCAGCCTGGCTTTGTTCCTGCCTCTCCCCCTCCCAGCCCACTCACTGTCAGTCATTCAGAACACTGGCCATTGGTTGGCTCTGTCCCAGCTGGTCTTTAATTAGCTCGCTCCCACATGGACCCTAGCCACTTTTTCCTTTTTGATTTGTGCAGTGTGCTGTCAATCAAAATTAGCATGTTGACTTTGACAGTGAACAGTTATGATGGGGGCAGTGCAGTGGCTCTCTGGAGCTGGCCTAGCTTGCTATGACAGACTCTGATTGGCTGGAGTGTTTTCTTTGTTCCCCTGTACTCAGGTCACATGAGTCAGAAACAAACCTAGCCCTGCTCTGCCAGCAGCCCATCTTTGGAGTGCACTGCTGCATGACGCTTTGAGGTGCAGGCCAGGCAGCAGCTCCACAGGCCCAAGCAATCCCTGTGGACATTAAGATTGACACCTCTGCTTTAGAGCCCACTCCAATCTGGATCACTGGCCACCAGGTGCTGCAGTCACCTTGGGCCCAGGGCACCTACTGCTGCTGGCTGGCCGCAGCTGGGGCTGGATACATTGACAGACCCCTTGCAGTGACTCTGCAAGCACCCACAGCTCAGGAACCACTGACCCAGGCTTTTGTCAGTCAGGGGGCAGTTGCACTCCTGCCTGGGGCTTTCCCCTGCTGATGGTTCAAAGAGTTTTATGACACGAGTCTAGCAAAGTCCATTTAAAAAAAAACCACTTCCTGCAAGTCTCAATTCATGATTAAGCTGTTACTAGATGCACTGCTGATAAAGTACAAAAGACAACGTGAGCACCCTCCTTTATTCCATAAAAGTAGACTGATTTCATAAGGAAGATGCTCCTCAGGGTACAAGCTGTGAAGCAAGCCCTAGTCCCCCTGCTACTAGTGACATAGGCTTTAAGAGAAGGCCTGCACTTCCCTTCATGGGTTGCAGGAGTAGAGAAGTTGCCCAACGTGGCTGAAGAACTAGGCCTTGTCACTTAAAACCTCCAAAACAAAAACACTGAGCCTGCAGGTGGACAAAACTTTTCTCCATAAGGTTTCATGCCACAACTGAGATTGGGAAAACCAAGCAACCAGAGGGCAACAGTGAGTTCAAGGCTCCCCCCAGGGAAGCCAGATTACTGTCCATCTACTCTCTCAAGTCACACACTAATGTGTTGGGCCAGGAGTTCAGACCACACAATGATGCTGCCTTCTGCCCTAAAGTGTCTACAATACAGCAACAGTACAGAGACTGCACTTATTACAGTAGCATTCCTCTTCCATCACCCCTGTGGAAACCCCACAAGGTTGGAATGGAAGAAATTCATTCCAGTCCCTTTACATTCTCCTGTGCAGTTACACAAGTTGTCACATTTGGCCAAAGAAAAAAATTTGCTTCTGCTACAGCTTGATTGGTCCTAGTGAAGAACCAAGGTGGTGGGTGGGCCCAGGCCCACTCACTTCTAAAACCCCTCCCCCAGCTTAAGGGGAGGTGGCCCTAGACTAGTCTTCAAATGAGTACCTTGGGGCATCAAATGAAAAATGGGAATGGGGGTGCAGGTCACAGGTTCAAAACTCAGGCTTCAGCAGGGGACACAGCAATGCCCAATGCTCCTGCAAGGTATCAAGGGAGCCAGGGGATGGCACCCAGAGGAACTCTGCCTGGAAACGTGCATGGACAAGGGATCAGAAATAGGCCCCACAGTCACAGGCCCCTTCCCCACCAATCTCCTCTCCCTGGTCTTTTAGATGGCAGTCTTGGCATATGCCAGGAGGAGGTTGGTGAGGCGGTCCTGCAACTTTGCAAGGCCACAGATAGGGAGTGCAGATGAGAACAGGTGTGCTATAGCTTGATTGGTACCTGGTAGTAAGACCAGCTCCAAAAGCATGCAACTCTTGATTGCATTGCAGTGGTGATCATCTCTCCAGCGTGTGGCCAGGAGCCTGATATACATAGGAGATGTCACCAAAAAGAAAGGCTATGCATCTCCAACAACCCTGCTTACACACAGTAGAAACTACTGTAGCTCACTCCCCGTGGTAACAACCAGTCACTGATGCAGCATTGGTGCAAGTTAGCTCACTTTGGGTGAGAACATACATCTGGAACTGACTTGCTCCACCCAGGCCAAACCAGCAGCTTCCACCTGCACCTAGATGTTGAGAGAAGCCCCATCCCAGAGCACATCACATCACATCACCACTATTCTTTGTTCATTCACCACCACTGTATCCGTGGTCTAATGGCCCCTTTTAGCATGTTACTGAAATACCTGAAAACAGAAGTGGAATTGACTGAAGAGCCTGGAGCCTTGGCTTACAAAATGACCAAGTTCATTTTCATTTCTGCCTTTTTCTTTTGCAAAGCTCAGCTGTGGAATTTGAGGGGAAGTGACAAAATTCACAACTTATTTCAAGTCTAGACTACAACAGCAGAACAGCAAGGTAACTTGCTTGTACTTGGAGCTACACTGTTCAGTTGGTAGGAGTCCCTAACTGCCATGCACCCTCCATAAGAAAAAAAGGGGGGGGGGCCTTTGGACCCAGAATTAGGAGGCAGCTTTGTATTTAGACAGTGGCACCAGTTCTCACCTAACTGAACTCAGTCCTAGGGCTCAGGGGAAGTTCCCAAACCAAGGTCAGCACCACTTCACTACCTTTCCAGAGGTTTGAAGAGCTGTGCAACTTCTGTTGGTCACATTCAGCAGAGTGACTTCTAGTAACCGCCTGACTACTTTCTGTGAATACTGAAATGAAGTGCTAATGCAGCCAGCACACGTCTGAGGCATCCCCCCATCACAAGGGGAGAGCCACAAGTGGATAAAACCACCAAAGCCAGGATTGTTAATGAACCCTGGGACAGAAGGAGCTCACCATCCCAAACCACAGTGATGCTGTGCAGTTTTCAACTGCAGCATTGACAGATGAAATTAGCAAGCCAATTTGGCTGCACTGCACCTGTGAACACCAAGCTGTTCAATTGCCTTCTCTAGTTGGGGAGCAAGGCTAGGGCCAAGCAATGATAGAAGGGTGGAGGTGTTTTCACCTGGTTGCCACTCTGCACTGCTTGTATAGCGACTGATCTGGTCTAGTCCCCTACCCTGGTCAGGAGGGCCAGTGCCCATGAAATGGGTTTCAGTTTACAGGTCCTCAGCTGCCCTGAAAAAAAAAAGCAAGCCAGGGATGTTTAAGTCGACTGTTCTTCCTTGCATTTGGATGGTCATTAGAAGCCACAGATGCTTCCATCTGTGGCAGGCCTGCATCTCAAGATCTTAAGCAGATGCTCTTTTTTTTTTTTTTTTTTAAAAACCAGAGTGGAGTGAATCAGACCAGAGCACAGACTGGTTTCCAGAATTTGGCTTTACTTTGCAGTACAGAAATCATGTGAGCCTTTTCAAGAGACATCAGAAGAACAGGCTCTGTCATATCAAATACTGCAGTGCAGTTTGGTCCATCCAAAAGCCACATCGGGTACAGAAAATACTTTCACATCATGCCTGCTTTGTAATTTGTTCTCTCAATTTTATTAGATTGACACACAAAGGAACTCAGGCACAGTTGTCCCAACTGATGTAAACAGTTTTAGAAGCTCAAGTGTGGGTTAGGTTCTGTGCCCAAAACTAGGCCAACATTTGCTGCTACACTAGATGTGGGCTTTGTCCATAATACAATGTGCCACAAAGTTAAGATTGATGGGAAGGACTTCAGGGTTGCTGTCCACAATAATGGGGTGCTCAGCCAGGGTTATCTTGATATCAGGTCCGAATGGCATCTCTGTCAAAGATTACTGATCCACCCGAACCACATAATTGGGAGACACGTTTACAAATGATTAAAAATCCAAAGGTCAATGAGTTATTTCAGTCTGCACCAAAGTCTAGGTTTGCCAAAAAACGTTCAGTAGTCTGCTTTTTACTTACATGGTTAGTAAACAGTTAAATCGGTGTCAGCAATTAGCCAGATTCTGGACAGCAGCCCTACTGAAATGAAATTAACACATGATATCCAAAAGGAGCATTCACCAGTGCAGTACTCTTCAGTCTCTCAGAGATGCGATTACAAAAGCAGGCCTTACAATATTGAGTTTCATACAGTGTTCATTAAGTTCCTTATATTCATATTAGCAATTTAATTTCTCCTAATTAGACATGAGCTCATTACTGCTGCTCCTCCTCTCCATAGATATCGTTTTTCTTGCGTTTCATCTCTTCGAAGTCAAACTCGGATCCCATCATTCTCTTATAAATATCTTTGATGTCATCGCACGTCGTCTCAAAGTGAGTGGTAGCATCATAGGTGCGAGAAATAAAGACCTGAAAAAAAGAGGTTCAGGCTTAGTGTCTGAGAATCCCCCCTTACCAGAACACGTGACTGACTGTTGGCTGTTTCTACTAACCTGGCTTTCGGTTCCCAAGTCAGTTGGTGCGAACAGATCACTGATGCTAACAAACCTAGGAGAGAGACATTTTTCAGAATGTTTTCAACACTACTCAATGCCTAGACTCCAGTGAAAGGACAATGAAGACAGGACTCGGGTTATCTGTAATGTGATCAAGTGCCAAAGGCCGGGGCAAGAAGAGCACGAAGTTTTTGGTGCCAGGATGGTACATTGGACCAGGTGTTCTGAGGGCAAGAGGGTAAGTGGAGTGGGAGTCTAGTTACAGACATGCCCACTCATGGCAGTGATTTATTTACCAGCCTTCCTTATGTGCCAAACGACCTCAGGGTTGGGATACAATCCCAATATGCCCAGACCTGCCTGTCTGGCAAACTTCGCAGCAATAATGGTAACTAATCCACCATGCTAGTTTAGCGCATCTGAGTGACTAGAGTGCAGATGCAGGCTGGAAGCTTACTTCTGCTCAATGGGCTCCAAGAGATCCAAGGCAGGTTTGATTTCTTTCTCCGGATCGCTCGTTTCCACAGTGGTACTAGCAATGGCTATGTACTTCCCTTGCGCTGCCACGTTGTGTGCAGAAGAGATCATGCACACGTAGATATCTAGGAAAACGTTAAAAGGAAGGAGAGTCAGTTTGTACCTCATGCTGATCAATAAGAGCTAAGGAAATACTGGCAGGGCCTCTGGAGGTGACCCAACTCGCCCATCTAGCCACCCACATGGATGGGTGTTCACAGCTCCATTTCCTTTTTCATCCTACACTCGAGTCGAGTCTTAAATCTAGTTTAAGCTCTTTGGGGCAACCACTGTCCTGTTACATGCAACTCAAACCTCCGCATAACAATCAAACCCTCAGCTTCTGCACACAGTGGGATTTGTATCCTCGAGAGCTCTATGGCTGGATGATCCCCCATCAGCTGACTGCGCGGGGAACAGAATTCAGCCCTGTGCCTCTGCTACTTGAGTGAAGGAAGATTAAGGGCCAGCAGTAAGACTCAGTCCTTCTTTTCAAGTCAATCATTTGAGTTGGAAATTGGCTCCAGCTACAGCCAGCAGAGGGCAGCTACGTATAAGCCAGCACATCACAAGCAGGTTTCAGAGTCTGGCTCATGCCCTGCACAGAACTGGGCCGTGAACACTTGGTTACTCGGATTCAGACAAAGGGTTTAAACAGAAAACAGAGGTTTGGGACCTGAGTCCGTCTGAAATCCAAACTTCTCGGTCTTGGGTTTCTCATGCAGCACTTCCTACACTTGAGGCTTCAGATGCAGAGGCGTCCCTGTCTAGGTTAGGGGAAGCCAGCAAGTGGCACCAACTCCTGGACGTCATGTGGGGGAGCATGATGGGCTTTGTAGGCCTAAATGATGCCACCACCTGCAGCTCTCCATCAGGAGCCATTCTGGCATCCAAGAGGGAGAAGACTAGGAACTCATGCATAAGGAAAGGAGTCCAGGAATTACTAAAGGATGGTGCTGAGAACACTGAGCCAGTGTGAGTGGAGCACACACAGTCCCAGACAGCAGTGCAGAATTAAAGAGGAAGCCGAACCCAACACATGAGAAATAGGTTTCAACTGCGTAATAAAACCACTGTGTTAGTCATACACATGCAGCCATCTCAGTACTCATTCCCCAGTAAATACTGCATGTGACAAGTGTGGGAATCAGAGGAAAGAAGGGAACAGGACCAGGCCAAGGCACTGAGAACCACAGCAGCACATGTGCAGGCCATTTAAGAGCAAGGTGATCATGTTTTCTGGGGCAGGTGGCTTTCTGAAGCTGTTCTTTGATGACAAACATTCTCCTTTATGAGCAATGAACTTCACTCTGTCACAGAAGCGCAAGACTCACTTGTCCAAAGGAGACAAGATTTAAGGAGCACGTCAACCTACATGCAGACAGTGTTTAGTAATGCCAGCTTAGACACACCCACCCTTCCCCACACACCTGATTTCCGGTTGACCTGATTCTGTGGAATGATGATCTGGCAGGAATTGGCATCGTTCGTGTTCTTGATCGGGTGGCTTAAGATACAGATTACTCGGATCACTAGGCCAACTTTTGTTACACGATCTGGGACGTAACTGGGATCACAGATGAGCTGTTTGCAGCGGGCAATCTGCCAAGGACAAGGTACAAACTTCAATTCCTCATCTGGAAGAGCAGGTTTCCCTGACATTTTTAAGCATGGAGTAGCCTCTTTGCATTTCTAGTCAGAGCTGCTGAGGAGCACCACTGCTGAACAGCAGTGAACACCACTAGTTCAGATTTAGTTCCACAAGGTAGGCTACTTCCAGTACAGGGACACTGCACTAAACATTCAGGCTAGATTTCCTAGTGGAGAAGTTGAGTGTTTAGAGCAGTGAAGCCTCCAATACTCTGAAGCAGCCCAGTTAGGATCCATCCTCAGTGTCAGTAAAATATTCCACTTTCAGTAACTGATCATATTTCCACCATTCATGGTGCACCAGGGTGTTGTACAAGTTATTTTGATACAAACAGCTGTATGTAGTTTTTCCAAAACCACTTATGCAAAGACTCTGCATTCTTCTGTGCTGTCAATGTATATGCATGAGCTACTGAAATGTTACATGTTAATACATGCTGTGGAGTTTGGCTCCCTTAATCGAGATGTGTGTTTAGTGCAACTCTGCATATGTGCTGTGCAATCTTATGCATGAATCAATAGTAAGAACATGGGACCATTGAACAAGATCTGTCCCATCAGCATCAGAGGGATTAAAAGTTATGAACATATATGTCCAGTCAAGTCAGCTAGAGATTTGGAACTATTTGAGCACAAGTTTGGTATTTGCTACATACAGTTGCCATTTGTAATGTTTTCTTGGATTCATTATGGTAAGAACAATTCTGCCTTTTTAAAAATAAATTTGAAGATGAAGAGGTGTCTGTACCATGCAGGTGATTAGCAAGTGAGATCTTCAACTTGCCCTGTAAGATTGACAGCAAGCAAACTGGCAGATGACTAAAAGGACATATTTAGAGCTTCCACCAGATATGGGCAGGTAGATTTCTCTGCCTGGGCTAGCAAGCTGATAGTTTTGCAAGACTCACTGACTGTGTACCTAGGAAAGTGGTAGAAATTCAGTGCCAAAAAACAGCCAAGCAACTAATGCATCTCAATGGAAGAGCAGAGTCAATTTCCTATTCTGATTAGATGCACTGATGGGTGCGAGAAAAGGGATCCTGTTTTAATTAAACTGCCTCTCTTCCCTCAGCTTTCAAGGAACAAGACCACCCTGACATATCCAGAGATCAGTTTTAGGATAAAACTATAGTCTACCACAGGTAACATCTGACACTCACCTGTTTAGAGTTTCTTACTGCCCATTGATCACTCCAGGGACACCACTTCTGGGGCTTAGAGCAACCTTACCATTTTAAGTAAGAAATCCTGACAGCTCAGCCTGGCTTGTAACTCAGGCTTGGTTTGGCATGCAGACTGTCGCTCATGTGCTAATGCTGTTCAAGAGCTCTCCTCTCAATCAGCCAGGATTTGAGACAATAATTGATGAGCATTACTGTACCTCTCCTTCAGATTTCACACCAACCACTTTGCCATTTTCTATCACAATCTCTTCAATCGGCTTGTTCAGCATGTAGGTGCCTCCATAAATAGCACTTAGCCTGTAAGAGTAGTAACACTTTAGCATGTGTGCTACAGCCCTCCAACAGCTGCTTGTTTGTTTACTCTGTCTTTGCAAACTGTTGCAGAGTGATTGGGCTTTGGCAAGTCATCTGGGCCCAGTAAGGTGCCAGAGTTGGGGTGCTGGAGAAAGAAATCCCCTCTGCCAATCACCCTTGATCCCCCATGGAGTTCATGCCCTGCCCAAACCTAAGTGACAGACTATTCCTCAGAGGTCCATAAACAGTCAGGGACCCTTTACTTGGAGGCAAAAAGAGCCTTATTCCTTCAACTCAAGAACTGGGGTCATGAGGTTTTACATTAAGGTGTAGTGCAGTGACTAGCTCCCAAATCCCCCAATATCTAGTTTACGACAACATTAAGAGCACTTGTTGTTCAAGCCAGGATATGCATCTTACGCCAGCAGTTGCTCACGTCTGAAGGAATTTCTAATATTAAGAGGCAAGACCAATACGCATCACATAAGCAAATCCTTTTGAAAGTGAACAGGAATTACTGAAAACAGACTGTCTAGTCACTAATTACTTTGATTAACAGTCCATCAACCCAAGACCAAAAGGAAGGAAAACGCAGCCAACTCTTAGCAAGACACCAGCCAGCATTTGTCATCCTGATTTTGACTTGTCTCATCTGCTGACTGCTCAATCAGTTATTTGAGTTTTTTGGTGGCCAAGTGACTTCAAGCCACTAAATGCCAAGATCTGCAGCATCCAGGCAACCACTCTGTGGTGGAAAAGCCAAATATATTCAAAGGAGTTGGGATACTCTTTCAGTTTTAGATTTTGGACTTTGACCCAATGTCATTCTTATGCAGATCTCCTGTGAGTCATCTAGAAAGATTTAGTGATTTTGAACTTCAGCCTGCAGGGCCTCAGTTATAAAGAAGCTGGAGCTACACAGTGACACAGCTGAAGTAGAAATCCTAGCCGTTATACTATTTGACTGTAGTTTCCACTTTTAGTTAGGTTGACTTAAAAAAAACAAAAAAACAAAAAAACAAAAAAAACACACACACTAGAGTCCACACCAAGGTGGCTTTCTCAGTTCCTGCAGCATTTCTGATGCCCTGCGAACTGCCAGATTGAACCAGTAATAACCACACCTGCTTCTAGCTCATTTCTGTAGTCGACAATTATCCCCTGTAGTCACCAACTGCTGGCATAGAGCATGGCTCAGACTGGCAGAAAAGTGGATTTGAAAGACCTTCCTCCTTTGAATCATGTTTAGTGGAGAACTAGAACACAGCCCACTAAGTAAAGCCCTTTCCCCACCGAGAAAGGCATCCCACACCCATGTTCATTCAATCCTACTTTTGCTCACGTCTTCTTACCCTACATCCTCTCCTGCACTCTCTGCTGCCCCTCCCCATTCCACAATGGGATTTTTTCCAAGGAAAGCTAAAGAAACACTGTTTAATGGCTTCAGAGTTCTTAGCAGAATCCACACAGGAGATTAACTGACACGTCTCCACTACAGCTGATGTATTTGAGATGCACTGACACCCCCAATAGCCCTCACCTTGCAAATCCTTGGGGCAGCTCTCCAAGGCCATAGAGAGGATAAAGGTAAGGGCTTTTTCCATATCTAGCCAGAGACTCACTGTACAGTTTGATCCTGTTGATTGTTTCTTGGCATGGCTGATCTAGGTAGCTGCAGAGAGAACCAAGACTGTAAAAATGCACCTGGGAAAATGAGATGCTGTTTACTCAGACCCCAGATGGCCTTGTTAGGATATGCTTTAAGAGTGATCATTTACTCCCCTGCTTCCTCCCAGTCAAGAGCTCTCAGTCAGGGAAAGGGAAGAACACACTTTATTCAGGAGTACACTAAGAACTCATTTAGGACTAGAAACCCTGCAGGATATTTCTGCTTGGGAAAAAAGATTCACTATTGAAGACCCAGTGGTTAAAGGCTCCATTCCAACAGGCACTTCAAAGTATTAACTGCATGAGATTTACCCCAAGAAAGGTGCATTTGTGACTAATGGAGATGGTCCATGAGTTTGACTGGCAGACCATCTCCCAACCGACTAGCAGTGCTGTCCCAAATTCCACTTACTCATCAGTTCTGTAGAGTGCAAGTGCATGGCCTGTGAAGTCTATGACATCTTGGCCCAAGTCAAACTTTTTGTACACATCTCTCATGGTGGTCTTCTTGGGATCAACACCTTCGAAAGTTCGGGGGTCATTTTCATCAAAGTTGGCAACATACACTAAAAATTTCCTGAATCGGCGTTTCTCAAACAAGCCCATTAAACCTATAACACCAGAAGAATTAGTCAGATCACAAGTAGAAGTGAGGAAGTGGAACTGGTAAGGGCTTTTCAAACTAAGTTTCTCTCCAGTTTGATAGCAAAGACCATGGCCATTAAACATGCATGAAAGGTTTTCTTTAGTTCTAGACAGCAGAAAGTTTAATCTTGCCCCAAGGCAACCCTAAACTAACTGTGCCAGAACATGAACCAACCATTCAGGCCGGGGGGGGGGGGAATCCAGTTTAGTATGGAAAACCAGCTTGCTTAATACTGGAATCTGCCATGGGAACTGCCTATTAAAAAGCTTGGGAGATGTGCCAGACCCAACTCAGGAGCAGGAAGAGTCAGTCACACTCAGGGAATACATGGATCATTCTTGTTTCTTGGCCTCTGCTACTTCCAGTCACTGGAAGAGAGGAGGGGACTGACCTGGACCAGGCGTAGAGCTCCTTCGGATCGGACTCACTCCAAAGGAGGTCTGTGTCAAGCTCTGCTAGACAGCACTCTCTCCTATTCAAGACACTGGGAATCACCACACCCTTCCACAGCACCCAAGTCCTCCCCAAAAGTCTTGTCTGTTTCTGCTGCTTCTAGGCCGCCTCAAACAGAAGACTAGAAACGGGCATTGTTCTGCTGGGTCCTGAGCGGATCAAAGCTACCATGTCAACCGCTCAGCAATGCTGTGCTGGGCAGAGCAGACACTGCATTGGGCCAGTCAGTTCATATTTGAAAGTCTTCCCAACAACTTTTAAGAACTGAGTTCCCCACACCTGGCCCCCGTAAGCAACTGTAGGAGCTACAGGAATAGGACTACAAGGGGACTGAGTCTTGCCATGTGATAAATTGAGGTACGAGTCACACTAGCAGAGCGCATTGTTGTGAGAGATTAGGTGGTCATTGTTTGCAGTGGAGACGCCAGGAACTAAGAGGGCTTCCTAAATAACTTCCTCCATTTCTTGTACGGTCACAAGCATAGTTTGAAGGCTGGTCTACATTACAAAGTGAAGACCAACCTAGCTACCTCACTGGGGTGAGTGGAAGAGGGAGTGAGAAAAACACAGCTAGAGATGAAGTTAAGCCAATAATGCTGAGTCCACAGTAAAATTATTCCACCTCTCTAAGAGCCAGGCTGAGGGATTTACTACAGCAGCCATAGCATCTCATGTATACATCATAGTGTACACAATCTAATGGCATTGCTACTGAGCAAGAAGCCAAACACACAGATTTCCTGGAGTCTTGGGACTTTATATGTCAGTGAACCTGAAAAAGTTAAATAGGAACTTGAATAAGGGGAAAGACATAGAAACTTTGTAGAAGGCCAGTTAGTCTGAAAGGAAGACTAGACACACTGGCGTGACCCGAATGGGTAACCAAGAGATACTGAGTTCCAGAAGGGTAGCCGTGTTAGTTTAGTTCACCAGAACAAGAAAGGACTCCCGAAGCGGGATTTTCTCCCACAAAAGCTCATGTGACTAATAAATTTGTTAGTCTTCAAGCACTACAGGACTCCTTGCTCATCCCTCCAACAAGAGATACTGCATCCAGACCTGTTCTCTCATTTGCCAACACCCGTGTCTACTACCAACAGATCCTGCCCACATCATTCATACATTCGTCATCTGGCGAGTCTACGTTGTGGCTTAAGTAGCCTATTCAGATCACGTCCCAGCTGGTTGCCAAGGAGGGTGCCCTGGCAGCCATGAAAAGTTCTTGGCTGTCTTGTTTCACTGGAGTAGTTATCACTAGTGCTCCAAGTTCACCCCAGCCATAACTCCGCCTTTGCCAGGATGAGAGGCATGCCAGCTGAGCAGCAGTGGTCTCAGTGCACCCTTGTGGACTGCGCCTTCCCTAGCTAGCCAGCTGTCCCAGAGAACAGGCTCAGCTGGATGCCCATGAACAGGGCCACATGTTGTGCCTGTTACAGGAAGCAGGGCTAAAACAGAGGATTCCTGGCAATACCAGCCCCCCTCGAGCTCCTTCCATGCCCAGGCTCGGGTGGAGAGTAGGTGAGAAATGCAATGCACCCTACTGCAAACTCAGCTACAAAACTGAAGTTGAGGTTCTTCAGCTGTCTGTAACCACCCATACAGCCCCTGCCAGCAGCCCTGCCTGGAAGAGACTTCTACACATCTGCCTCTGACTGCCAATCAAATCTGAGCGGCTCTGCAGCCTCCCAATCCAGGTAGACTCTTACTGCTCCAGTCAAGTGGAGGGAACAAGCCTGTCTGCAGCAGGACACAGGTTTTCCATTTGGAAAGGGGGAGCAGTTGAGGACAATCCCTGCACACAGGCACAGAATGAGCTGCCAGAACAGAGCGTTATAAACACCACTGCTATTGTGCATTATTGCATCAGCACATTAAATCTCATTGCACTTTTCTACACTGCAGTTGGCTATTTAAGAACACATCCATGAACAAGTCCAAGCTCATCCAAGATCCACCATCCTTGAAAGGATGCTCCAAGGACAATGGAGCTCAGCTGGTCTCAGTAGTAATGGAGGACAGAACAGGGAGCAATGGGTTCAAGGTGCAGCTGGCGAGGTCTAGGCTGGATATTAGGAAAAACTTTTACAAGGAGAGTGGTGAAGCATTGTTATGGACTACCTAGGGAATTGGTGGAATCTCCATCTTTGGAGTTATTTAAGGCTTGGTTAGACAAAACCCTGGCTGGGATAATTTAGTGAGAGTGGTTCTCCTTTTCTGGCAAGGAGTTGGACTAGATGACCTCATGAGGTCCCTTCTAGCCCTACGATTCTATGACCTTAGTACAACTCAAGCCATGGGACGTGCCAAATATTCTGGCTCACAGCTGTGAGCCCCCAGCAGAACACAAGAACAGCACAGAAAGGTTGAATCTGCTTACTGGATGCAAGGGCTTCCGCCTCAGTAGAAGGAACTTTGTAGATTTTTCCTCCCTTGTAGACAAAGCTTCCTTCAATCACTTTGAAGTCTAGGTAGCGAGTGACCTCTGTGTAAAGCAGCATCTTTACCAGCTGACCTGCAACCAAGAAGTTTTAGCAGAAAGAAGTCAGCCAGCAGATCAGTGGCCAGGCGATTATTTACTCTGAAGGGCACAGACTCTTCCTCTTTTTGCAAGGCCCCATGTTGTTACAGATGGGTCAATTTCCCCACAATGATAGGAGCACCATTCTACCCCAGCACTCCCTCCAGTTAGCATACACAAGATGTACAGTCTTATGAAAACACTGACATTTTAGTTTTAAGGCAGCTTACAGCAGCCTGACAACTTCCTTGGACACAAATTCACACTCACTATAGTGCTGTGAGTACATGAACAGTCCCCACCCTGTTAGCATCCCTGTCACTTTATTATGGAGCCTGCTACACACAGCAACACTTAGCATTATTTGAAAGATTAAAACTTAAGTCTATATAGACTAGACTGCAGTAGCAGAGACAGGAGTATGCACCCATCCAGAAGACTCAAGTATTTGTCAAGCATCCAAGCAAGTTAAGCCGTCTCTGCAGTTGCTGGGTGGTCACCTGTCCCGCCCACTCCAGATCTCATGAGTACACCCTGGTAAAAAAAAAAGTCCATCCGACTACCCAGCCCACTGAAAGTCACATCCCTGGTCATTTCACAGGGGTCAGCTGAACTTAGAAATCTGCACATAAAAGGCAATTTCAACCTAGTAAATTGTTCGAGTTACTGCATTCATGTGTCAGCTGGTTTTATGTAGTAGCGTCACTACCAAAGTGAAGTTTTACCCTTGGTAGCATCCTATACCTTAGACCTTTTAGCGACAAATAAAAAAAAGCCATCACATTGTGAGGTAGAAAGCAGTAAGTTCCCAGGGAGCACAGCACAGACCAGTCAACATGACAGTGGCACCCTAACAATTCTGTGGCTGCTGACCAAAGAGCAGAAGCCACTCCAGGACACACAGCTCACTCAATACAGACTGATGGGCAGAAAACTTGGTATTTACTGAAGTGGTCAGTGGTTACAGACATTGGTTGTGGAGAAGTTAGAAAGGGATCACTGGAGTCAAGTACGCAAGCCATCAGCAGAGGCTGTTGACTTCAGGAATTTAACATTTTCCCACTTTACAAACAACTGCAGTCACTGCTTTGTCCTACAGTCAGGATATGCAGCCTAACGGCATCCACTCTAGCTAAAGTTTTTAAAACCTTGCTATAATATGCAGAGGGTTTCCTTTTTTTAGCGGTACCCCATGAACTCATTAAGTCATAGCTCAATTTCTTGCCTGATCTGTGTGCATGTAAAACAGGTTTTAAGTTGTCATCTACAGTCTCTTTACTGGGTACTTCATTTTAGAATGTAGTACTGCACCTTTAAAGGTTTTCCCAGCTGCTTTTAGTGTAACACAGCATGCTCCAGCAAGTCCACTACGAGATGGATCTTCCAGGGCAACATCTCAGTTGGAAAGACAGATAAAACTACGGCACATGCATAACTAGCCACTTAAAGCTAAGTCAGGTGTAGGCAGCCTCTGGCACATGTGCCGGAAGTGGCACAAGAGCCCCTTCACAGTGGCATACAGCACCCACTGCAGCGCCACAGAAACTGCCATCCTGCCCCTGAAAGCCACTCTGGGTGGCTCCTTTCAAGTGCAGCTGGGGCACAGGGGGTCTCTGCCATGTGCCGTGGAAAGAAGAGCAGTGACTCTCTGTAGCATGTTGTCTCCAAAAGGAGTCACTCTGGGCAGCTTCTTTCTGTGGTGCACCCATGAAGCGTGGTTCCCCTGTTCCTGCACACCAGCTAGGGCCACCACTGCATCTTCAGGCAAGTGTCACACTTTTTCTGCAGAGGGGACTGCTGGCACTGGCTGAGGGCCATGGGGAGAAGGGCCAGCAAAGGTTTTCACCACTGAGCTAAATGTTATTGGAATACCCAAGAGCATGCTCTCATGTCTGGCTAGTTTGGATGAGCAATATTTCAAGGCCTGCAGGAAATGCTACAAGAAGCCAGTCCTCAGTAGTGACTATTAAAGTCACTACACAGGAAAAGTTTATTTTAGCTCAGAACCTTCAGTGATTTGAAAGTTACTTACCGTTAGCCATGAGAAATTTTGGAATTAGGTCCACGTTCCAGTCTCTTCCTCGTCCCATTGATTCTGGTGGAGATCCTGGTATGTTAAACCTTTTGTAAAGCTTTAGATAGATTTATTATTAGTGTATGTTTCCTTCACTGTATCATAAAGGATTTAAGATTATAGTCTCAACACAATGTATGTTTATGTTCCTCATGATCACCCCAGAGCTTCTTGTGTTTCACTCTGTAGCCCTCCCACCCAGCAAGCCTGTGGCCAGCCAGCATTCGGTCCAGTGGAAACTAGACTAACTGATGCTACTTTAGGGAGAGCAGCAGGGTGGCCTGTTTGACTGTCTGATTTTCCTCCAATACAGAGTCCTTAAAAATGGAGAACAGGTGTCATCAGGTTTGTGACCTGCTGACCTGATGCAACAGCTGTGTAACACTGCCAGAGTAACTTCATGCCACTGATCAAGTTTGTTGCCTTGCTGAGCAGAAGAGCAAAGAATATCTGTATTTGAGATTGACTTTTAAAGTCAAATGTTTCCAAGTGGTTTGTTCATTTTATATTGTTGACTTAAGCATTCAGATTGCCAAGGTCTATTCCTAATAGAACACTACTTGCTTATTCGCAGCAACAGCAGCTTTAGGGCTAGGCTGTTCAATGAGTTTCCTAACCCTCAGGTATAAGGGAGCTAAGCAATTAGGTCTATCCCAGCCAGTGACTTTGGCTCAAATCCATTCAGGCTTTTACAGTGGATCTTATTCGAGTGCTAGACAGCAACAACTTGGCATAAAATGCAACAGTCACATCACTCAGTGAGCAAGACAGTCATCTAGAAGACAGCCAAGTCATACCCATGACAGTCTAAACAAAACTATTTTGGATCAGTTCCTTTCTAGAGGCACATTTAAATACCAGATATCAGCGTGAACACTGAACACACACCACTCAGCACGATGAGTTGCTCTCAGTGTTAAGCTCTGCGAGTATCAGGAACAAAGGCTCTAAGTCTTAGTCCTTTGTTTTAGGGGTAAGCTACATTTTTGGTCTCCCACTCTACTGCATGGCTGGTATGATGTGCAGTTAGGGGCAAGACAATCTTCCATTAGGAAGGAGACACTAATTTAGAAACAAGATCATTTTGGTAGAGGAATGGAGTACAGTCCAGTACTTACATCCTCCAGTGGTGTTATGGATGCACTTTCACCTCCATAGTAAGAGTTGCGATCCATGTGGAGGACCTTCTTTCCATTCACTGACATGATGCCAGAGAGAATGCATTCCTGTACAAATAAAAGGAGATCTTAGATGCAGGGAAATTCCTTTGATTCAGTTATAGGTTATCCCATCCTCACCCTCTTTCCTTTAATGTTTGGAAACAAAGGAGCAAGTCAAGTGGTTTCAGTCAAAGCCATAGAAGGACTAGACACAGGAGCTAAAGGAAACTTAATGGCAGGCACCCAACCCACTTTTGAATGCTTATCATAAACTGGATGGAAAAGGAAGATGGCTCATAGGGACAATCAGGAGTAGGCAGCAAGAGTATAGCATTTGAGTTTTGGTGAGTAGCCACTACATGCCAAGAAGTTGTAGGTTTTGGGAATGTAACCACCAGTCATGAACATGAGGAATGGACATCCAATGAACTTTTGAAGATGTCCAAAGAGTATATGAAATAATTGTAAGCATGTAATGCAGGACAGATTAAGAATAAATGTAAACACCACAAAGTCAAATGTCTAAAGTCAATACAAGCCTGCTGCTCTTTAGCATTTGTTTGCAATAAAACCATTGATGTCAATGCTACAGATTGGTGACCAACTAGGTAGGTAGCAGTTCTGTAGAAAAGGACCTGGAGATTAGTTGACAATAAGCTAGATCAGTGGTTCCCAACATCATCTCTGCCATGGCACACCTTGTTACCTTTAATTAATTTCAGGCACACCACCATAGTTTCTAAATGAAAATATTAATATGCGTGAGCCAATCCAGAGCTCTGAGGTTTTTCAAAAAACGTGGTGGCACACCTGCTCAGAACTGGTGGCACACCTGTGTGCTGTGGCAAACTGGCTGGGAAACGCTGAGCTAGATATCTGGCAGTGTGCCCCTACTGCCAAGGTGGCCAATGGCAGCAGATCAAGGGAAGCGATTATTCCTCCCTGTTTGGCACTGGTGAGGTTGCATTTGGAGTACTGTGTCTAGTCCCAGCCCTGCTACAGAGAGGACGTGGGCAAACTGGAGAGAGTCCAACAAAGGGCAACAACAGAAGTTAGAAGGCTGGCGGTTGCAAGTTATGAGGAAACATTGAGGGAACTAGTCTTGTTTAGTCTGCAGGCGGAAGAGCGAGGGGGATTCGACAGCAACCTTTGACCACCTGAGAGGGGAATTCCAGGGAGGAGGGAGCTGGGCTATTCAGTGGTGGCAGAGGACAGAACAAGGAGCCGTGATCGCAAGTTGCAGTGGGGGAAGTCTAGGTTGGATATTAGGAAATTTCTTCCCTAAGAGGGTGGTGGAGCACTGGAAAGGGTTACCTAAAATCTCCATCCTTTGAGGGTTTTAAGGGGAAGGTTGATAAAGCTTTGGTTTGTTGGGGCTGGTTCTGCTTTGAGCAGAGGGTTGGAAGGGATCTCAGGTCATTTGGTCAGCACAACTCTCACTGTCTATGATCTAAGCGTTTAGTGTTTCAAATGAGCTGTTTTAGATATTATGTCCAACGCACCACTCTGCTTTGGGAACGTCCCTTTCAGAGTGAATGCTGGCCATCTGCTATAGCTCTGGCAGACATGGGGCATGCACAATCACAATGATGTGGGGCTGCAAGGACACTCAATAGATAACAGAGGCAGCATTAAGCACTGACTCAACCATCCCTGACAGGTTTTTATTTGACCTGTTCTTGAAAAGATCTTCAGTGATGGCAATTCCACTGGCCCCCTTTAGAAGCCTATTCCAGGGCTTAGCTATCCTGATGGCCAGGGACTAGAAAAAGCTTTAAACACACATCATCCACGCTGTTCATTATTCTTGTCCTGCTTTCAGTGGACACGGTCTCCACTCGGCCCCATTCCCACAGATGGATATCAAAGCCTGCCATCAGTACTGGCATGGACTGTAGAAAACCCGAGCCACATTAGTCTGCTGGGCTTTGTTCCCAAACTACTGTCATTCTCTCCACAAGTTCTGGGAAATTCTGCTGTGCGTGCATGTGAAACCAAGGAAGTTTAAGGCCACAGGTTACTACTAGATTAAAGATGCCCATCCTCTGCTAGTGCAGGACTGGATATGCTAGCCAAGTCCTGATGAACTCAAGGCCTTGGTTCTTCCTTATGAAACCTCTTAAAAAAACCAAAAAGGTTTATTTGGCCATTTGTTGCTGTTCAGCAGAACAATATGCAGAAAAGTACACAGATAAACCAAGTTCCAAAGGGGCAGCCGTGTTAATCTAGTTCAGCAGAAGCAGCAAGGAGTCTTGTGGCACAAAGACTAAGATTTATTTATTGCATGAACGTTTATGGGAGAAAATCCCACTTCGTCAGACCCTTTGGGACTATAGCTTTTCCCTTTACAACAGGATTTGCCCTCATCCACCTCTGTGCTGTTCCCCACTGTTTGAATCTTTACAACTGTTTTGATTTGCTGTTACAGTGTGACCTGATCCCATCTTTTACACTCCCTTGCATTTATTTTCATCTCATTCTTTAAGTTCCCCCATCTTCAAAGTGTCTGATGAAGTGGGATTCTTTCCCATGAAAGCTCATGCAATAAATAAATCCGTTAATCTAAGTGCCACAGGACTCCTTGCTTCTTTTATAGATAAGCCAGACTTCCTTTGAACTTGACTTTAAAAACTGAGTTGGGTAAATAGCTTTTCACTGCTGCTGCCTGCACCATTTAAGAACAGAGATTTATTACTCATTAGATCAAGAAATCTACTAGCCATTTAATACCAATCCAACTCTGGCTCTTCTTGCCTTTCCCAGCTTTGAAAGCAGAACGTATTTACATCTGCTCTGTTGAGAAACCCCTGACGCCATAGCCTCAGCATGTTCATAAAACTATTCTTCCAAGAGGAAGATTACCTTGAGGTTTTTCAGATTTAACCAAATTTAGCCATGTAACCTCATTGAAGATTGTTGCAGTAGTGTGGCTAAATTCCTTAACTTGCTTTGAAAAAAATCTCAGTGGGAGCAGAAAGACTAAGTAGCAGTTCTGCAGCCCTGAAGCAGTTGTATAGCCAGAGACTATATATAGCATCCTCTCTGTGCTGTACCGTAATCAACGGGGACCACCTTGGAGCGAAACAGTAGGAACCCATATTCAGTTCTTGACTTCTACATGCACCACCAGAGGCATGAAGAGTTTGGCCATGTCTATTAGCTTTCATTTGCCAAGCTAACTCCTGGTAGCTAACTAACCTAGAGCAAGAGATGTTAATATTCATCTTTGAGATATTCAAGTTTCAAAATCTGCCTCCTAGAGTGGCCCAGGGTTTAGTGCATTTCCTCAATGAAACAAAGGCCTCAAACTTCTCAAAAATCTGCACCACACTGCTGGCAGCCAAACGCGATCACATCTAGCCAGGCTCTTTCACCCATGTTTGTCTTATGTGGTGACTAGTTTGCTGTTCTCAGCATTGCCCACCATACTCTTCCCAGTGTCTAGCTCCACAAGTTTGGCCACCTCTGGACAAGAGACGCACAAGTCGATTATTAAACCTTTGAGAGCCGCAGTGAGGCATAGCGCCACATACTTTTACCCACTCCAAAATTACTAAGCTTAAAATTCATGGCACACTAATTTTATTGTTAAAAAAAAAAAAAAGGTAAATATTGATCCTACCAATGTCAGATTCTAATAATTACTGAAGGTCACCATGAAAACTAGGCCTATAGTGTAAAAACTTAGCTGTCACTGGATGGAAAACACTGCAGGCTAGTGGCAAATTTTTAAAAATCTGGGCAGTAACTTAATGCAGTATGTAAAAGCTCTCTGAGGTGTTAATCTCTAAGTATTGCACAGTGTTTCGATTTAACAAGTTTCATTGTGGAATACAATGCTTCACAGATGTAAGTTGTGCCAAGAATTGAAAGTAATCTACATTCAGTTTTAAACTTTTCTCCTTCTATTTTTGTTTCTTAGTATCCCACGTCATGTTTAGGACTTGTAAAACAATTTTATTTTAACGAGTAAACTGCATAGGGCCTATGAAAAATTTCTAAGCATGCCCCACTTCCTCCCCAACCCCCTGTTGCCACTTCCCCACCGGCTCAGATCATGCCACTGCTTCTCTGCTGTCCCCGAGCATTGCACACGTCTCCCCCTTGCCTTCCACCATGCCATCCTTCCCCGCGAGCTGCACTTTTTCTTTGAAGAGCCACATGTAGCTCTTGAGCCAGTTTGGCCACGCCTGGTCTAGTCTATCACTTTAGATCTCATTCACACTGCTGTGCCACAAGGTAAGTGAATCTGTTCCCCTGCAATGGTTAACAGTCCATGCATCTGCCATCATGTCTACATTTTAATAGTTGGTTCAAAAAAAAAAAAAAAAAAAAAGCACCTTCTGAACTAGAATATTCTGCTACAGCAGCTGCATGACAATCACCCCTTGTTTGCTCGCAGGTAAACCTGGTGGACAGCTGGAACTAGGACACATTAGGGATTTGTCTGTACTGTACTGAGAGGTCACGCTGTAAACAGGCTTGCTGCCTCTAACTTGACTCCCATCCATACATGTCTTGAGCTCTGGTTACTGGCATTTTACTCAAACTAACTGGCCTGAGGGGTTTTGTTTTTTGGTGGTGTTGGAGGGTGTAGAGAAAGTAGAGAGGCCACATCAGATGCTCCAGCCAGTAATGCAGCAGCTCAAGTTCATTAACTACTAATCCAACCATTGCAATTCAAAGTTTTTTGTAAAGCTTGAGCAGTGTGTTACAATGGAGACAAGCACCAAATAAAGTACTGAGTTGGCTGCAAGTCTTTAGTTAGTACAATAGCTTTGCACACTGTTTTTTGTACTTTGCTTGAGGCAAACCCAGCTGCTTATTTCTCCCCTGAGTGCCAGGGGTAGGCCTTGCTGGACACTAGTCATAACTAAATGTGAATTAAAGGCTGTGAACTAGAGTAGGCCTGGTGCTGGCAAAAATGATGCTAGTTATTAGAACAAGCAAGAAGTCCTGTGGCACTTAAAGACTAACATTTATCATCACATTAGCTTCCATGGGAGAAAATCTGAAGTGGGATTTTCCTCCCACAAATGCTCATGCAATATATAAAATTTATTAGTCTTCATGTGCCACAGAACTCCTTGCTTGTTTTGCTGAGCTAGACTGACATGGTAGCCCCTTTGGGCCTTGGCATGTTCCTGACAGGAAAGGATGGTACGAGAACACAGTTCTCAAGTAACTATGTGAACAAGTTCTTAAACAGTACAGTACAGGGATACGCTGAACCCTGGTAAGATAGGGCTAGGATAAGTTTCGTTCAAAGGAGCAGGGGTAAGGGACTATGGCTAACTAGCAACAACATCTGGAGCATGATATACAATTTGTTTCAAGGTTTAAGAAGTCCTAGGAGGGGACATGCTAACCAGCCAGCCAAGGAAGCAGGTGTGCTGACTGAACAGCTACCACTATCATGGCCATACGCGTCACCGTACCTGTAACCACAGAGCATGCAAGTTGTGGGCTCGCGATGCTAGTGCTGTGCTCAGGAACAATAAACCTGGCAGAGTGCATCTGCCACCAAAAGGAGCCTGTGGTACTCCTTTATGAGTAAAATTGAGATCCGCTGAAATATCATGCTGCACTGTCTGCATACCAGTGCGCTGAGAACGGCAACACTACACACTCCCCAGGGCTTACCATCTAGGAAGCTGTGAATCACTTCTCAGTAAAGTGAAGTTAATGCTGGTTGATAACACCCCACCCACATGGCATGAATGGCCCCCATGTTTCATTCACCCAAGACCTGAACAGGGGCAAGCATGGCTACTGTTCAATTGAGAAAAAGTTCACTGATGGTCACAGAAGCAGAGCTGCAAAGGCTAGCAATCGTGTCCCTAACCAAGAGGGGGGGCCACACAGGTATCTGCAAACTCAAGAGATTCCCAACAATGCCTAGATGCCAACACAACTATGGACAGGAACCTCTCTCCAGTTGTAATTACCATGCTCCCGTTCAGCCCTTTCTGGATTTATCCTTGATACTGCCCACTTCAGAACCAGCTTACTCTCATGCCTTCTATTGTCAGATAATCAAGGTCCAAAACCCAGATCTAGCACAAAACATAGCTACTTGATTTGGCAGATCTTAACAGTCCCCCAGTACATTCATCTATGAAGTTTAGCATTTAGCTCAGAGTTCTAACTCGTTTGAGATCTGGTTACTCAAGAAATCACTTCCCTCCATTTACCACTGTGCAGGTGAGGGTTAAACAACAGCACCTGAGGGAAAGACGGTAAGAGAAAATGCAGAAATGGCAGAACTAAGTGATCTGTTTTGGTTTTCACCAAGAAGGTTGGTGGTGACTGGACACCTGACACAGTGAAAGGCAGTAAAAACAGGATCGGACCAGAAGCTAAAATAGGGAAAGAACAAGTTAGATGTTTTCAAGGTCACCAGGGCCTGATGCTACGCACCCTAGAACACCCAAGGAGCTGACTCAGGAGGCATGAGCCATTGGCTATTATCATCGAAAAGTCATGGAAGACGGATCTCAGAGGACTGAGAAAGGGCAAACTAAATATAGTTCCCATCTGTAAAAAAAGAAATAAGGACAACCTAGGGAATTATAGACCAGTCAGCTTAAGTTCTGTACCAGAAAAATAACGGAGCAAATAATTAAGCAATTAATTTGTGAGCATCTAGAAGAAAGTAAGGTGTTAAGTGATAGCATGGATTTGTCTAGAACACATTACATTGTGTCAAACCAACCTGACAGCTTTCTACAACAGGGTAACAAGCCTTGTGAATAGAGGGGAAGCGGTAGATGTGGTATATCTAGATTTTAATATAGTGGTTTTCTAAACCACAAGTCGGGACCCGATACTGGGTCACGGACCCTCAGGCAGTGTCACAGTGCTCCCAGCTGCTGCCACTGAAAGCCTGGAATGCACTGCTCCAAGATGTAGTTGTTGAGTCAGACATAAATGACTTTTTTCAGCTGGTCTCAAGGGGGAAAAAAGTTTAAAGCCATTGCTTTAGTAAGGCTTCTGCTACAGTCTTGCATCACTTCCTCATTAACAAACTACGGAAGTACAATCTAGATGCAGCTACTTCGAGATGAGTGCAAAACTAGTTGGATAACCACTCCCAGAGAGTAGTCAACCATTCAGTCATGCTGGAAGGCCATAACAGCGAGGTACCAGAGGCATTGGTTTTGGGACTAGTTCTGTTCAATATTTCATCAATGATTTAAATAATGGCACAGTGAGCACACTCAAAGTTTGCAGATGATATCAAGCTGGGAGGGGTTACTAATGCTTTGAAGGACAGATCACAATTCAAAATGATTTGGACAAACTGATGAAACAGACTGAGATAAACAGAATGAAATTCAGTAAGAACAAATGCAAAGTACTCCACTTTGGCAGGAACAGTCAGTCAGCCTCACCTTTACAAAATGGGCAAAGACTGCCTAGGAAGGAGTACTGCAGAAAGGGATCTCGGTGTCAGTAGACCACAAGCTAAATAGGAGTCAACAGTGTAAAGCTGTCACAAAAAAAAGTAAACACCATTCTGAGATTAACAACAGGAATATTGTAAGACAGACACGAGAAGCAATTCTTCCACTCTGCGCCACCCTGATTAGGCCTCAATTGGAGCACTGTGTCCAGTTCTGTGCATCTCATTTCAGGAAAGATGTGGACAAACTGGAGAAAGTCCAGAGAAGAGCAACACAAATGATTAGCAACACTTGACTTATGAGTGAAGACTGAAAGAGTCTGGATAGGAGGAGCCTGAGAAGGGACAGGCTAACAGTTAAAGTACCTAAAACATTACAAGGAGGGAGGAAGATTGTTCTCCTTAACCATCACCAACAGGACAATATGGAATGGGCTTGAATTACAGCAATGGAGGTGTAGATTGGAAAAATTCCTTACTGTCAGAGTGAGTGATTAACCACTGGAATAAGTTGCATAGGCAGGCTGTGGAGTCTCCATCATTGGATGCATTTAAGAGCAGGTCAGACAAACACCTGTCTGGGATGGTTTGATGGGGGGTACTGGGTCCTGCCATGAGTGCAGGGGACTGGACTTGACCTCACATGGTCCCTTCCAGTTCTAGGATTGATTTGAAGCACTGCTGATTAATTGTCAACATCTTCCTCTGGCTTTGTTTATTTTCAGTGAAGGGTCTTTCAGGGTCACTTTTCCCATGCACACTGCAATGGGCATTTGTTACCACTCCCTCCTCAGACATTTAGGAAGGACATGGCCAGAGATCTAGGGAGCTATCCTTTTTTATAGTCGCTGATTTGAATGAGATGAACAGGGAGATCGGGGAATGCATGGCTGACTGGAGTATGGCATCAGAGCCTTTATTATTGAAGAGAAAATGTTAAACAGGATTCACCAAGTGCAGTTAGTTCAGTTAGTAAATCTGTACACAGTCGTAACTGGCTGATTCATAACCCTGGACTTTGTTCACTAAGCTAGCTTGCAGAGCCTTCATTTATGGCCTCATGGACTGGATGTGACAGGTTTTCATTAACAGACTGGCTTGTCTTTAGAGCTGCTCTTCAACAGCCATGAGTCTACAGTGACTTAGCTGAAAAATTAAAATCTGCCAAGACAGTAACTTATCAGGTCTGGCAGATGGTGACATAGCTCTGCTAATTTCCATGCCTGTGCTCAGCTATGAGAAAGCTGATTACTGCAAAACAAAAGTCATCTTAGCATCTCTCAGTTACTTTAATGCATTCAATAATTAAATCTCAAGCCAGATGTCAGCTAACTTCTTTTCCACATTAGTAATGCAAAGAGACATTTTGGGCATCTCTTGCCTCCTCTCTCAAGCTATTAACAGGTGTTAGAGCTGAGTGTACACCACTTTCATTAGGGCAATCTTAAAAGAGAAGAACAGAAGATGAGTTGGCCCTGGTGAAAGCCACAGAAAGCATTCCAGTTACCTCATTCCTCTGGTTCTGAGCTTGTCTAACCGGAATTCTTCTTCTGTAGGGCAGTCTTTAAGAACTAGTAAAATTGTGCAAGATTCATTTGTCATAAATAATCCATGCAACTAAAGGCCTGCTAGATTACACAGCACTTCAAAAATCAATTCTAGCATATAGCCCTGGACTCCAACTCGAGCAGTTTTACCCAAACGCCACATGCCTGCATCAGAAAGGGGCAGCAATCGAGGCTGTTGTGTCTTGTATCAGGCTGATGGATTGTATTTTTCTAGAAGACAGCTACAGAGGTGGACTACCCAAGCCTCATTCATTGGCTGATCAGGCTTCTGAAGTCACACCCGTGCTCCAGGTGCAGTAGTTCACACATGGGACCCTATGGCTGAAACTTTATGCCCATAAATTAAATTGGGATGTAGAAGTTAGTCAGAACATGAAGGACAGCCTCTGAGGAGCAAGAGGTGGGGAAAGTGATAGTTTTCAAGTCCCAAACTTCCCTTTCAGAAGCAGTTTGTGGTCCTCCAACCATTTTACTGAAAGAGCGAAATCAGGCCCTCCAGGTGCCACATGTAGTTTCTAAAAATAAAGTTACACTGGCTGTTGGAACAGAAGATATTGCTGAGACCGCACCAAGGCTTCTGGGAGGGAACAGGGTCCACAATGCCCGTAAGCAGTGAGAAAAAGGTTTAGCATGCTCATTTTGCATATATAGATCATGATGAACACTCAAGAGATTGTTCAGCCTATGAGACAAGCGAAGGTGTTAAACGTACTTGTACAGCTCTGAGCCATGGTCACACATGAATGTATTAGTAACAGATTTTTAGGAATTCAAGCTGCTTGGGCCAGACTGTACTGACTATGGCACATAGTCCTCAAAATTCAGCAGTTGTCAGGCAGGTGAAAACAGTTTCTTTCATCTCATGCTTCCCCATGCATCCAAGAGCCCAGTGTGTGACTCAGCATGGTTTGATACAGTAACAGGTCAGGAAAGTGTTAAGATATGAACCCATAACACAGGGATAAAAAAAAAAACAAAACCACATATCACAGAGGCACTGGGGCTTAAGTTAAGCTTCCTAGTGACAGCTTTTCACAAGCAAGGACATCGAGTGACCTCCTGTTTATATGAAGAGTACTTGCTTTTGTCTACCACTGCCAAGATGGAAGTCTTGCTCTCAAACCAAAAACCTTCAAGGGAAAAAAAAAAGTGAGTTTGTATGGATTTTCTACCAGAGTTTTGTGCCAAGTAGGACACGAGTTCAGAGGCAGCCTCGAACTGCCAGAGGGAGAGAAACTTCAGCCAGTTATGTCATTGCCCAGGGAGGGCGGGAATGATTCTGGATTCGAGTGATTGTGACATTCTCTGGTTTAGAAGACTGACTGTTGATTTTAAGGCACATCAAGACAGGTGGAGCACTTGTGCTTTGACAAAGCTGTAGGCTCAGGTGAAAACATTGCTTACCTTTAAGTTACATACCCTACCTAGTTGCGGTCATGTGCAAAGCTCTCCCACCACAAATCCCCAGCAGGTTCACAGCCCCATCATCAGCATAATCCAGCCAAACATGCATCAAGGTAGGAGAGTGTTTAGTCAGCTAATTTTAAAGCTCTGATTAGTGAGCTAGGCCCTCTCATAATCAGCTATCAGACGTGATGATGCAAACAGTGTCTCATCTGTTTGGAAACTGCACTCCTTCAGAGGTAAATTTAAGCTGCTCTAGCAATCTAAACTAGTTACCACCTATACAGCTGCAAATCAACGGACAAGCTGAAAAATCAAGTTACCTTCCATTGTTTTTATAAGACCAACATCTACCGCTGTGGTTTTCATACAGCAGCTTAATCTGTGGACACAATTTAGTTCTGTCATTTTTGGTGAGGTGAATCTAATTCATTGTGTTACTATTTGACTACAAAAATAAAGACTCCTATGGAGAGATTGTTACGACTATTCCTTTGTTTGAGTGCATTATTGAACGTAATAGTCGACAGGAAGTCAAACCAGACTCAAGTACACTTCATTTTCTGGAGTGAGCGCAAGCTGTTAGATTAGGCTAA
This sequence comes from Podocnemis expansa, assembly GCA_007922195.1. Taxonomy (NCBI): domain Eukaryota; kingdom Metazoa; phylum Chordata; order Testudines; family Podocnemididae; genus Podocnemis; species Podocnemis expansa. Next base: position 2,802,069 of record ML682029.1, on the reverse strand, counting down.
GAAAATAAGGATAGGAAAACCATTAGTAACAGGAGGTTACATACTAATTTTGTTTAAAACAGTATGTTCCAGATACCTGAAGGCCTCAGTATTAGTGAGACATGTTCTTTCACAGTGGTTAGCAGCAGCCTATCTAGGCCTTTTTTCAACTAGGCATGCTATGTATGAGAATATTTTTATACTGATAGCTGACCAGCAAAATTTCATTCTTTAGCCTCTTCCTCACTTCAACCCATGATCTTACAACCTGAAAATTCATTACTATTCTTCAGTTCATGGAATGAAGCTCCTATCTGTCCTTAGGATGTCAGCCCTCCTAATTACCTCAAGCAAGGCTGAACTTTTATTAGGAGTCTACTGACATGCAGCTTTGAAATACCACTCACCACCATGATTGGTAGGACAGAGTAAGGAAAGAGCAAGGCCTACGCTAATTTTGGTGTTATACTTCAATCAAGGTTTGCAGCAGTCGGCTCTGAAAAGGCAAACCGTAATTCTGGTAGATACATAGACAAACAGACACCATGTCTTAAGATGGATCAGAATGCCTCCTGGGACAGCCTCATACATTTTCAATTTGATAGACCGCAAATACCATTCAGGCTTAAATTCCTACAGACTAAAGCTTAAAGTCAGTCATGAATGAGTTCACATGTTAAGCTGTAATTTTAAATCCAAAACCACTGTTTCCTTGTAATTTAAGATTGCACAAACACTCCAGCATTTCTATCAAATAAATACCATGACTGATTCATGCTGCAGCTAAGCCATCTCACAGTAAACATATGAAGTAACCAAAAAACACCTCACTTTCATAAATCAAATTGGCATAAATGGTGGTTTGCTTTTTGTAGACTTCGAATCCCAACAAACTGCTTGGGAAAGCAAACTCTAGAATTATGTTTTTAAATGTTCCAATAGTCAGCATTGCCTTTGGGTTTTTTTTTTTTTTTTTTTTTTTTTTTTTTATGAGAGGCCTATTTAAGCTTGTACAGCAAGTTATGAGACCTCAACTGAGTTAGTACCAAAACTGACCATACTGCAGGTTAGCAGGACTCCACAAAAGTGAAGGTATGGACCTGTCTAGAAGAATCGTTGATTAGTGATCAATATTTTTATAGACAGGTACAAAGGTTTAGGTGTTTTTTAAAAATGACTGTTTACTAGTTTTATTTTTACTTTTAGTAAGAGCAGCAAAAAGTCTGAAGCAACAAGTGCCTTTTGAACAATATTTGATTTTAAGTTGGTAAGAAAACAGTGGGTTGATGTCAGAGGAAGGCATGTTCCAAAGGGATAGCCACATTAGTTTAGTCAGCAAACCAGGCAGGAAGTCTGGTGGCACTTTTAAAGACTAACCAATTTAATCACTGAATGAGCTTTCATGAGAGAAAAATCTCACTTTGTCAAACAAATTCTGTTGTTTCCCATCTTAAAAGCGTCTGACAAAGCAGGATTTTCTCCCACAAAAGCTCATGGGATAAATCAATCATCTTTAAAGGAAGACATGTTAGCAAGCAACACAGAAGATATGACACTGAAGAGAGAGGACTCCTTTAACAGACCCCATTTGATGGGACTAACACAAGGAAGATTTCGTATCTGATTTCTACAGACTGGAATTCCAAAATTCTTGGTATCACTGTGTTGAGGGCTCAGCAATGCTTCTCACCTCCACCAGAAGGTGTGCAGACAGAACGGTGATTTGAAAGATGGCTAAAGCATGGAAACACTACTGGCTAGCCAGACTTTTGAGCACTAGCACACTTCACTAGTGCACAGGAATTCAAGTTGGTTTGCTTCTGACAAGTGGCTTAAGGGTATTTCAGTGTAAACACATATTAAGATTCCTCGTTACCAGGAGCTGATGTCCCTCCATGCCCCCTCAAAAAACCTACATTGCAGGGTCTCTGAAGAGACCCTCTCTTGTTCCTCTCAGAGGAATAGGCCCTTGAAACTAAGTTAATGTGCCCAGAAAACACACCTGATGTTTCAACAGAGCAGAGATGTTACAGAATTCATTCTCTTGTAGCTAATTCTCTACGCCTCTAACCCAACTAGCCACCAGCCCCCTCCAAAAGAAAATAAAGAGATGTTTCCCCCTTTGATTACAGGACAACCATTTCAAGCTTCTGTTTATTACATCACTAATTTGATTAGGGAGGAAATCCTGTAGGCAAGTTTGAATGGGTTTTCAGCTTTGAGGTTTCTCTCTACTTTTAGCTGCTAATCTATTTCCCCCTCAAAATGCCAAGGTACTGTTCTCCTTCCCCATCCTTCAGCTATACCATTGCCCCCTCTTGTTCCCATGCATTCACTCCCCCACACCTGTGTCTGCCCTTTTAAAAAGGGCATTATCATCTCCTCCCACTATTGTTTCGAAGAGGAAAGTCCTTTAGAAGTACCAGCACAATTAAATTCAAGACCTACTATGACTGGAGTGCCTAGGTACTACAGCACAAAGAAACAGGTTAGAGCCTATCTTTAAGTTTAGCTCAAAGCACGCAATACATCATCAGTTATGCAAGCGTATCTATTCAACTAAATCCATTGATCAATGGCAGCTCAAATAAATTAAAATCAACGTGATCTTTTAAGATTTGGGTTCATACTGAACAATGAAGAATGACACAACTGAAAGAGAATGAGCCTGTCTTGTGTGGCCAGTCGCCTAGATTCACAATGAACCCATGCAACTGCCAACTCAATTTCACTATCCTGTGTTTCACTTGCAAGAGTCTCTTCGCTAACCTGCATCAGCCTCCCAGGTGAGCTGAATTCAAGCATCAGTGATGTCAAATATCGCAGTGGAGAGAACCAGACAGACAGAAGTGCTGCTGAACATGCTTTGCTAGTTATTTGGATGTTCAAAGCCATCTCCCTAGCCTTGAACAGCACATGACATGAAAGTCAGTCACCCTATCTCCCAAAGGAAAGCAGCAGCAGCAGCCTCCTAACCCCAAAACCAGCAGGTCTGGAGAAGGATGAAACCAGGAAGGACTGTGGGTTTCAAAGGGATAGCCGTGTTAGTCTTAAAGTGCCACACGACTCCTTGGTGGTTTTTTTTTTTTTTTTTTTTTTTGCTGGACTAGACTAACATTTCTTTTTCACATGAGCTTTTGTGGGAGAAAATCCCACTTCATCAGATATTTTCTCCCACAAAAGCTCATGTGAAAAAGAAATCTGTTAGTCTTAAAGTGCCACACAACTCCTGGGTTTTTTTCTGCAGGTTTCAGCCAGCACTTTCAAAGGAGGGGACGGGTAGCAAGTGGCCTCCAAGGAACATCCCTCAAGGGCATGACTAGGACACCCTGATTTCACGTTTTCACCCCTAGCAGGGCACACGTAGGGTGGGAACACACCTGTAGCGAGAGAAAGATACCCCACTTCTGCTTCCCTTTCCTACACCCGACCCGGCCACGCTCACACCTGCCCCACACCATCAAGCCCACAGGCCAGGCAGGCAGCCTGCAGAAGCTCAGTTGACGCAGGCCTTTAGCACACTGCTCCCCAACCTTTTTTTTGGCTGGGCCACCCCTTGCTGCCTTTAATTAATTGGAGGCACACACCCCTGTCGTTTCCACATGAACTCATGAATATTCATGAGCCCATCCAGAGCTCTTTGGAGCAGTTTTTTCAAGCTATTAGGAGCCCAGCTGTGGGGCCTGGGGCTCTGGCTGGGAAACGCTGCCTCAGGGGCCAGGGGAGCAGCTGGGCTGGGGGAGCTAGGGTCTTCTTGGCCTCTTTCCCCACCCCTGGAAGGGACCCGGGCTCCCCCCAACACCCCCCATGTCAGGCCGGGGGGGGGGCAGACACCAGGCCTGGGGGGGAACCGGACGGGCCGGTCACGTGGCTCCCCCCACGCGGGCAGGGCGTGGAGGCTGCAGCGGGAGGGGCGGGGCAGGAGGCGGAAGTGGGGGGAGGGGCGGTGGAACGCGCGGGCGGGGGCGGGGCAGCGGAAGCGGCGGGGAACAGGGCGGTACCAAGCGGCGAGCAGAGGGGGGCGCGGACCAGGGCCGTACCAATGGAGGAGGGCAATACCAAAGAGAGGCGGGGCTGTACCAAGTGGGGAGCGGGGGGGGACGGGGCTGTACCACAGCGAGGAGCACGGGGGGGAGGCGGACAGGGCCGTACCAATGGAGCGCAGAGGGGGGCAGCAGGGGGAGGGCGGTGCAGGCGCAGGGGCGGGAGCGCGGAGCAGCCGATTTTCCTCCCCCCCCCACGCGCGGCGCGGCGCGGCCGCTCCCTCACCGTGAGGCCGGTGCCCAGCACGATCACGTCGTACTCCTCGTTCATGGCGGCGGAGGCCGGTCGGGCGCGGGTCGGCGAGCGGCCGCGGAGGCAGGCGGGGAGCAGCTAAAATGGAGACGCCGCCGCCGCTGCCGCCGTGAAGAGACCGCGCCAGGGGGGTGGGCGGGGCCGCCGCAGCGAGCCGTTGTGGGCGGGGCCGAGCGCCGGGCTCCCGTCCGTCACGCCGCTCCGCCGCCCCGCATTGGCCCGCTCGGCTGTCCGTCTGCGGGCCCCGCCCCCGCCCGTCGCCAAGGGGCGGGGCGCCGGCGTTGCCAACGGGCATGCCACCGTGGTGGCGCGGCTGTGCGCATGCGCGCGGCGGGCGGGGCGCTGCTGCTGCAGGGGAGCCGGGCAGGGGTGTTGCTCCAGGGCCCTGCAGTGCCCGGGCCAGGCCCAGCCTGCTCCAGCTCCGCTGCCCAGGGGCTGGGCTGCCTTGGCCTGCTGGGGAAATAGGGCTTTGGGGCCCCCATGTCTTGCTTGGCTGGATGGGGGCATCCAGAGTCATTTTCCCACCCCAGAGCTGGTCGCATGACAGACCGGTCATTGACGCGTTGGGCGGGAAGGGAGGCTGAGACGTCAGGTCTGGCCCACGGACCTGGGACCAGGGGTCTCCAACACGCATGTGGCCCCTAAAGCTACTTCCTGCAGCCTGCAACGATGGTCTTGTTACCGCTCTTTGCAATATTGTTGTATGAGGGAGTTTCAATGGCGTGGCCCTAGCACTCACATACTAGTCCTCGTGTGGCCCTTGGGGTGATGTGAGTGTGAGACCCCTGCCTTAGACCAGGGGTCTCGAACACAC
>ML682029.1:2755225-2796970 GCA_007922195.1 Podocnemis expansa | reverse complement strand
CCACAGGCAGCCCTTAAAGCTGTTTCTTGCAGCCTGCAATGACACTATTGTTACCGATATTTGCAATACTGTTGTATGAGAAGATTTCAGTGCTGCGGCCCTCGAGCTAACGCACTAGTCTTCCTGCAGCCCTGTACTATTCCTGATGTGGCCTTCATGGTGATTTCAGTTTGAGACCCCTGCCTTAGACCTTCCCTGGCAGGTATTTGTCCAACCTGTCTTTAAACACCTCCAGGTATGTGGATTCCACCTCCTCCCTTGGAAACCTGTTCCAGAGCTGAATTACTGTAGTGAAAAGGTTTAGCTAAGGAACCAAAATCTCCCTTATTGCAGATTAAGCTCTTCTTGTCCTATGTTCAGGGGATAGGGAGAAGGATCCCATCCCCTTTATAACAACCCTGAACAGATATGAAGGCTCTTATCAGGGTTTCCCTCAGACTTCTTTTATCAAGGCTACAAATGCCCCCTTTGCAAAAGAGCAGCTTTAAAATAAAAGCCAGAGAACACATACAATTAAACAAAATACCATGGGAAATGAAACTGCAGTATTCAATACAGAGAATTTTATTTTAATTTTTCCTTCAAATAACTGTAACCAGGCAATTTCTGAGGCCACAAGTAAAGAACATGTGTTGGATATTTGAAAGTCAAAGTGAGATGATGGAAGCTAAATCCTGGGACGTGTATAATCAAATATGACTTAAAATGTGTATATTTTAGTGTACAGTAACAACCATCCTCTGGTGAAATGAAAGAGTAATAAACAATTGTTGACTGCTACTCCTCATTCAGGCTCTTTTTTGTATGTAAAGTCAGCTATGGCTGTAGCTTCAAGTCTGATGATGCGAATGGCCAATCCTTTCAACATTGCAATGCAATTTTTTATGAAAAAACCATATTCTTTTGATTTGGCAGTTGAAATTTTAGACCAGAAAAATTCCAGCCAGTTCTGCAGATTATGGATTAAGTGCAAACTGCAAAATTTTATCTGTAGCTGCAGAGATACTGCCATGCAGATCTAGTTAGCTATCTATTATTTGTTAAGTAATTACAATGTTTGACACCCTTGTTTTACTCACATTTTTTCTACAGTTGGATAGGCAGTAGGAGGGTCCAAAAAAACCCAAAACCAAAACCAAGCTACTTTAGTGCATGCTTAACTTTAAGCATGTGCTTAAATTCCATTGAAGTGGATATGAGTTAAACATGCCCTTATAATTAATTGTATGTTTTAAATCCTCCGCTGATTCGGGGTGCGGACCTACATCAAACCAGTTTATCTAGCCATTCATGCATATTTTTAAATTACTATTAACTGCAAGACTTGACTGTTCTCTGACTAGGAGTCCTGTGGCACTTTTAAAGACTAACGCATTTATTTATCGCATGAGCTTTTGTGGGAGAAAATCCCACTTTGTCATATGCTTTGAAGATGGGGGAACTTACAGAATGGGAGGAAATAAATGCAGGGAAGTGTAAGTCATGGGAACAGGTCACACTGTAACAGCAAATCAAAACAGTTACCAATGTCAACTACTACAAGAGAAGCCCAAGAAAGAAAATATCAGAAAGGCTCTAGTCATCACCTACAACCCTCAAGTCAGACCCTGCCGTATATCCTCAGAGATCTACAGTCTATGCTACCAGATGATCCCCCACTTTCTCAAGCCTCTCCTCTTGTACAGACAGCCCCCCAACCTTAAACACATACCAGCAACTACAGACCCAACAAAAGTACCATTAAAACAGGCACATACCCCTGCAACAAACCATGCTGCCAACTTTGCCCACATATCTTCACAAAAGACACCATAACACAACCTAATAAAACCAGCTACTCCATCAAAGGCTCATTCATCTGCTCATCCACCAATGTGTTTTTATGCCATCATGTGCTAGAAATGCTCCCGTGCCTTATATATTGGACAAACAAGACAGACTCTGCACAAAAGAATAAATGGGCTCAAATCTGACATCAGAAATCACAACATTCTAAACCAGCGGGTCAGCATTTCAATCTTCATGATCACTCCATTGACAATTTACTAATTGCAATGCTCAGATGGATGAATATCACATCAAGGCTTCAAAGAGAAGCTGCTGAGATTGAAGTTATTTGCAAATTTAATTGCATTACTTCAGGGCTTAATAGGGGCTTTGGATTTTTCTCTCATTACAACAGGTGATTTGACCTCATCTTCCTCTATATGCAGTTCCCAAATGTTTGAATCTTAACAACTGCTTTGATTTGCTGTTACAGTGTGACCTGATCCCATGACTTACACTTCCCTGCATTTATTTCCTCCCATTCTGCAAGTTCCCCCATCTTCAAAGCACCTGACAAAGTGGGATTTTTTCCTACAAAAGCTCATGCAATAAATACATTTGTTAGTCTTTAAGTGCCACAGGACTCCTTGTTTGTTTTATTAGCCTGCCTGGTTTTGTTGGGTAAGTCTGACCTCCCTAATGAGGGTTATTTTTGGTTTTGTGCATAGATAGGTCTGCTCTTTGGAGTTGACTTTTTACAGGAAGCAGCTGCAAGGGGGACAATGACTTGGGTTATTTCTGCTAAGGACATGGCAAAAGTAGAATCATGGCAAATAATTGGAGGGTTAGTTTTGAAAATTGCTAATTTTTATGTGAGGTTATATAGTATGAAAAAACAAAAAATTCCCTGTGCTTAGTTTTACTTCCCCATTGATGAGATGAAAACCCCAGGAAGTCATTCACAGGATGAAAGTCTGTTTTGTGCTTCCCTTATCATAAATTCTGCTTCCAGCTCCTAGCATAGCCAACAGCAAAAACATTTAATTCCCCTGTGATTTATACTGAGAGCTGGTGAGAGCGCAAAATTCGGAATCCAAGCCCTTGTTTCTGTTACCTGCTTTCTGAGACTGAGAGAGCTTCTTAGACTCAAATTTCCAAAATGTTCATGCCTTTCTTTCTATCTAGTCTGAGAGGCTCTTTGGGCCTGATTTTTGTGGCTACTGAGCACCCACAAGTCCAAATGATCATAGCATGAGCTTTCAGTGCTAATTGCTGCTAAAACAAAGTGTCGCAGTTGAGAACTTTTGAAAATGGAAGTTTTAACATTAGTGCCTCAGTATATTACTCTGTATAATGGTTACAATTTATAAGGCATCACAGAGATACAGGGAGCTGCTTTATACAAAATACTGAGTCCAAATGAGGAGATAAAGTCCTGGTTGAAAACAGTGATGTTCACTCTCCCTCACAGGAGTATTGTGGGGCTGGGGCTTAACTTTCTTAATTTGTCTAGTCAGTGTGTGTCATAGACCCTCTATTGCTAACACTTGCTAAAGGCTTTCCTTTAACTCGGGCGATAGAGCCTTAAACTTTTGGTGCAAGAAAATATAGGTTCCATCCTATGCAGTTATGAGTGGCTGTGCTATACAGCATAAATGGAGATAGCAGAGATTTAGCTGTTGCAGAAGTTAGCCAGTGGTCAGAAGCTGTTGCAACAGTTTCCTCAAAGACTGACCTTAAATAAGAAGAATACTTTCTACCAGCATGAGTCATCTCATGCAGATCCAGGAAAATCATTTGTTGTTTGTAATGTAAGTTCCCCCCCTTTTTTTTTCTTTACAGGGTGGACAGAGGAAAACCCAGATGCTAGGTAATATGACAGAAATGCATTCCACATCAATAAAGAAAATATCCTCGCAGAATGAGCAATCTTGGCAATGGTTGTCACTTCTTTATGTCCCACTTGGGCAGCGTTAATGGAGAAGCAAATTCTGGGCTAACAGAAAAAAAAGAGGAGGGGGACATTGGTTCTGGATTTTGTCTTACTTATTAACTCATCTCTCCACAGAATAAGCCAAAAGGGATTGTTACTTCAAAGCAATACATGCTTCTAAGGAATCATTATGAAAATGTTCCTCTGATTGGCTGAGGTTGGCACTAAGATAAAAATAAGGTTTCTGTTCTAAGCCCTGCAATGGCAAGGTCTTGTGATTAAAGACACTTGACTGGTGCTCAGTAGATGTAGGGTCAATCGATCACCTGTTCTGTAACAGGCGCCCCCTGTGATTCTCAGTTAGCCACTCAGTCTCCTGTCTGTTAAAGACAGAAAATAATGCTTCCTTTGTCTATTTAGCTCATAATGTTTTCAGGGCAGGGGCTGCAGTCCTCATGCTGCTTAGAGGCTCTAAGTGTATTGTTACATGATAATATTAATGTGCAACATCAGCTCCCCTCCCTGTCTGTCTTTATTGAATAAGTGTAAACATATGTCTCCGTTGTGATTATTGCTCCTGACTGGTTAGGAACTGTGCATCTCCTGTTATTTTTTTGTCCTCTGTTCTCATTCCAACCGCCTGGTTTGTCTCATCTACTTTGTCTTTGAGACTGTCAGCTCTTTGAGGCAGGAACTCTCTCATATTTTGTAAAGCTTTAAGCACATTAGGGCCCACCCTAGCTGGCCTTAGGTGCTTCCACAATAGAAGGAAGGGTAGGAAGAAGATCGACTGCACACAATACAAGATTTAAGTTGTTTTGTATGACAGCAGCAGACAACCAATGTGATAACTATTCGGTTGCATGATAAAGGCAAGATGCTCCTCTCCTGGCTTCCTAGACAAGCCACATGAGTCACAGAAGGGATATAACAGATATGGCCCAGGAATAAAGGGTGGATGCTCCATATTTATGTGCATGGCAGTCCCAATTAAGAAACAGTCCCTATACAGTGGTTAAAGTATAATTTGAGGGGCCCTGGAACCTTCCTAATCTCTGGGCCGCTTTCCTGTATCGTCCAGGCCCCTTCATGCATGCGTGGGCCCAATTTTTCTAGATTCTGGAATCTGGGCCCTGGAACTCTGGCCTGTCAGATTTGTGGGCTCTGGGGTGTTCCAGCTTTTTTTAACCCCTGCCTAGGCATATCCCACTACACATCTGATTCCCACTTTTAGGAACTGCCTCATATTCCCAGCAAGGTCTTTCAGCCCCATCAGAGCTCTAAGAACCCCCCCAATTTCATGAGCCTAACCTGACTGGTCCTGCAACCCAGTCATAGATACCGTTCTTCCAATGGAGAGATCAGAAGCAAGTCCCACTGATGCCCACGTTCATCCAAAGCAATGTGTGGTGCACCCCTGATATCCATAGGGATTGGGCATGTAGCCTCCACAACAAGGCCAGTCTTTGCCCTCCCCATTAAAGAGATCTGCAGACGCAGGTATTGGATGGGGGTTGCTGCAACCACCACCAGCTTGCTTGCCCTCATATACAGGGTTTACAGTTCAGTTCAATGGCTCTCAGCACCTGTACGCTAAAAACTTTTCCAGCATCCCTGCTTGCTGACAGTTTTACCTTTATGCAGAAGCACCAGAACCTCTCAGCGTGAGCAGCAATGACAGAGTCCCATGCATACAGGATGGGACTCACGGCAGGAGGCTGGCCTTCTACTTCTATCTCTGCCATGGGCTGGCTTTGTGTTATTAGTTTAATCCCTCCTGAGTGCCTCAGTTTCTCTTCCTGCTCAATGGGAGGTAATGATACTTACCTGCTTCAGACAGCACTTTGGAATACTTGGATGAAAAGCGATAAACGAGAGCCACGGGTAGGATTTTTCAAAAGCCCTCAGCTTTCCTCCCACTGAAGTCAACGGGCATTTTACCGCTGCCTTCAATGGGCGCAGAGGTAGGCCAAGCTGAGTGCTTATGAAAATCCCACTATTAGTGTTGTTATGATAAAGAGACAATCTGAAGTATCTACTCAGGCTATTTATGAAAAAATGCACATGTACAGAAAGGAACAGAATACACTTTGTTTCCAGAAGACTATTGCCGTGAGCTGCTTGCTGGGATTCCTTAACCAAGAGTTCACAGAGCGAGGAATCCATTTTAATTTTGTGCTTGATTAATATCATCAGCAATTTTCCGGGAGAGTTTCAAAAAAATGAAACAGAATGTGAATGGCAATAAAAGGGAAATTACAGTCCAGATGAGCTGCTTGGAGGGACAATCAATAAGGGCAAGTGCAGAGTTCTGCACTTCAGATGGAAAAATCCCATGGACTGCTGCAGACTGGGGACTGACTGGCTAAGCAGCAGGTCTAAAGAAAAGCACCTGAGAGTTAGAAAGGAGAAGAACCTGTATATGAGTCAACAGAGTGCCCCTGTTGCCAAGAAGCCTAAGAGCATATTGGTCTGCATCAGTGGGAGCATTGCCAGCAGATTGAGGTAAATGATTTTTCCCCACTATTTGGCACTGGTGAGGCCACGTTTGGAGTACTGTGTTTAGTTTTGGGCCCCTCACTACAGGAAGGATGTGGACAAATTGGAGAGAGTCCAGTGAAGGTTGACAAAATTGATTAGGGAGCTGGAGCACATCACTGATGAGGACAGGCTGAGGGAACTAGGCATCTTTAGTCTGCAGAAGAGAAGAGTTAGGGGGACTTGACAGCAGCCTTCAGCTACATGAAGGGGGGTCCAGGGAGGATGGAGGTAGTACAGGCGAGTTCCACACACGGTTCTTGCAGAAGGTGAATTTGTGCATCTTTAAGTTTTGTAGCCACTGCTCGCTGTCTCATACATGCATCACAATGCAATCCCACCACTCAATGCTGGTTTCCCAAGGCCTGTACTGATGGTCCACCACATCAAGCTGTTCCATGAATGCTGAAAGTAATCTGGTGGTCTTCTTTCTCACCATGACACAACCAAGGCAGGCACCATGTATTCCTTTACAGATTTGAAACTCATGAAATACTGAATGAGCAGGTGTGTTGCATTCATAACACTGACTATAACAGGAGAGAGCACAACAGGATCCACCCATCAAGGCAGGGGTTGTAAGTGCAAAGTAAACAGGGGCTATTAAAGAAAGGTGTGAAATGTGACTGGAAGCCTATGGAATGATGGAACTGAAAAAAATGCATCCTGGAAGGTTGAGCATGCTCCATGATGCACTACAAACCACTACATCTTCCCACACCTCCTAACTGCAGAAGGTGGTGTGTTGCATAGTGGGATAGCTACCCACAGTGCTCTGCTCTGAGACTGTCAGTGTTAGAGCACCAACAGTGGATGTGCTCTGACAACAGAAGTGTGAACATGCACAAGTGATATAACTGTAGTGTTTTATGATCATCGGTGTAACGTCTGTCACTAAACGTTGTGTAGACAAGACCTAATAAACAGCCCACACAAAAAAAGTGGTGGGGCAAAGGAAGCATTGTTATTTTTAATCCCATTTGGCAGATGGGGAACAAAGGCACAAAGACATGAAAGGTACATCTTCATTGACAGCTGCAATTTTCCCATCATTATATCAATTCATCTGGATTAATTGAGCGGTCAATAAAGACATGCTCGATCTGTGGAGAAGTCAGTCAAATAAAACCACCCCCACAGGAGGTGTAGTGCTGTGTCAAAGGGAATGCTTTTCCTGTTGGTGCAGTGCAATGAAGACAGTGTGTAGAAGGGAAATTATGAAGTTGACAGGAATTACACATGCTACTCTATGTACCTCATGCAGCTGCTATCAACTGCTGCCAAAGTTTGCTGGCGGTGTAGACCCACCCTAAGTGCCACGCTCGGGGTCACACAGGAAGACTATGACAGATTTTATGATTCTGTAGTTTATTTGTTGGTGGATTCTTCGTACCTTAAAGTCTTTCAACCATTGAGTTTTAATAACTCAATCATAGGTTAGAGGTTTATTACAGGAGTGGGTGGGTGAGGTTCTGTGGCCTGCATTGTTCAGGAGGTCAGACTAGACAATCGTACCGGTCCCTTCTGACCTCTGCGTTAAGAATAAGAATCTAAGAGGTGAGACCTGAACCCCCATCTGCAGAATCTCAGCAGAGTCTCATTGACTTTTTGCAGGAGTGGGCCAAGTGAGCCAGGGTCCACCCATTTGGAGATCAGGCCTGCCTACTGCAGTGACAAGGAGTGGTGCAAACTTTGTGGCTGATGTGGCAAAGCTTTCACCACTGCCAGGCACTGTGGTGGGTGGGCCTCATTCCACTCCTCGTCTCCCTCCGTCCCTCCTCTCCACGCCAACTAGCACCTGCAGTGTATCAGACAGCTTCTGGTAACATGACCAGAAGCAGCCTGTGGCTGGGCCCACCCTGCAATCACAGGGATCCAGCCAGAAAATGGGGGCTGACTACACCTCTGCCTTATGGTCATTTTTCATGCATGTGAAGGCTATTTCTACGCAGCCATTTATGCCACTCAGGGATGTGAAAAAACACATCCCTGAATGACACAAGTTTCTTTGACACAGATGACAGTGTGCACAGGTCTATGTCAGTGGGAGAACTTCTGCCTCCATAGCTACCGCCTCCCGTTGAAGTGATTTTATTATGTGGACAGGAGAACACTCTCTCAGTGGCACAGGTGCAACAGTATGCTGCGATGCTGCTTCTGTTGTTTTGATAAATGAGCAAACACAGTAGAAATTAACTAAGAGGTGAGAGTCATTGAATCCAAGAAGTTGAGGGAACATGAGGAAACTTACAGCAGCTGCAAGTGTGAGTCAGAGAAAGACTCATTCCTCTTTATTCTTCATTAGCACCTCCTTGAAAAACAAACACAGGGACTAAATCAGTTCACACAGTTATTTCTACATGCTAGGCCCAGTACACGCTCTCCAGGTTTTTAAAGGGTTGCATTTCTGGATATGGATTCCGGAACAAAATGCAAAAGGAAGCAAGCTAATATGGAAAAACTGCAGCTGATTTTGTTTTCCATATTCTGCTCTGCTCTGGAATCAAAGGACAATTTACTCACCTTTATAATACTACAGAATCTCATTGTTTCACATGGGCTGCTGGCAAACTCATTGAAGGTAAGAGTGATTTTCAAATTAGAGTCAAGACTATTGCGTCACAACACCTATAGTTTATTTATACGTATTTCTACACTCACCCAGCCATCTGCACTAGAGTTAAAAAAACAAAAAGGAACTCTTTGTCATGTGTAATCTCATAGTGGCCCACACCCAGAAAAGCACATTAGCATGCGCTTAAACCCAGTCCTGTGAACAGTACAAGTTAAATCAATGGGACTACTTGCATGCTTGTAGTCAGGGATTAACATAGAATCATAGGGTTGGAAGGAACCTCATGAGGTCATCTAGTCCAACCCATGCCAAAAAAAGCAGGACCACTGCCACTAAATTATCCCAGCCAGAGATTTGTCCACCATTATCTACTCAAGCTATTTATGAAAAAAAGCACATGCACAGAAAGGAACAGAATAAAAACCACTTTGTTTCAGAAAGACTATTGCTGTGAGCTGCTTGCTGGGATTCCTTGACGGAGGGTTCACAGAGCAAGGTATGTGCAGCCCAACATTTAAAATGCGCACTCCAAAGTGGCCACAAAAGCACAGAAGCATGACCACTTACGTGCAAGACAGCACTGGGCTAGGTGAGCTGCTCTGGGGGCCTCCAGCCACAGTGCCTCTCCGCCTGGCTCCAGCTCCATGCAGGGACCAAGGTGCTGCTGCATTCCCCCTGCCTGGCACCCAGCTCCGCAGTGGAATTGGCTGGCAGTGGTTTCACCCTCTTGGCCCAGCTCCTGGCTCCTCCCTAGGAGTGGGCACAGGGGGCTGCACTCCACCTACCCAGCTCCCAATGGGGAACCAGGAGCTGGGCTGTAGCTGCACTCCCTAGAATAGTTTCTGTCCTGGGAGGTTGCAGAGGGCATGTCTGCAGCCCAGTGGGATGCCCACAAGCCCCTGACCAGTAGCAGCCTGGAGTTTGGCGGGTCCTAGATGCAGCCAGGCTTGTAGGAGTGGGTCCCCCAGGAGTAGCAGGACTGCTGCCACTCCAGGGCTTGTGGGCATCCTGTAGGACTGCAGCCATCCGTGCCCTGCTCTCTTCCAGGATGTCAGCAAAGCCAGGGCAGCAGCAGCCTCTCTGCTGCCCCCGAACCTGGCAAACCCCGAGCTGTGGTCTGGCAGGGGCTTGCGGCTGGGGTTTTCTGCTGCCCCTGGCTTACTGGCATCTGGGAAGGCATCAGGGCATGGGTGGCTCCAGACCCATGGGATGCCCACAAGCCCTGGAGTGGCAGCAGTTCTGCTACTCCTGGGCAGTCCTGCTGCTTTGGGGGACTCCCTCCCTGCAAGCCCCACTGCTACCCAACCTGCCAAACCGGGGCTGCTGCTGGTCACGGCTTGCTCCTGTGACTTGTGTGCATTCTGCGGGGCTGCGGCCACCCACCGTTGCCACCCTCCCCCAGGCTGCAGCCTCGCTGCTGCACCTACCCAGCAAGCCCCTGAGCGGCTACAGCCCTGCTGCCCCCCCAAGGATATGGGGTGCCCTGGAAGCAGCAATTTCAGTAACACCCTCTGACACTCCCCTGAATTTTCCAGCACCCCCCCAGTTGTCAGCTAGTAACAGTGTTATACCAATTTATTAACCCCCCGAACACCCTCCACACGCCTCCCCTAATTTCAAGTCCTGGGGAGAATACGGCCTGGAAGGGTGGCAGCTGCTGCCGCCAGACTGGGCAAGCCTCAAGCAGCTGCAGCCTAGGGCTGCTGACAAGCTTGCTGTTTGCCAGCCTCCCAGCCCAGGGGACTGCAACCTGCAGCTCTGGAGCCACATGTGGCTTGTTGGCTGCCCCTTTGTGGCACCAGACTCTGGGTTCCCTTCTGCCACTGGGAGACCCAATAGGTAGCCTATTCCTGGTCCACGGCTCCCCTCACCACCAAGGGACCCTTAGAGAGGCCCATTCCTGTTTCCGGGCACCTCTGCCCCACCAGAGGATCCTGTGATAGGTGCCTTGACCCAGTTCACTTGACCTTTCACCAGGAGGCTACACCTATTGCAGCTCTCAAAACACATGGTTATTGAAGGAATTTTTAAAAATGGCTCTTTTCATGTATTGGGTTGCCCACCCCTGTCCCAGGCCAAAACCCCCTTGTCAGTTTCACCTGTCTAGCAGTGCTGAAATTGACAACCCCTTGTCAATGTCACTACTCTAGTAGAATAGTGAAATAGAGGGGAGAACAGCCATGCCACTGGTTTAAGGGGACAGGGTGTGACACAGTGTCCTCCTGCCACTGTCAACAAAAGCTGTACCTTTTGTCAAAGTGGTAGATTGTATTTATTTCCATCTATGTCCAGGATGGAATCCATAAAAACAGGTTTGTGTATATCTGAGTACCAAATCATTTCTGCTGGTACTCATTTGAGAACCTGATCTGAAGAATTATGTGAACCCCTGCAGTTATAGTTAACCATATGGGTAAATGCTAGGTTGGGAAGTACAGCATCTGCTAATGAATCTTCTGTGAGAGGTGAGGAGTAGCCATTTTCGTGATGGTGTTATTCTGAACATGACTGCTGTGCTGATGAACCTTGTGGAGTCATTTAAATCTTGATCGAAGTATCAAGCTGCTTTCTGAACTGGTAGCACTTTCCACTTACACTGCACAAGCCTATGACTTTATAGACCAGACTTGTCCAACCTGTGGCCCATGGGCCACGCTACAGCCCGCCAATGGCTTTTATCCAGCCCGTGGAGCACTGCCATAGGAGCCTGGGAGCTGGGATCGGCCAGGGACCTTTTAAATCTCCCACCCTGTACACAACAGGGGAGTGACCTGGCTGGAGAGCTGTGTCTAGAGCAGTGGTTCCCAACCTTTTCAGTAACATGGCACACTTCAATGAGACAAACAATTCCACAGCACAGCCACGTTTTTTCCGCTGAATTGTTGCTCATAAACCTGACATTTACTTCCATTTACTACAGTTATCTTACTAGAGAGGTCTGCAATATAGTGCATACAACAAGCTAAAGATGGATGAAAATGCATTAATGTTTCAAATTCATTGGAAAAAAATGCATCATTATCTCAGTTTTGCCCTCTGGCCACCTGCGTTTAGAATGTTCACATTTCAGAATTGAAAGACCGATACCTCGCTTTTAATTTGATGATTAATTTTCACGAGCTTTATGAGTTGTGATTTTGGTTGGATAGAATATTGTTTAAGATGAAACAAGGTTTAGTTTACATTGATATTCATTACCTTTGGACAAAACTTCACGGCACACTTGGGCAGTTCTCGCAGCATGCCAGTGTGCCATGGCACACCAGTTGAAAATCACTGGTTCAGGGGCTGTATTCAGTCCCCTTCAGATAGGACAGGGGCCAGGGAAGGCGTTGGGAAGACCCTGTAGCACCAGGGAGTGAAAGCGGAGCTTGTGTGGGTTAAAGGAAGGAGGGGACTGATGTGAAGGGAAAGACAGGAAAGGGAAGGGGACGGGAGAGAAGCCCACACAAGGGAAGGAAAGACAAGGGAGGGGAGTGGTGTGGAACACAGCCTGCACGTGGAAAGAGAAGGGAGAGGGCAGAGGAGCCCGCGTGGGGAAAGAGAAGGGGAGGATGGGACCAGAGCCCATGAGAAAAGGGGTTGGTGAGCCCACACTGTGGCATGGCACAGCCGGGGCCAGGGAAGGGGTCAGGGAGCTGACAGGACTGGGGAAAGGGAACCTCCAAGGGAAGGGGTCAGAAAACTCACAGAGCAGGGGTCAGGGAAGAGGCTGGGGAGCCAACAGAGCCAGGGAAGCGGAAGTGGTCAGGGAGCCCCCACAGCACAGGCAGGGAAAGGGGTTGGAGAGCTGGGGAAGGGGTCAGAAAGTCCACGCAGCATGGGGCCGGGGAAGGGGTTGGGTAGCTAACAGGGAAGAGGAACCTGCGCTGTGCCGGCTGGGGAAGTGGATGGGGAGCCTGCGGGGTGGGGCAGGAGGGCCAGGGAGCTAGCAAGGGCTGTGAGGAAGAAGGGAATTAGTGAGGGGGTTCCCACCACTGGGCCACATTGTTTCCTTCCCATCCCTGACCTACTCCTCCCTTCCTCCCCCCACCTCTGCTACCTTCCCTTGCCCATCTCTGCCCTTCCTACCACCCCTTTCTTGTCTTGCTCCCCAAGCTCCCCCACATGCCTACCCACATGGCCATCCCTACCCTCCCTTGCCCTGTCACCCCCTGTCCTCCTTTGTCACTCCTGCCCTGCTTCCCACTCTCCCTACACTTTCTCTTGCCACCCCCAACAGCCACCCTTACTCTCCCCTGCCTTGCAATGTTCCCTTGCCACCCCAACCTCTACCATCTTTCCTCTTTCCTGCCCTGCCATGCTCCCCCTTGCTACCCCACCCCATCCTCCCTTGCCAGCCCCGCCTTTGCTCCCCATGCTATTCCCTGACACCCCACATGGCCCCTCGCCTACCTTCCTTTGCCCTGCCACCCTCTCCTGCTACCTGTACAAATTGATGCATCCTGGAAAAAAATGTGAGCCTTTTTCAAGTTTTCACAACATGTGGTTCAATTAACTCGTGAAAATTTGTTGTGTACAGTTGTGAAAGTGGCACATATAAAGGCCGTTTTAGGAAGGATGGATATTATTTGGGAATTGGATTTAGGTAAGAAATGCGAGTTTCTGCATTCCCAGAACCAAAATAAGTTTGCAAACCAGTGTTTAGTTTTTCAGACTGTTCAACTTTTATTAATAGTAAGATGAATTTCTACTATGTCTTATCTATCCAAAATTTGCTCACTGGGCCTCCGAGTGAGAAAAGATTTGCAATGTACTTCTCACCCCAAAAGGTCGGACACTCCTGTTATAGATTGCGCACGGCAAGGGAGGATCCAGCCCATTAAGTGTGCCAATTATTTCTTTACAACTTGACAATGGTTAGGAGCCTGATACTACTCACGCTGATCAATACTGTCTCATTGATTCCTTGTACCCTCGTCTGTCTGCTGTTATCAGTCTGCTGTATGTGTGCTTTTTCTTGGAGCCGTGTCTGTCCCAGGATATTAAGAAGACAAGATGGGTGAGGTAATACCTTTTAGAGGACCAGTTTCTGAGGGTGAGAGATGCAAGCTCTCTGAATATCTTTCCTAGACCTACAGAAGAGCTCTCTGTGTAGCCCAAAAACTCATCTTTCTCACCAACAGAAGTGGGGCCAATAAAGATATCACCTCACCCACCTTCTTTCTGCATCCATCTGTTGTCTCTTACCACAGACTGACTGCAAGCTCTGTGGAGCACGGACTGTCTGTTTGCTGTTTGCTGTGACTAGCACAATGTGCCCCTGGTCCATAACTAGGGCTCCCTGGCACAATCAGAATAATAATAAACATTAAATTAATACTGGAGTGAAAATCAGCTGGACTCCACCAGGACGTACTACATTTATATGCCACCTTTTATCAAGAGATCTCAAAGCACTCTGGAAACAACAATGGGTTTAGCCTCATAGTCCTTGTGTGAAGTGGGTTATGGATTATTATGCCCATTTTGGAGATGGGGAAACTGAGGCATGCAGCTGGTTCCCCGATGTATTCAAGGTCACCCAGCAATTCTGTGCAGAGCTGTGAATGGAACTAAGGAATCCTGTCTACCTTCTGCTTTAAGCCACTTAACCAGCAAATCACTTAAACAAAAAGAACTCTGTCCTTGAAGTCAGTGGAGGTTCTGCCATTGAATTGCATGGGAAGCGGAGCAGACTTCAGTGAATCAAGCTTGCAGAATATTCTTTTGTTCAAACAATTGTGCTATGAAAAATGGCTTATCTGGAATGAAAAGTTTCATTACGGTTGGATTTTTCTATCTTTCCAATTTAAAAAAAAGGGGGGGACTTTGTGGAAGGAGTAGAAATAGTCAGTTTTTGGTCATGGAAAACTTTTTTTTTTTTAATGAACATCTAACTTTTCTTTCTTTCTTTCTTTCTAAACAAAAATGGCCTTTAGAAATGGAAAACATGAGGTTGGCAGGCGTGTTGCTGGGGTTTTTTCTTTCTTCCAAAAATCTGCTCACTTTATCAGGACATTTTGAAAAAAAATCAAAAGGAACTGGCTCATACTGCATTTTTTGCACAGGTATAATCATCTTGGAGTCAGTGGGACAATTCACTTGGTTAAAGGGTCCTGACACCAGAGAAGACAAGCTGGATTCCCACAGAACATTAGGAGATTTCAACACTCCACCAAACCAACGTCCCATGGTAACTTCACTGTATCACACATCTTCCCCCACTGTCTCTGTGGAAGCAGCTCTAGGTTCTTTTCTCTTCTGCTTACAAATGATGCTGACTTCTCTATCTGGGCCTCAGGCATGGCAGCCAGAGAACAGAAAAGCAGCTGAGTCTGTCTCTGGGGAAGTTTTTGCTGGTGTATGAAGCAGTTTTATCTCCAGGGTGAGTGACAATGCAGGACATTGTTACAATTTACCTAACAGCCTGAGTGAGAGGGGATTCCCAGGCTAGTGAAACAGACTAGTAGCTGTATGATGATGTTACTAGGCTAGCACATCTGCTTTACATACAGAAGGTCCTGGGTTCAAACCCCAGGAGGTTGGACTAGATGATCTCATGGGGTCCCTTCTAACCCTAGGATTCAATTCTATTCTATTCTTGAAAAGCATCTTCTATATTGGGAGGAGACATTTAAACCTTCAAGAGATACTGAAATACTTCTTACTAATGCCAGTGTCCAAACTGGTTCCTATAACAATGATCCACAAATAAACCACACCTAAGAACCGGATGGAAAAATAAGCAGGTGATTTAAAAGTCACTTGTACTCAAAGGAGGTAAATATCACCCTGCCATGCTGTCTGGCTCTTTGTCCCCTAATGGCTATATGTCACTGGCCAGGTTTTAAACCCAATCAGGTGGTGAGTGAGGTGTTGTCAGGTGAGGCTGCTGGGAAACTTTTATTGTCTGAGGAATTAATCTAGGGGTGGAAAAAATTAACTCTTTGCATCCTGTGACATGCATAAAAGATTAATCATCCTCCCTCCCCAGTTCTAAAGGTCGCTTTACATCTCGGAGGACAGTGCACTAAATGTGCATGTGTGCCACCATCCTATGGGATGGAATCCTCCGACTTCATTGTCTCATTTGTTCTCTAGTGCTGGCACCAAAGTGCTGTCTGAGACCTCTGCTATCACGACGTTCAGGATGATACAGTGTGATGCTGAGGTTCCCACATGGCCATAGCTGGTTGGTTACCGTATAAGAGAACAGAGTAAACCTTCGGACAGGTATCTCAGCCTGGAAGTCATAACCACCCAGCACTTCCCACATTGCTAAATAACTTCCTGTGAAGGTTTACTTTTATACCTGTATGTTATTTATACTACATTTATACCCATTTTTGATAGGAAAAAACTGAAGTAGAAGGGCCTACTTGCAGTTTTGTGGTTTAGCACAGTAGCCTAAGACTTAGGAGACCTGGGTTCAAGTTCTGACTTTGCCACAGATTTTCTGTGTAATTTTGGTCAACTCACTTAGGCCCAGATCCCTGATGGTTTTTAGGCAGCTAACTCCCATGGAGTTTTGTGGATCTGGGCCCTTCTCTCCTAATGTCTCAGATCCCAACCTGTAAAATGCAGATAATTCCACTTCCGTACATCCCAGGAGAATTGTGAGGATGAATACAGTAGAGTGTGATCACATCCTAGGGAGGTGGAGCCGTACAAGTACCTTTGCTAGATCTGAGGCAGATGTGGCAGAGCTCTTAGCAAAATGAAGGCACCCAGAGTGATTTCTGGTTATTTAGTAATTTGAACAGGGTTCTAGGCTCCCCAATGGATCTGATCAGACACCAATGAGGTTCTAGTCCCAGAATCAGGCTATGGAGGTTTTCTCAAGGACCCCACAGTGCACAAGAAGAATATTCATGCTAATGACCAAATATGTATATTTGTACAGACTGTATTATGATAACATAAAATTATAGACAGATATGTAATTAAAGGGAAATGAATAAATGGACAAATCAAATTAAATGGATAACACAATGGATAATGATTCAAATTACAGTCTTAGTCTAAGATACAGATGGTATATTTTCTATTGTATACTCTGGATTAGTATATTCCAAAAGGGCAGCTATGTTAGTCTATCCAGCAAAAGAAGCAAGGAGTCCTGTGGCACTTAAAGACTAACACATTTATTTATCACATGAGCTTTCGCGGGAGAAAATCCCACTTTGGCTCACACCCTTTCCTGCTGACCCAGTTGAGAGAGATGCCTGGTCCCTCAGCTCTGGAGTGGAGAGGTAGCAGCAATGCTGGAGCTAAGAGCTATATGCTGAGTAAGACTAAGACTACTGCTAATCCTTAGGTATCCTAAAACAAAAGACCCTAACAAATAAAAGAAGAAGCTCAAAGAAAGAGTAGTTGGTGAACACACCCTGGCAACATTGCTTACCCTTTTTATACCCTAGCAGTACGGGTCTAAATGTAGTTCCTTCACCCACAAATTCTCAAGGTACGCCTCCCCTATAGGCTGGCAAGTCTATGTGTATTAATGACATATGATTGAGACATCTGCTTCCTTTCCAGATCACTCTAGACAATGTGTTCTTCACACCTATTGTTATTTCTGGTCCTTTTGGTGGGTTTTGCGGTAGACTTGTGAAGTTCGTCTGGCTATGAACTGGGCAGCCCCCCCATTTTGATACCTTCTGACTATCTGATGTGCTAAAGTCATAATCTGCATGTGTAAGCTTCTCATGCTTTCTCTGGTCAAGGGTCCTAAACATATGTTATGCTTAGTTTTCATGCAGGATGTGGCCTACAGGCTCTTGTACAGCATTATTAATTACATATTCCAGAGGAGTAGCTATGTTAGTCTGTTCCAACAAAACCAAAACAAAGAAAGAGTTTTGTGGCATTTTTAAAGACTAACAAAAGTGGGATTACACCCATGAAAAGTTACGCAATAAAAAAAAATTGTTAGTTTTTAAAAGTACCACAGGACTCTTTCTTTGTGTTTAACTAATTCTATGAGAATCTATGATTTTAATATTAAATGCTTAAACTCATAAGGCAACTTAAAGCTACTCTTAAACTATCTGAGGAAGAATATATATGTGCAAGCAAGCAGGGTAGATCTACAGGCTACAAAAAGCCAAAGATCATCCCCCAGCTCTAACCACTAGTCAGTACTCTCTTTTATGATATATCCGCAGTAGACCACATATGCCAAACACATCTCTTGCGTGTTAAGACACGGATTAGCATACTGGCTCTGTCTGCTTACATGGCCCTTATTGCGGCAGTATTTGAGGACCTCACAGTCATCGGTGGATTTTATCCTCCCAATAGCCCTGTGACAGAGGGAAATATTATCCCTATTTTATAGATGGGGAACTCAGGCACTGGTAGATTAAATGATTTGCCCAAGGTCACACAGTAAGACTGTGTCTGAATATAGGATCTTATTCACTTAATCACCCTTCCTACCATATAAGAATATTAATCCTCTTAGTTTGCCTTTAAATAACATATAGAAAGATCAATGAACCGAAGGAGAGATTCATTCCTGAACTTGACTTTTTCTTTTCTTTTTTTTTCTGTATTTCAGCTCAGATCAAAATTTGACTAGCTGGGTTTCAAAGCCCTGAAAAGAGAGATTTATAATGGAAACAGCAGCTCAGTCTTAATCATACGAATGTGGCTATTATAATAATAGATTATTTGTACTTCCCTTTTTAAGTGTTGCTTTCACTTCCCACTCACGTCTACTTTCCCAGCTGTCACCTCCACTTCAGTCTCCCATTTACATTGAACCATGTCACACACTTCTAGAAAATATTTTCCAGTGTTGGGGTTTCTGTATAAAATATGTCTACCAGTTTGGGGCCAAATTCAGAACCTATTGTAACTAATGGCAAAAATCTCCCTGATGACAATAAAACCAGAATATAGTCCTTGAGACAGAAGAGCGGGAGCAGTTTGGGTGGACTTGGATTTGGTCAGGCAACATATTTTTGTCCTGAGGAGTTTCTACCACCTACCAGTTCCTAAGATGAGGCCGGCATTTCTGGTCCATTTGGGATAAACAGAGAATTCACTAAGATGGTGACTCATGGAGCAAGTGTATTGTGATAATCACTGATTTCTACTGGGCTAGGGGGTAGGCCCCAAGGTGCTACCAACAAGAAGTCACAAAGAAGACGGTCTCAGCTCCAGAAAGGTCACAATCTGTGTATTCTCAGAAAAGTGGCTGGTTTTTCCTTACTCAGCCATGGAACTGCATTCATTCTTTGCCAAGAGCTGAATTTTCTGTCTCAAAAGGCGGAAATTTCCTGCAATATCTCTGGCAGTGCTTATGAATTAAGTTGAAATAGCTTTAGTCTGTTGTTCTG
The DNA here is from genome assembly GCA_007922195.1 of Podocnemis expansa. Classification (NCBI taxonomy): domain Eukaryota; kingdom Metazoa; phylum Chordata; order Testudines; family Podocnemididae; genus Podocnemis; species Podocnemis expansa. Next base: position 2,777,829 of record ML682029.1, on the reverse strand, counting down.
TAAATGCAAACATTATGCACTGTGATGGGATTGTGTTTAACTTCGCCATGGAGGAGATGTGGCCATGTAAACCCTGGGCACCATTATGAGATTCACAGGATGATGTGCCAGACAAGAAGAAACTTTTGGGACAAAGTGGGTTTCCTAGTAAATAACTGGCGGAAGGTAAATGCAGATCCTCACCTCTGCATCCAACCTTTTGAAGTCAGGTCACGAGGAAAGAACCATTTTCTGATGATGATGTGTTCAGGATCTCTGGAGACTGATGACCTAAGCGGTATAAAGAGCAATCTATGCACAAGTGGAGCCAGAAGCCATTATGAACTTGTAACAACATGAATTCCCCTTCCTTGGGCATGAAGGAAGAGGTTCTCTAGGAATAACACAGTGGAGGAAGCAAACTGCAGCCTGGAAAACCCCTATCAGAAGGGGAGAGATGTAGGGCTCTGCCCAAAAGGTGACAACTGGGGAACCAAGAGCTGAATAGTGGGTGGTCGTGCTGGATCTCGGAGGCAGAAGACAGATACAGTGTCCTGGATCTGTGACTCTCTCCATCTGGGAACATGGACAGGTCTGGTGATGCCAGACAAGAGGCTGGGCTGGCTCCCACCCCCAGTTATGTTCTCCTTACTTCCCTGGACCTCGTGGAAGCCTTTCTGATGGAATTCAGTGGAGGTGGGGCTCAGTGACCATGGCATGCAGGATTAGAGTGGGAGGAGTGGGGAACATACCATGCTACCATGCATCCAAAGGGATCTCCCAGAAAGTTCACCTGGACGTTACAGCTGGTTGGACCAACTGGGCCACAGCCGATGCAGACTGGAGGCCCCAATCACTTTTCCGTATCCCTGTTCTACCTCTTGGGGGAGTTGGGTGCTCTGCATTCAAGATGCCATGGAGCTGTCAGGGAGTGGAGGCAGGTTCCAGGGACCCCAGAGTTGGAATACAGGCACAGGACCTCCACATGGATGGTCTAGGCTACGTGTGGATCCCCCAACATCTGTAGGGAGCTGGCGGGGAAAGGGATTCCTCATCCCAAAATCCTATCCTCAGACGCTTCACCCTCCATAGAAGTGGATGTATTTGTGAAGTACTTTGACATCCTCAGAGGTAATTGGATGTATTTGTGAAGTGCTTTGAGATCCTCGGAGGTAATTGCAATCATTAGTGCAAGGGCCACAGGAGCCAGGAGTGCTGTAATAGCTACAGCTGAGTGAATTGCACTTTCCAGGCCCTGGAGCGGCTTTCTCTGCTGACAATAGAAACAAGGAGGACAAATTGATCTGAATAAAATGTAACACCAAATCAGCGTGCATTCTTAACTGCCAGGATTCTGATGAGCCAAAGAGCCATCAAGAACAGGTTCCTCCGGCATGTCACTGTTGAGTCAAAGACAAAGCACAACGGAAAATGAGGCTCACCCTATTAGATTATGTGTTATTGCTTTCAACAAGCTCCGGGGTTAGGCATATCTGAGTGGCAAATACGGTCAGAGAGAGGCACAGCTGCCTGTCTGCAGTGAAGAGGAAGGACTGTGGAGGCGTTTGCCCAGCAGTGAGAGAGAGGCTGAGCTGAGGGTGGACGCAAAGAGAAAAGGTCAGTGCACTCCTAGTTTTTCCCTCTTTTTGGACACAGCCATCTGAAATCTGAATAAAGGATTAAGGGTCGCACAGAAGAATTCTCAATACTGTGATACCCACCCATGTTTTCAGACACAGCTATAAAATGATCCAGACTTGATCCTCCCCTTGATCTAAGGCCACCAACATTTTATTTAAAAAATGAAGACTGTTTTCAGAAGCGTCAAACATCTGACCAGGTGGGATTTTCTCCTATCAAAACTCATGTGATAAATAAATTTGTCAGTCTTTAAAAGTGCCATGGGACTCCTTGTTTGTGTTGGTGGACTAAACTAACACAGCTGCCCCTTTGGAGCTCTTCTGTTAAGGGACTGTTGGCAATCCTGTGTCAATCCCTTCCTTGTCATGTTGAGGATTGTTTCTGCATAGGCCTCATGCATCTAGAGAAATATCCCGAGCTGCTTCAAATTTTGTTTTGTTCTATGGAACCTCAGAGTCAGCAAACATGGGAATGTTTCCCTGTAGAAAGGCTGCAAACCGTGCTCTTCTATTCAGTTCAGTGCATGGCTGCCAGGATGTAGTTAGACAGGCAACACCAGAAGAAAGGTGCAAACCAGGACTTTCAAAAACAGACACCTAAAATGACATGCCTGCACCCACATTGAGACTGCTAAATATGTGGTCTGGTTTAAATGTGCTGAATGCTTTTTTTAAATTAAGCCATGACTACACTAGAAAACTGTTCCACAATAAGTCTTTGAGCTATAACACATATTAACAGTGCAACTGTACATTCACACTGCACTATGTGTAACACAAAAGAGTGTCCACACTGTTCTTTGCATTTTTGCAACAAAGAGCATTGAATTGTGGGCACCTATCCCACCATGCCGCTCATCAGTTCCAGCCCTAGGATCTCCGGGCACCATGGGTAAACTTTCAAGTTCCCTGGGATTTTGTGTTTCCTTGATGTCATTCACTGTAGCTGCTAGCAACTTGCGCCCTTTTTCAACGTTGCCCCAGGAAAACAAAAAAAATTCCAAAGTTCCCAGGACTCACAAGAGGGAGGGGCTAGTCACATCAGAGCAGTAGAGTCCAAGCGGAAGATCAGAGCGGTCAGGTTTGTAATTCTGCGACATTTTCGGAGGATACTTATTGTGGAAGAAAATTCCATCAGCGATCACATACAACAAGAGTTGTTCCATAATAGGCGCTATGACTCTTGCACAGCTGGGATTATTGTTCTGGTGTTACAGGCCATGTGTAATGCAACAAGCAGTGTTCAGGTGTGTACGGTGGGCTTATTTTTCTGCAATAAAATGACTTATTCCATAATTCTCTAGTGTGTATAAGGCCTTAGCGGAGAGGAAGGGCAGCTCAGTGATTAGAAGCGAACCTTTGGCTGTGAGAGATTTAAATTCAATCTCTTGCACTCTGTAACATGTGGCAAGTTACTGAACCTCTGTGGCCATGTCTAGCCTGCATAGTGGACCTGGATCTATAGAACCAGGGCTTGTGGACTCAGTGGATGTGTTCACAGTCAGACAGACACCTGCAGTTGGCCCATGCCAGCTGATTTGGGTTAAGGAGCGGCTTCATTGCAGTGGAGACATTCAATCTCCAACTGCAGCCTGAGGTCTGAGACCCTCCTACCTCATAGGGTCCGAGAGCCCAGGTTTCTCCACCTGAGCCCTGCTAGCCTGAAGAAGTTGGCCATGGGTGTCTACCATAGTGCTTCCAAAGCCACACTTGGGTGTCTGGACTATATGATAATCCTGGGCTTGCAGGAACTGAACGTGGTTCTTATAGCTGGACTAATGTGTCCATACTGCGCTATACAGACCTGACATAGATCTGCAGCTTCTCCGTGCCACAAAACACCAGGACCTGGCCTTTAACCTACCCCACTCCTTGGGTCCTTGCTTATCTGAGTCAGATGGATTTGTGGACAGAAGGAGGGCTTGGGGATCAGGCTCGAACCTCCCTCAGCTCGGTCTTGGTGTGCAGTATAGACATCCCTTCTGCATTTTAGTTCCCCAATGGCGCAACAGGGAAAATAGCCCTGCCAACTTCACAGAGGAGTTATGAGGGTAAACAGGTTACACACTGTGAGTTGTCCAGGCACAATGGTTATGGGAACGAGATAAATACCTTAGATGAATACTTAAATACCTAACTATGGATAGAAATCCTTAATTTCAGTCATTCCTTTGTGAAAGTCATGGCCATATTAGGGTTGTCAATTGTCCAGGTTTTACGCAGTCTGATTTTTTTCTTAGGGTTGCAAGGCGCCCCTGGTTTTATAGTTTGGTCAGAAATGGTACCTGACGACCCTAAATGGCACCTGAACCAAAAGTCTGATCACTGCAGGGCAGGGGAAGGCGCCAGGTCATTAACTCACACTAGCCCCAGCTCAGCTGGATCCACTTCCAACTTGCAAGCAGGCTCTCTGTGGCAATCCAGCAGGTGAGAGGAGGAGAGTGGAGCAAGAGATGGAGGATAGGGCTTTGGAAGGAAGAGGCAGAGCAGGGGTAGGACCTTGGGGAAGAGGCAGGGTATAGGCGGGACCTCTGGGGAAGAGGTGGGACAGGAACAAGGCCTTGGAACTCCAGTTATCAGAAATTAGAAAGGTGGCAACCAAAGCCATATATGTGGTTTTAAGTGCCTTGTGTGTGTTACAAATAAGCCACAGGGTGATTGAAAGTGAAAAGATCTTTTAAAATTCTGCAAAATTGTTCAGTCTCCTGGAGAGAGCACACGACTAGGACTGAGGACACCTCAGTCCTATTCCCCGCACCACCTCCGGCCTCCTGAGTGACCCAGGCCAGTCGCTGCATCTGTCTGCCTCAGTTTCCCCTCCCATCCTTTTCAAGTCAGAATGTAAGCATCTGAGGCATGGACTCTTGCATCCTATGTGTCTGTACAGGGGCTGGCTCAATGGTACTCTAATTTCATTTGGGGTTCCTGGGTCCTACATTAATATAAATAATAAATCAAATATATTTTTTCATCACTCATGCTGTTTCTTCAGTTCCTGTATTTCACTCAATTTGAATAGCAGAGGAAACTCCAAGGGCCACTGTCACTTTCTGTTCAATCAGTTTCACTTTCTGCTTCTCTTGCACCACCCCAAGGAGCTTCAGCTGCTGGAAATGGGCAGTTTCACTGATATCCGGCTGAGGAGTGGATTGACAAGGTCTGGATTTGCAGTATGGGAGAGGAATGTTGACACACCACAAGAAGAATACAAATTTGCAATTAACATGAATCAAAATGTAACGATGGTATTTATGTTCATGCTGGAAACTGTGTCCTTCCTTTGAACTTAACAAAACCTACATTCTAGATACAAAAAGAGAAAAAAGTAGGGTCTGGTGATCTGGTAAAGCTTCACTCCACCTTGCGTCAGTCCTGGCCCTGCTGGAAAAGGTAGCTGTTACTGGCCTCTGCTAATGTAGGGTAGATTCAAACAAGCAATGCAGGCCAAAAGGACTTGTTAAGCCATTACCAAGTCCCTGGACTATCCATCCGTTTCCCTACCCCCTTCCAACTGCCCCAGGACTAACTCTCATGATTTTATCCAGAGGTTCAAGCGATGTGGAGTTCTTCCTAAGGACCAGACTCCTGCAGTCTTGTGATTATGGGAGACTCTCGCCTTTTTATGAAAGGGGGAGGGAGAAGGAGCTTTCTAGGTCACACTGCTGCTGAGAAAAGGCTGAAAACACAAATTTTCAAGACACAAAAAGAGAAGACAGAAACAAAGAATCCCGTTTGTTACTGCTATCTGAAAGCTCATGACATGAAAAACCAATCTCATTATTTTGGGGCACCTGACTGGTGACCTTTTTAACCCTCGTGGTTGGTGATGTGACAACTACAAATAGATCTTCCCACAGCATCAAGCATGTTCTTATTTCACTTCCGCTGGTGTTTGAAGAGTTAATCTTTTTGCTATGTTCATTTCATGCTCTCTTTTGCCACCCTTATTTGCACTGAGCAGTATTTTGTACTGAGCCAGCTTCCGATCCTGTTCCTCACGTTGAGGAATGCCTTGCTGTCAAGGCAGTTGCCTAGCAAATAGAGCAGTGGGCTGGGTTCTGTTCCTGGTTTGCTGGGTGACTCACTTTAAGCCCAGGAGGCCTGGGGCAGATCAGTCCTCTTCTATTAGCTCAGCCTTGCTACACCTGTGCAGGGTATGCAAATTAAAAGGAGGAAAACCCTATGGTCAAGCACTGGCTGGGGAGCAGAGTGGACAGGGTGTTTTCACGTGAAAAAAAACCAACAAGCAGTTGTGTGGCACTTTAAGACTAACAGATTTATTTTTTGCATGAGCTTTCATGGGAGAAGATCCCACTTCCTCAGATGCTTCGAAGATGGGTGAACTTACAGAAAGGAATGAAACTAAATGCAAGGGGGTGTAAAACATAGGATCAGGTCATACAGTAACAGCAAATCAGAGCAGTTTACAGGCTCAAACTATGGGAAGCCTGAAGTCAGATTACCCTTTGTAATGGGAGAAGAATCCATAGTCTCGATTCAGTCCTGCTTTCACAGAATTTAGCTTGCATATTAATTCGAGTTCAGCTGTTTCTCTTTGAAGTCTTGATGTCCCAGGTACATCTCTAATGACAGTCGTTAACAAATCATTCATCAAGTGATTAGGAAGAGTGGCTAACACCTCTGCTTAACATGCAGAAAGTCCTGGGTTCAATTCCCAGGGGGTTGGACTCGATGATCTCACAAGGTCCCTTCCAGCCCTATGATTTGATTTGATTTGATTTGAAGGTGGAAGTGCTCAGCAACTGGTTTCTCTGTTCTTTGATTTCTGTCAGCTCTGTGCTCATTCAGTCTCTTGCGGAGCTATCGTCCTGTTTGTCCAATATAGAAGGTGTTGGGGCATTTCTTGCACATGATGGCATAGACCACATTAGTAGATGAGCAGGTAAATGAGCCTTTGATGGAGTAGCAGGCTTGATTAGGACCTATGATGGTGTCTGTTATGTAGATATGAGGGCAGACTTGGCAGCGTGGTTTTTTGCAGGGGTGTGTGCCTGCTTCAATGTTCCTGTTGTTAGATCTGTAGTTGCTGGTGAGTATCTGTTTAAGATTAGGGGGCTGCCTATAAGCAAGGAGTGGTCTGTCTCCTAATGCTTGAGAGAGAGGGATCATCTTTTAGAATAGGCTGTAGGTCCTTAATGATCTTTTGCAGAGGTCTGACTTGGGGATTGTATGTGGTGACTAGTGGTGTTCTGTTGCTTTCTTTCTTGGGTCTCTCCTGTAGTAGATGACTTCGGGGAACCCGTCTAGCTCTGTCAATTCGTTTTCTTACTTCCCCAGGTGGGTACTGTAGTTTCAAGAATGCTTGATAGAGATCCTCAAGATGTCTGTCTCTGTCTGAGGGATCAGAGCAGATGCAATTATATCTTAGGGCTTGGCTGTAGACAAGGGATCGTGTGGTGTGTTTAGGATGGAAGCTCGAAGGATGTAGGTAACTATACCGATCAGTAGGTGTTCGACATCGATGACATCTTTAGCATCTGGACGCACGGCAGGGATGCTCTTGAAGATTTTCACAGAGATTTCAATAATTTCCACGACACCATCAAATTGAGCCTGGAACACTCCACACAGGAGATCCACTTTTTTGACACTACAGTACAAATCAGGGATAGACACATCACCACCACCCTATACCGAAAACCTACTGAGCGGTATAGTTACCTACATCCTTCCAGCTTCCATCCTAAACACACCACACGATCCCTTGTCTACAGCCAAGCCCTAAGATATAATTGCATCTGCTCTGATCCCTCAGACAGAGACAGACATCTTGAGGATCTCTATCAAGCATTCTTGAAACTACAGTACCCACCTGGGGAAGTAAGAAAACGAATTGACAGAGCTAGACGGGTTCCCCGAAGTCATCTACTACAGGAGAGACCCAAGAAAAAAAGCAACAGAACACCACTAGTCACCACATACAATCCCCAAGTCAGACCTCTGCAAAAGATCATTAAGGACCTCCAGCCTATTCTAAAAGATGATCCCTCTCTCTCAAGCATTAGGAGACAGACCTCTCCTTGCCTATAGGCAGCCCCCTAATCTTAAACAGATACTCACCAGCAACTACAGATCTAACAACAGGAACATTGAAGCAGGCACACACCCTTACAAAAAACCACGCTGCCAAGTCTGCCCACATATCTACACAACAGACACCATCATAGGTCCTAATCAAGCCTGCTACTCCATCAAAGGCTCATTTACCTGCTCATCTACTAATGTGGTCTATGCCATCATGTGCAAGAAATGCCCCAACACCTTCTATATTGGACAAACAGGACGATCGCTCTGTAAGAGACTGAATGAGCACAGAGCTGATATCAGAAATCAAAGAACAAAGAAACCAGTTGCTGAGCACTTCTATCTTCCTAATCACTCGATGATGGATTTGTTAACGACTGTCATTAGAGATGTACCTGGGACATCAAGACTTCAAAGAGATACAGCTGAACTCGAATTAATATGCAAGCTAAATTCTGTGAAAGCAGGACTGAATCGAGACTATGGATTCTTTTCCCATTACAAAGGGTAATCTGACTTCAGGCTTCCCATAGTTTGAGCCTGTAAACTGCTCTGATTTGCTGTTACTTTATGACCTGATCCTATGTTTTACACCCCCTTGCATTTATTTTCATTCCATTCTGTAAGTTCACCCATCTTCGAAACATCTGAGGAAGTGGGATCTTCTCCCACGAAAGCTCATGCAAAAAATAAATCTGTTAGTCTTAAAGTGCCACACAATGCTTATTTTTTTACTGGACTAGACTAACACGGCTATCCCTTTGGAAATTGTTTTCACGTGGCCAAGCCACCTCTATGGCAGGAAGATCTGAAGATCACTGTCGGGAAGCTGAGGTGAAAGTACCACAGAGCTGGGTCTTGCTGTGAGGGGCTTTTCTGAGACGTCAATGCTTGTCACAATGACCATGAACATATCACTTCTCCTCACTGCCTCCATGTCTCCATCTGTAAAATGGGGATAATCATACAGTCCTCCCTTGGAAAAGGTTTTGAGACTGACAGATGAAAAGCAGTAGATGAGGGCTAAGTAATGTCTTCACTCTTCAGTGAGACAATCTGTGTAAAAAGTTAATCATCAGAATCAGACACACGTTTGGACCGAGGACAAGCAAAAGGAGGTGTCAGACTAGTTTCATAGCCTATGAATGTTAGCCAAGCTGTTTAACTCTCCAACCTTTGTTCCCTTGCCTCTTCCAATTTCCCAACCACTGCTGTCACATATGTTCCACTGCTGCCGATGCAGCCATCAGAAAAGGTAACATAAATTCTCTGGAAGATCTCATGGAAATATGTTAAAGGTCTTTTGACCGATTCCAGCCTCTCTTTCCTGAATACCTTGCTATTAGACTATCAGTTTGGAAACAGTCGATAGTGTATCATCTGCAAAGAGATGGTCTTCTATATGGGGTTGAACATTCTCAGATGGAAACATTCCCAGGATTGTTTATATCTTGACTTTTATGTGAGCCAAGAAAATAAAGCCAGGTAACAGCAACAAGGGGAGAACCTCTGTCTGGTCCTTTCACTTGCTTACATTTGCCTATAAGCACTGTATGCACAAGAGAATGCTAGTTGGCTATGTCTACACTAGAAAAAGTTAGGTCGAATTTGTTAATTCGAACTAATAAGTTTGACTTTAATTCGAACTAAACTTGACCTTATTAAGTTGAATTAACAAAGTGAACTAAGTCGACTTAAAGTTAAGTAGACAGTCCACTTTGTTAATTCGACCTAACTGCCTTTAATTTGACCTTAATAAAGTTGAATTAAGGGTTACTCCAGGGCTACACCATCCTTAGTTTGAACTAAGGAGTCGAATTAAGAACTAACAGGAGGTTCTTATTAATTCAAACTAAGCTTTCATTAAGTCGAATTAAGGAATTTCTTAATATGACTTAATGAAAGTCTAGTGCAGACAGGGCCTTTTTTAGTTCGACTTAAGCCTCCTGAATTCAAACTAAATTGCCAGTGTAGACATAGTCATTGATTTCTTTCAAGCTATCTAGAGATGGGACATGGGAGATGCCATTATAATGGAGATGACTCACAAGGCAGGTTTCTTTCAAAAGCAGTGATGTTATCCCTAGCATCCTGGCTTTCTTCTGATTTTATCTCAGCCCCCAATTTAGTAAAGCTCTGAAGTACTGTATCTGCTTACCTTCAAGCACATGCTGAAATCTTATTCCTGTCAATGGGGCTCAAGGGTGTGCTTAGCTGTAAATATGGTCTTAAGTGCTTTTGTGAGTTAGCATCCAATCGAACTTGTACTAAAATCAATGGAAAGATTTCCAATATCTTTAACGAGTCAGACTGGGCCTGAACTAGCCCCTGCAGTTTCAGCTGGAGAAACTGGATAGTTATTAGTTGCTGCTGATCGTGGCTCACCCCATTGGCTGCAGGGATAATTTTATTCTCTCCTAAGAAATTAGCTTCCAGACTGAATTCCTTAGTGCTTTGAATACAAAACCTCTACTTGCTCCTGTCAAAATCTCTCTGACATCCACTGATTGTCTCATCTGGCCAGGCCACAGTTCATGCTGCCCCTTTAATTCTGTCTGCTGCCTGTCTCTCATTTATTAACCACCACCTGGCCTTTGCCGTTAAAGCCTCCGAAACATTTGATATCACTGAGTATTACAGACCTGTAATAGGAGCCAGTTAGACACCACTGTATTTTAACAGAATTAAATAGATTTCTGTGGCTCTGTCTAAGGGCTGTAAATATCCATTTGCCTAGGTAGCAGGATTAGATACAGACGAGTTTGGTAGAACCTTGCAATGCAGAAATGCACGAGTTTTAAAGCCACTGAGCTAAGTAATCTTATGCTGACACACAAAGAATGCTAACAGGAACCTGCCTCTGCTACTGAATGCAAGGCTGGTAGCACTCAGGGAGGCCGAGTGTGAACACAGCATTTATTCCCCTAGAAAACATTAATGGATGATTCCTGGACTGCAGGAGCACTCATGGCAAAGTTGCTTACAGAGAGGTTAAAAGGGTCTGGGGAAGTGCCCGCAAATACTCCACTAGACAGCCTGGGCCAACTTCTGATGTGAATGTTTAATTTCCAAAGGGATAGCCATGTTAGTCTAGTCCAGAAAGAAAAAAAAAGCACCCCACAACAAGAAGTCATGTGGCACTTAAAGACTAACAGATTTATTTATAGCATGAGCTTTCATGGGAGAAAATCCCACTTTGTCAGATGCTTCGAAGATGGGTGAACTTACAGAATGGTGTTTTACACCCCCTTGCATTTATTTTCATTCCATTCTGTAAGTTCACCCATCTTCGAAGCATCTGACAAAGTGGGATTTTCTCCCACGAAAGCTCATGCAAAAAATAAATCTGTTAATCTTTAAATGCCACACAACTCCTTGGGGTGTGTGGTGTTGTGGTGTTTTTTTGTTTTTTTTTGTGAATGTTTAAGACAGCCTAATCGGATTGTGGGACACACTTCCATCCTGATAAGGTTATCTCTACACTACAGTTTATGTCGGCATAATTTATGATGCTCAGGGATGTGAATAAACCATTCAACCTTGAGCACTGTAAATTACACCGACATAAGCACTGGTGTAGAATATGTTAGGTCAACAGGAGAGCTTCTTCAACCAACATTGCTTCTGCCTCCGGGGCTGATGAGAGAGATCTTTCCAGTCAGCATAAAATGTCTATGCCAGACATGCAGCTGTGCCTCTGCAGCACTGTACATGTAGACATGACTTTGAGAGACAACATGTTTCTCAAGTAGGACGCTGGATTGTTACTCAGGAGGCCTCAGTCGTGTTTCCAGTTCTGCCACTGACTGGCTGTGTGTCCTTGAGCAGTGGAGAGGTGAGGTGGGTGAAATACTATCTTTTACTGGACCAACTTCTGCTGATGAGCAAGAGTCTTTCAAGCTACCCAGTGCTCCTCTTCAGATCTGGAAAATGTACTCACACAGTCACATGTAAATATTAGGTTTATTCAGCATATGTACTTAGTACATATTTGAAGGGCCATTCAAGGTGAAGTGTCTATTAACTCCTCTCCAGTCATAGGGGGAAAAGGACTAAAATAAAAGCTGTGGGCAGGGGATTAACTGGGTAATAGATTTGTTTTAATGAGCCATAAATCCAATACATCTACCCTGTCCACGATTTGTAGTATCTAGCAAAGCTATGAATTTGAGCCTCCAGGCTCATCTTTTGAAGGTGTTGTGCAGATTTCCTTTTAGAACGAGGATTGAGAGATTGAATACAGAATGATTGTTTTGTCAAAGTGTTCACTCTCAGACGATGTGCTGTTTTGCCTTCTATCGTTTTTGGGTGTGAGTTCATTCAAGAGCGCAGTGATTGTTTCTGGTTATTTGGGCCTTTAGTGTATGGAAAGAGGTATATAATACAGTGTACTGGCATTGCAGGAGCCAGGATGAGCAGGGATGCAAAACTATGCTTTGTTCCTAGCCTGTATTTGCCAGAAGCTGGAAATAAGTGACAGCGGATCACTTGATGATGGGAGGTGTAAATGGGCCAGTTCACCATGAATGGTCCCTTGAAATATGTATACTAATTACTTATGCTAAATAATTTTTTCCATTTTGAATTAACTAAGTATGTTTCCCAGACCTGAAGAAGAGATCTGTGTAAGCTTAAAAACTTGTCTCTCACCAACAGAAACTGGTTCAATAAAGGTTATTATTACTTAATTTTCATCATTCATATATGGCTATAATCTTTCACACAAAACATGCTATGTAAGATGTTGTAGGAAAGGTCACGGTTTGATTAAACCCTCTGTTCTGTCCAAATATATGTATCATTGAAGTGCATGAAGTCATCAGATTTTGATATGTGGCTATTTTTGAACTATATCGGGAGTTGCCCACTGCTGACACTGACCACTATTGGAAGACAGGATACTGGGCTAGATGAACCATTGGTCTGACCCAATATAGCCAGTCCTATGTTCATATATAATTTTTTAGTGACAAGAATAAAGAAGGTGATCAACTCTCGAGCAGGTGTTGATCGATCACCCCAGACACTGACTGGCAGGAGAATAGTAAACGATGGATTTACAGTTCTGTGACAGCCGCACAAGATCACACAATGGGGAATGCTCAGCTCTATGACTCAGCAAAGCCCACTAGTCATGCCAGGGCTGGTGTTTCCTAAGCACATGGGCTGAGAACATGAAACAAGGGTGTGACATTCCCCTCCGCAGTCTGGATTGTGTTTTGCTCTGTCACCCCAATCCCCTCACTCCTGGTGTTATCCTGCATTTGCCTCACTGTGTGAACCCCCACTTCTGGGTCAGATCAAGCCCAGCCACCCCCAAGCAAGCAGTCCCTGGACTAGTGAATGACTGCTTCTGGGCAATCGCTCAGGGGATTATGCAATGATATGACCCCCCCCCCCAGTCAATATCCCCAGTCCCAGATGCAATCCTAGGAACTGCTTTCTGCAATGCTGCCCTCTGCAAACTCATTGGTTAGTCAATTTGTCAAAGAAAATGATGTGTACCAGCTGTGTCACTCTAAAGGAAGCCTTTACATCCACTCAAACCCCATGTACTGCTTTAGATAAAGCAAAGAAATAAGTTTAAGTATAGAAAGAGTACAAGTGATTATAAACCAAAAGAATTTATATCAGATTTGGTCAGGAAGCAATAAAGGCAATTCACATTCTAAACTAAGCTTAATACTTTCAATATTAATAATTTACAATAATAATACAGTCATACTTTCAGTAGCTTTGCTGTCCTAGCTAGTTGTTGGTTGGCCCCCAGCCAGATGTCCCAGACTCTGCAGACAGTCTTGATGTTGGCTTATAGATGGATTGCAAGAGAGCGCTCCAGAGACCAAAATGTCTCTGCCTTTAATCCCTATTTCTTCGCCTCCCCCAGGGCTCAGGTGATTGGCAGTGTCCAGCATGGTTTCCTCCACTTGAGTCAAATGAGCATAGATACTCAGGCCAGTCCATCATTCCTGTGTGAATGTCCCAGAAAGGCATGAACTCTCACTCTGATTTGTGTTTACATGGATCTATTCAAGCCATGTGAGACACAAATTTGAGAATTCTCTATAGCAGTTTCATAACCATGCAGCATTGCAAGAAGTATAGTGCCAGAAAATAATTGTCAGAATATGTCATGAACATTCCAAAAACACCTTCCACAAGATACTTGGCATTAAGCACACAGTTTTGCTATCAAGGTGAACACAAATTATATACAATTCCATCAGAAGGGTGTACACAAGGTGAATTATGTCACAAAGGGAGAGCGGCATTACCTTTTTTCATCTCCTACCCACACTACAAGCAATAAGAATGCAGGGGAGACAGATGTGAACTGAGGAGACTGGTCTCAGGCTTAAAGGAAAAGCCTCTGTATTAAAGATTGTAACCTGCCTGCAACATCCATAGGCTGAGAAAAACCGTTTAATCCAAATACTGTTTAGTCTAATGAAGTTTAGTATTTAGACTATGGGCCTACCTGTTATTTCTTCCAGTAACTCAGATCTTATAGGCTAGGGGTCTCAAACTCAAATCACCGTGAAGGCCGCATGAGGACCACACAAGGGCCGCACGAGGCCTAGAATGCTAGCCCGAGGGCTGTGCCACTGAACCTTTTCATATAACATTGCAAATATTGGTAATGATAGTGTCATTGCGGGTCACAGGAAATAACTTTGGGGCCGCATGTTTGAGACCCCTGTTATAGGCCTTCCACTTATAAGCACTTAAAATCTTCCTTTCTGTGGTTAACACACTTATTCTTATCTTTTATTTTAACCCATTAGTTTGTGGCAGATCATATCTTCCATCCCATCAATCAGCTGTCAGAGATCATGGCTCAATGTTGCTGCTACCTTCAGGTAGGAAGAGTTAGAATTCCATCTGCTTTTTTCCATAACTCTTGCCTAGATTTCCCCACCATGTCCCCCTCACCACACTGTCATGTGCCAGGCCAGCAGAATCACACTGGCCAGGTCTGAGTGAGCTCTGCCTTGACATGTGACACACTGGAGGGAAAAGACTTTTTGCACAAACAGGCCTACTCTGTGTAGGTGCACAGCATGCTTTCCCAAAATGATAAATGTTGGCTGGTTTTGGTTACTTTAGTATTTGAATTCAAGGGTAATGGAAATGTTATTTTTGTTGTACAAGTAGAACTGTTCTTAGTACACCCTCATTAAAGGGGTCTCCCTAAACTGAACCTTGCTTGCTAAGCTGGGGCCCAGAGAGATGCCAAAGCCCAGCAAGGAAGAGATGGAGTGGGAAAAAATATTTATACATGTTTCTGTGGGTGCTACTGAAGGAGGCCTAGATGCCATTTGGCCTGTTCCACTCCAGTCTTATTGACAGAGCTGATCGGGCTCACTTAAAAGTTTTTGTCAGTGATTCCTAGAGGTGACCTCAGTGTTAAACAAGTCTGAGGGCTTAGCCATAGATCTTTTGTGGGAGCAGGGATTGGTTACATTGAAACTACACTGACAGTGAGGTTCCTTAGTACCTGGGTCTTTGTTAATTGCGGGGTTCCTCTGGGGTGGGTGTTTGCTATGGTCACATGCTTTTAATTGTGGTTGTGGTGTTCTGCCAAATTAACACTGGGCTGCCCTTTCCCTTGTAAAAAACAGTGTAGTTTGTTTCACACAGACTCAGTGTTTGTGAGGGGGTAAGTATTGCCTCTTAAAGGTTCCTAAGGCTGGTATTCATTCTTCCCAGATTACTGGGTGGGGGCTTGAGCTGATTCTACTTTCTGTCATTAAGAGAATCCTGTAGACACTGAACCCAAATCTTTTTGGTGCCAAATTCACAATGCAGAAGGGTTACACGTGAAAGTGGGATGTGTATTTTCTGGCTCCCTCATGAAACTGAACAGCATTTGCTGTGATGCATCCTATCTAATCCAGAATGAGGGTGTTTATGGTCTTAAAAAAACCATATAGACAATGACATCTGAGCAGCTACTGTAGTTCTAGTGTTTATGATTTTCCCAAGTTGTCAGAAGCTGAGGAAGAGAGTGTTAAGCACATAGCTCATTTCCTAAATATTTCTAGCTGAGGATTGTTTAATGGCAGAAAGCATCAGATTGACTCAATGGTAGATTCTCCATTCCTGACCATTTTAAAATCAAGACTGGATGTTTTTCTAAAAGATCTGTTCCAGGTTTTCTTTTGCAGATGTGTTATACAAGAGATCAGGCTGAGCAATCAGAGTGGTCCTTTCTGGTCTTGGAATCATTGACTCCATGGCTGTCCCAGATAAACTCCTCTCTTTGTGCCTGATGCAGAGCCCAGGGGAAGTCTTCAATGTTTCTGTTGATTCAGTGTGCTTGGTTCAGGCCCTTGCTGCTCAGAAAGCAGATCACATGGGCAGAAGCTGTGCAAGGTTCCCCATGCTACACAACAATGTTCTTCACCCATGAGCTGGATGGTTGAGGGGACTCACTTCTTAGGTGAAAGCATAATTGGTTCTCTGCCACCCTTGGCCTCTCTGTAACAGTTGCCAATTACAGTAGCAGGTTTTATGCTGTCACATCAGGAACTGCTCTGGTCCCACCAGCTCATTTCATTTAGGCCATCCGATCATACCGCTATCATTACTAAACATTTCTGTTACCGTGACGTCCAAAGGCCCCCATTAAGATTTGGATCTCCTGCCCTTGGCGCAGTAGCGACACAGATAAATAGCTGCTCAGGACTTGCCTACACTTAAAACACTGTAGCAGCACTTCAGTGGTGCTTCAACGAAGCTGCTGACTACACTAATGGGAGTGGTCTCCCATCGCTGTGGGTACCCCACCTACCCAATGACAGGAACATACTCCCATCAATCTAGAGCTGTCTATAGAAGGGATCAGGTCATTTTATCTGTGTTGCTCAGGGATGTGGATTTTTCAAACCCCTGAGGGACATAGCTATCCTGACCTCATTTCTTCATGTAGCCCAGGCCTAAATGTGTAGCAACCAAGAAGCTGGTGTGGGGACTGGTAGAGATCTTATGATTATGGATTGCAATACAAGTGTCTGTAAGTCCCAGCCTACGGAATGTATTATCTCCATTAGATCCTTGAGTCAAAATCTATGTCACACGAAATATTCCGATGTAGCTTTATTTTTAATATACTTCCAATGGGCTCTTTCATTCAGTCCTTACTCAGACCCAACTTCCATTGCTTTGAATAGGAGTTTGCCTGAGTAAAGCCCTCAGGACTTGGCCTTTTGTTAACAGCCATGTGTGGCATAACACAGAACAGTGATGCTGAAGGCTAACTTTTAGTCTCTCCTCTGGCAGTTTCATGCAGTAACATTTATTCCCTTGAAAACCTGGAGGATGTCCGGTTTCTTTGCAAGCTGCTGGGCAAGCATTCCAGTGTCATCCAGAGAGTCGTGCAGTCCAGCCTTCAAGAGAATCCATGCACAGGCTGCATGTTGGCCTGCACATGCCATATGCAGGGCTGTAAAGAGACAGGACACTGACATGGAAATGAAATCCAAAAGCTGGGATCTATATTTCACATGCTACGCAAATGTCAGACTCCCACCAAAAGGAATTAATTCAGGAGAAACTGGTCATGGGTGAATAATGACTACAATTTCCTTTTTCAGTTATCTCATGCAATCAGTGTCCTGCATTTGACTTGAAACTGGACTGCCGCATTCATTACGGATGCAGAAAATGGAGGTGGAATACTAAATAAGGATGTTTTGCTCTGTCTTGTGCAGCAAGGACCTGCCACATTCAAATAAAGCAAGATTCAGCTAGTTTCCAAGAGGTAGCCCTGTTAGTCTTGTTCAGCAAAACAAACAAGGAGTCCTACTGCACTTAAAGACTAACTGATTTATTTATTGCATGAGCTTTTCTTGGAGAAAATATCACTAGCAAGAATGAGAATCCAAGATTCTCCAAGCAATGGCTGCCATTTTTAAGAGGAGACTGGCTCCAACAAACTAGAGAATTTGGCCCTTTTGAGTCTTGGAAAGAAAAGATTTGTAATGGGGGTGGGGAGTGGGAGGGGGCTGGAGCTAAACTGTGTAATGTCTGGGTCCTACCAAAGAATCCATGGAACATACAGAAACTGCTCCTCAGCTGATGTACCCTGATGGCTAGTAGCTCCGTACTTCAGTTGAGCTTCACAGATGTAGATCAGTTGCAGATCTGACACGCAGTCCCTAACCATACAATGTACTATGTGTCAGTCTTGCAGAGAAGTAAGGCTGCAGCACACTGATCAGGCTGTAACTAGGTACTAGCAGGACTGTTGTGCCAGTACGTAGTCCTATTTGCACTTTGCCTGGATAGTTAGGTTAGCCAGTCCACCTGCTTCCTTCCTCAGTCCAATCCTGGTAAGCGCTAAGCTCCTTTTGCAGAGTGCTGATGGCCTTCCACTCCTCCGCAAATCAAATGGGTGTTGACGATACTCAGCACTCTGCAAGAGACACACAGCACCTCACAGCTTTCTGTATAGGAAGATACTCCAGAGCAGTGGTTCCCAACCAGTGTGCTGGGGCACACTGGGGTGCTGCAGGAACACCAAAAGCGCACCATGAGCATCCCTGAGAGCTGGAGTTAAAGTTTCCTCCCTGCTCAGCCTAGCCACCTGGACTGTGCAGGGCTGGGAAAAGGCAGGGGTTAAAGTAAGGGGGAAGGCATCGGAACGCAGTTCTGGGGCCCCTATTTTTAGGCAGGCAGCATTCCGGTCCTCCTAAAAATAGAGGAAGGCACTGGAACACAGAGTTCCAGGGGTCCCCCTAAAAATAGCAGGAGCAGCCAAAATGCACCATTCAGATGGCTCCACCTTAAACCTGGCTCCATCTTATGCTCAGCCAGCAGAGAGCTGTGGGAGGCTGGGAGTGTGTGAATCTCCCCCTGCAGGGCAAAGCATCTCCTGTCAGCCTGCCTGCAAACAGGCCAGGTAGGGGCTTTGGGAGGGGCCGCTGCTGGGTGTTTGTAGGGCAGGTGTGTGTGTGTGTAGCAGAGGATGTGTGGCTGGGGTTGTAGGATGGCTGGTTGATTGGGGGTGTGTGTAGGTGGGGGTGGGGTGGCTGTGTGTGGGGGGGTGTAGCTGGGGGCTGGAGGTCCATCACAAGCAGCAGGGGGCTGGGGGAGGGGAGGATGGGACCCACTGATTTTGGGATATGATGGTGATTTTTATCTATAGTCTTATGGATCCATTTACTGTTTCTTATTTCTGTCAATCTTCATATAGTCTAATAATTACTTCCCATTTGTAATAGTACCCCAATATTTGTATCTTATCCCTGCCAATCTTTGTTTCATTTTGATTGCTTCACATTGGTGGTCTTATCTTGGCATTTGCAGCTTTGTCACATTGGTCTTGTCAATCTCCATTTGGTTTCATTCCATATTCCATATTGTAAATGTAGAAACTCCATTTTGTAACCAATGTACCCTATCTTATATAAAATGGAATAGGCTATAACATGTGGATGGAGGATGGACGTGTGTGTGTGTGAACTAGCCCCAAGCTGCCAGCTTGTTCTGATCAACTAGGTGTGAACCAGCCTCAAGCTGTCAGCTTGTCCAGCTGAAGTGAGAAGCTCAACTTAACTGCTGAAGAATGTGAACATACCCCTAAAAACAAAGGAATAAAGGATCCACCCCAGAAGCAGACACCCAAGAAAACAAGCTGAGGGTCACATCCACAACTGCCTAGTGACTAATGGTCCCAGAGCACCTGGAGTGGTGTGATAAAGCTATAAAGACTGGGTGAGATCCCAAAGCAAAAGGGGGGAACTGTTCTGCATACCACCTGGAAGAAAGGAGCCTTGATGCGCGCCCGATGAAGACCCTGCTCCTCCTCATGTCCAGCTTCCCTGGCCAGGCAGCTGCCATGAACCCCAGCAACACACACTAACAAAGACTCCAGCAGCAGCACCATCAGGACTGGTAATGACACAGACTGCAGAACACGGTATGGTATGCTTGGGTGCGTGAATGAGTGAGTGTGTGTGTGTGTGGGGGCATAGGGATAAGTTAGTTATCAACTTTCTCTTTATTTGTAATAAAGACGGCATATTGCCTTCTCCCCCTAAAAAGATCTCAGATACTCATTTGGCATAACACTGAGGTGGGAGGGAGCAGCAGTGGGGTGAGGATTTGCCCTGGGTGGCAGGGAGGCACTGTGGAGAAGGGGGAAGTGGGTGCTGTGCCATGCTCCCCTGCCCTACCTTCCCACTCCCCAGGTTCCCCTGTGTCCCCCCATAAAGCCACACTTGTTCTCCTTTCCTCTCTCCTCTCTTGCCACCCTTGTGCTGTTCACCACATGGCTCCCCTTGTCCTTATTTGCCACCCCTGTCCTGCTCTGCATTCCAGACTCACTCCTGCCACTACATATGACTCCTGACCTCCACTGTTTTGCCACCCCTGCTCTGCTACCCCTACTACCACACATAGCAGCATTTCGAAACACTGTGCCATGGTTCATGAATATTCATGCATAATTTAAGTTAATTTGAATATTCATGTTTTTTTTTTAATGGTGGTGTGCCTCAAAAAATTTGAAGGTCTCAAGGTGTGCCACAGCAGAGAAAAGGTTGGGAACCACTGCTCCAGAGTACACAGCAGACACCCACAGTCCTCTGCAACTAGCACAAACAGCTGAAGCAGTGTGGGATAAATGTCTGGACAAAGCCAGAACGCACTGATATTAACACAATCAGGCATCGAGATGATGTAGATGAGCCACAGCTGCTGACTCATGGTCATGGAGGAAAAAATGGTGCTTTATGGGTGTCCAGAATCACTTGCACAGTACCTGGGGCAGGTGAGTATAACAGGGCCTGGACACCTGATCCACAGTTTAGATTGGCAGAAAGTGAGAATGTTGGGAATTGCAGGGGACAGAGAAAGAGAGAGACTGGCTGGCTGTTCATAATAACTCAATAAACAAGCACAGACCAATCTGATCACAGTGAAGATTTCTGGACAACCCATGAGTTGCCAGCTTTGGCAGCTTTTAAAGCCATTTTATTTTTAGAAACACTAATCCAAAGGGTAACATTCATTATCATGCACAGATGGCATCGCTAACTCAGTGCAATTAGTACAGTGACTAGATCTGCATCCAAACTCCACTCACTATTCATTTACAAGTCATACATCTGGTACTGGTTGCAAATTACGCATTGAACATATGGTCAGGGACCCTGTCTTCTTACCTGTTTTTAAAGTGCCTACTACAGCACTGGTACTCTAGAAACAACAACCAACCAACCTACCAGCCAGAAAGCCTTACCAGATCGACTTTTCCCATCTTTAGCATGCAGATCTGCGCCGAGGGACAACAGTGTTTGGATGGTACTTGTATGTCCTTCCTGCATATTTAAGGAAAACACATTTGTTGCATAGTTCCAAAGGGGCAGCCATGTTAATCTAGTTCAGCAAAACAAGCAAGGAGCCCTGTGGCACTTAAACACTAACAAATTTATTTATTGCATGAGCTTTTGTGGGAGAAAATCCCACTTTGTCAGCTGCTTTGAAGATGGGGGAACTTATACAATGGGAATAAAAAATAAATGCAGGGGAGTGTAAGTCATGGGATCAGATCACACCGCAACAGCAAATCAAACTGTTATTAAGATTCAAATACTGGGGAACAGCATAGAGAGGAAGACGAGGTCAAGTCACCTGTTGTAATGAGAAAAAACCCAAGGTTTCTGTCTCCATGTGAGGGATCGGAGCCCTCAGACAGAGACAGACACCTTCAGGTCTCTATCAAGCATTCTTAAAGCTTTAGTAACCAGCTGTGGAAGTGAAGAAACATATTGACAGAGACAGGTGGGAACCCTGAAGTCAACTACTACAGGTAAAGCCCAAGAAAGAAAACAACAAAATGCCTCTAGTCATCACCTACAACCCCCAACTCAGACCTCTGCAGCACATCCTGAGGGATATACAGTCTATTCTACAAGATAATCCCTCACTCTCTCAAGCCTTGGGAAACAGACCTCTTCTCCCTTACAGACAGCCCCCAACCTTAAGCAGATACCAGCAACTACAGGCCAAACAACAGAACCATTAAAACAGTCACACACTCCTGCAACAAACCACATTGCCAACTTTGCCCACATATCAGCATAAAAGACACCATTGCAGGACTTAATCAAACCAGCTACCCTGTCAAAGGCTCATTCACCTGCTCATCCACCAATGTGATTTATGCCATCATGTGCCAGAAACGCCCCTGTCTTGTATACTGGAAAACAAGACAGTCTCTGTGCAAAAGAATAAATGGGCACAAGACACCAGACATCACAGCATTCAAAAGCCAGTAGCTGAGCACTTCAATCTTCCTGATCACTCCACTGAGGATTTACTAATTACTGTGCTCAGACAGATGAATAACAGCTCAAGGCTTCAAAGAGAAACTGCAGAATTGGAATTCATTTGCAAATTTGAATGTCTTTCTCAAGGGCTAAATAAGGACTTTGGATTTTTTTTGCTCAGGGGCATGCAGGGGAACAGCCCAAGCTCAATTTAACACAGCTTCCCCCTCACCCCCTGTGCTGCCCAGAGCTAGGAGCAAGAAATATTCATGGCAGGGGGTGGCACCTGCTGTGCGACTCCTTTAATGAGCAGGGCAGGGCTGGCAGCATGGAGCAAACAGCCACAGTACAGTGCTGGCTGGGTTCTGATTAACCAGGGTGGTGAAGGGCTCGGCTCTGAAGGAAAGTTCTCAGGCTTTGTCATTTGTCACCTGTGTCATTCTCAGACTAGAGAAGTATTAGCTTCCCAGGCCCATGGTGAAAAGATTAAAAAGGAGATGTAGTTGTGGGGAAATAGACACACCTGGCAAGCAATGTTCCCTCTAAGGGGAGAGAGCAGCTGAGCAACTCCTGTTGCTCGCTGCACTCCCCCCCCCACGGGGCCCGCTGCGCAGCCCCCCCCACTCCTGACAGCCCCGCCCCCCTCCCGGCACTGCCCCCCCCC
>ML682029.1:2734353-2754825 GCA_007922195.1 Podocnemis expansa | reverse complement strand
CCGCCCCCCCCCTCCCGCTAGCCCCCCCCGGCCCCAGAATTGCCCCCCCGCCCCGGCATCGCCCCCCGCTCCCACTTGCCCCACCCCCGGTAGCCCCCCCTGCTCCCGGCAGCACGCCCCCCTGCTCCTGCTCGCCCCCCCCCAGCCCCCACAAACTTACCTCGGGGCTGGACTGGAGGGGCAGGGCCCAGCCCTAACTCCTGGGCCAGAGAAGCTCTACGAAGCATGCCCAGATTTTCTGGGCATGCTCTGTTAGAGCTTTTCTGGGCGGGAGTTTTCAAAACTCCCTGCTCCACAGGAGCTCCCTTGAAGCACTCTGGCTGCCGGCAGTGCGCTGCCGGCTGCCTTCCCTGCGCTGGCGGCTGTGGCGGGCTGCGCTGCAGCGCGCCAGCGCAGCTTACAGGGAACATTGCTGGCAAGAGAGAGCACTAAAATAATTGTAGGGGCAGCAACTTAAACTATTGTGAAGAGAGACAGAGAGGTTTTCCCTCCTTAGCCAAGTGAGCAAAAGACTTGGCTAGAGAATGCATCGACAACAGAAATGAGCTTGCTGCAGTCTTGGGAGGTGCAATAACAATGCTGGTTCTCAGAATGAGCTGGTAGGCTATTTTATACACATACATCATTTTAATAACACTAGGTACACATTATATAAGGACTCTAAATAAAACAGAAGCCACGGAAGCTCAGGCAGTAAAGGAATACAATGAAAACAAGGAAGAAAAAATAGAAAATTAGTCAACATTATTGTAGTTAGATAAAGTTCCTTGCATAAATAGTATTCATAGACCCAATCCTGCAAATTATTACTACTGGATTAGGGCCTGATTCAGCAAAAAACATGCACATGTACTTAAATTCAACATGAGAGGGCATATGTGCATGAAGTTAAGTACATGCATCTCTCTAGGATTGGGGATCTAAACATTTACTGCTGTGAGCATTCCCACTGACGTCAACTTGACTAATCTCAGCAGTAAGGATACCCCTCCAATAGCAAGTGCCTGAATGACTGCACTCATAATGTAAGGAACTGTGAATGGCTGAGTAGTATCTCCAAGGCTAGACAGGGAGCTTAAATACTGACTCTTATTTGAATTTCCCAAGCCCAGGTTATGGAATTGGATTTATGCCATTCACAGTTCCCACCTGAATACACTCTTTGGGGATGCTGAACGCAGGAGAGACAGGCTCCCACTTACCTCCATTCCTAAGCAAAATCCTATTGAACAGAAAGACACACTATTATGAGCACCAAATACTGCTAATGAAGGTAAGAGTATGAACAAACCCACCAATATTGCCAGGCTCGGTGAGCTTGGAATGATGCTAGGAGAAGAGTGAAAATGTGCGATACTGGAGATTTCCTACTCTGCTTCCTTAAGCCAGGTCTGGGTAGATCAAGGCTTAACTTTTTATTTTGCAAAGTGTATAATGTAGGAGTGAAAATGTCTAACTATTTTTAAAGGGATTTGCAGTAGAATACTTTTGGAGGAGAGTTCTTATACTGAGGAATAGCTTAGCTATAGGATCGATGATTATTGACAGAACTAAGTTGTTTCCTTGAACAAAATGAATGCAAGTGGTATGCATTGTTAAAAGATGAACAATAGTGTGACTGTAACCTAGGACTTCTTTATTGAAATATAATTGCACACTTATGGCTTGGAAATATACAGCCCTTCCAGTCTGAGTCCCACCATAATGCCTAACAGTGGTCGCTCTGAGATAGACAAGAATTCAATGTTCCTTCTAAGCTGATGATGCAGCTTAGCGAGTTACGGATGCACTTGGGGAACTGGAGGGCAGCAGGGAAGGGGCCAGGTGGGGGCTGGGGAACCAGCAGAGAATTTGCTCAGCTGCATCCCTAATTTGCTCAGCTGCATCATCAGCTTAGACTCTAAGGGGTATCGAACTCATGGCCCACGGGCCGAATCAGGATAATTTTTTTTTGGTTATGATCAGAAAATGGATTGCAAAATGACACTTTCTTGCTCTGAACATGGAGGGAACCCAAGACAGGTGTCCTGCCTTCCAATGTGGCCCCCCACATTGAATGAGTTTGACACCCATGGTAGAGGGAACACTGCACAGGGGTCCGGGAAATCCTAGCTACAGCGCTCAGGGGTATGGATTTTTCACACCCCTTAGTGGCACAGATATGTCAACCTAAATCTGAAGTACAGACCTGGCCTGAATCAAATTGATTTCATCCTCTGCTGACCAGCAGTCTTAGGAGCCCCAATTCACAGTTAACACTATAAACACCAGCAGCTAATGATTTCTTAAAAGGATTAGGCTTCATTAGGAAACTGTGCTTTCTCTCCTACTGGAAATCTGGTCTTATTTACTACAGAAGTCTAGGATTGCCACTAGTGGGGATGTGTTTTAGATCAGAGATCTATGTTTTATTAATAGACTTGAACTGATCTATTTGCATTCGCCCTGAGAGCACTGGCATTTTCTGATGGATTCCTGTGGTTGTAGAATCTGACAAGAACACAAAGATTGCCTCAGTGACACGGACTAATGATGCTTCCAGTTCTGGATTGTCCCTCTGTCTGTAGCCAATTTTGGATGCTTTCAAGGAAAATTTAACCCTCCAATTCCCTCTAAATAATGCATCTGATTTGGCTGTTTCTTCCTCAGACCAGCTAATTTGGCTTTGTTCTGCTGCATGTGTGTGGAGAGGCCTTATTTGTATCCTGCTCTCCGCCTTCCCATTTACTGTACAAGTCAGCAGCCTAAGAGGCTACATATTCCTGCTGTTCATGGCACCCAATGCATTACTGTATTCACATACTGACAGCAAAGAAAAGTGTGAGCCAGCAGATGGTTTAGCTACAACAGTCCGAGCAGCAAATTGAGTCGAAAGCATAATTTGATTTTAAAGCATTTATAAACAAACAAAGCCCTGAAAAAAATTATGCTGCACATTGTAAGGGAAGCTGATTCTCAGAGAGCAAGAAAAACCCATCAAACAGTTTGCAAATCAGACTGTGTAGCTATTAACCATGACAGAGCTGGGATCTTTTCCAAAGCGCATTTACATTCACCCCACCACGAACCCATGCTGCAAAATGTACCCTTGGCAGCCAAGAGGGCTTTCAGCATAGTTTCACAGTAAATTAGGAGGATAAGCTGAGAGAAAGGCCTCTTTTGTGGGAGTCACCATGCGCCATGGATGGGATGGGATAGAGGAGGGTAATGTTACTTGCTGCCTCAGTAAGTGCCATTGATGTGTTTGTAAAAGAAGAATGAAGTGTCTAGACCAGACCTTCAATGCTGATGTTAAAGCTCCTGAGACTGGGAGCTTTTCTGGGCAGGACCCATCCCTCTTTGTATGGTTGGAAAGCAGTTAGTACATCCTTGGGGCTACTGTGATCATACATAACGCATAGGATGCAGCAGGGTTTTACTGCCAGTCCCCACGAGAGATTCAAATTTCCAGATGACAGCCTTTGGGCTCTTAGAGAGCAATGCCACCTCTCTGACCACCCATCTGTGCCCAGCCAGCAATGCTGGCTGATGCAGAGAGCCACAGCCCATCCACAATCTAATCCACCTTCCCCCTTTCTAGCCCCCCGGGGTGCACAGGTGTAGCAGGAAGGAGCAGAAGCTACAAGCCTTTATTGGAATCCAGACAGCCTCTGAGCAAGGGGCACAAATGGAAGTGTGGGAAACTCCTTGTACCTTCTCAGACCCTGTATGATTGCAGGGTCTGGCAAGAATCTAACCTGAACTATTAGCAAAAAGGGCTGCCCTTCTCCCCACTGTATTGGCTGCTTCAGTAGGACACTGTGCTACAGTCTGAAATTTCTAGTGTCAAAGTTGGCTCATCACCTACAGAGTCCCAAACTGCTAGGCAGGCAGGAAGAGGATGTGGAGGAAATTCAAGCTATGGGTTAATTCTACCTCCACTCCAGCTGGCCGGAAGTGGGCAAATGGTGAGCTGCTGAGTCAATCCAAGATAAAAGACAACTTCAAGCAAACACACGTCTAAGGTCCTCCCTGCTAACACCTGTTCCTGAAAGGTGCTGAGCACCTACAGCTCCCATTAGCTAGCAAGCCAGACCTCCTGTCAGCTTCCAGACATCAGTGCAGACCACTGCAGACCATGGAGTGGTGGTGCAACTCCTATGGTGTGTAAAGGCCAATGCCTACACATGGCACAAGATTTACCACTCTATAAGGTGCTAACTGAGCCAGTCTTCTGATGGCATTCAGAGCAAAGACCACCTTGACAAACTCATCACCTCTCTTGTACCATGTCAGCAAGCAAGGGAAAGGAGACAAACCTTGGCTGCATAATGCAGTGCTGTGAGTTGGATTGATGTTGCTCTTGCATTGACATCTACACCAAGATCAGAGACAAGGAACCGGATGGCTTCGTCCTGGGCCGTGACTGCTGCCTGGTGCAAAGGCTGAGCCCCTA
This sequence comes from Podocnemis expansa, assembly GCA_007922195.1. NCBI lineage: Eukaryota > Metazoa > Chordata > Testudines > Podocnemididae > Podocnemis > Podocnemis expansa. Next base: position 2,750,390 of record ML682029.1, on the reverse strand, counting down.
GTGCATCTGCAGCTGTACAACAGGCCTATCAGGTGAAAATAAGGAATCATGAACAGCCTGGCCAATTTGTCGTGAATGATTGCCATCTTGTGTACAAATGGTGTGTCTGTCCATTGCCATGACAATGACAATAATAAAAACACATGACATTTTACTCATCCGTCAAAAGAATTACTCACCCAAGTCTGGTTGGATTATGTGCCTTGCATGTTGCCAAGTTCCAAAGGGGCAGCCATGTTAGTCTAGTTCAGCAAAACAAACAAGGAGTCCTGTGGCACTTAAAGACTAACACATTTATTTACTGCATGAGCTTATGCGGGAGAAAATCCTACTTCATCAGACACTTTGAAGATGGAGGAACTTACAGATTGGGAGGAAATAAATGCAGGGCCCAGCTTCTCTTTGAAGCCTTGAGCTGTTATTCATTTGCCTGGGCACAGCAATAAGTAAATTGTCAATGGAGTGATCAGGAAGATTGAAATGCTGACCCACTGGTTTTAGAGTGTTGTGATTTCTAATGTCAAATTTCTGCCCATTTATTCTCCTGTGCAGACTGTCCTGTTTGTCCAACATATAAGGCAGGGGAGCATTTCTGGCACATGATGGCATAAATCACATTGGTGGATGGGCAGGTGAATGAGCCTTTGATGGAACAGCTGGTTTTATTAGGTCCTGTAACAGTGTCTTTTGTGCAGATATGTGAGCAAAGATGGCAGCATGGTTGTAGTAACCCTGGGGAGGAAGGTCAGTGAGTCCCAGGGGAGCCAATAGAAACAAAGTACAGGTTTTTGAATTGGAGCAGCAGCCCTGTCTGTTCCTGTTTGGTGGCAGCAGAGCTCCTGGAAGGATCAGGAGGAGACCAGGTAGAAAAGCCTGAAGAAAGATCCAGCGACATCTTTGCCAAAGCTAAGCTCAAGTTTGTAACTGACCAGGTGTGAGTAGAACAGGGAATGTTTACTTAGATACGGCCAGAGTATTTCTTTGTTTTTGGAGTTCTCTGTCCTGAGCACATGTACCCACTCCCACTGCTCTGTAATCATCTAAGTTAAATCACACAGAAGCAACTCTCTGCATTTCTTATCTGTTCTTTTTAGTTAAAGATTTTACCCTTTTAAAGTAAGCTCTGGTTCTGTGTCCTAAAAGACAAGAGGTTTTGTGTGCATGTGCCGCAGACTGCACAGCCAGCTACTAAAGGAGATTCTGTCCCATTTCCAGCTGATACCCAATCACTCTCCTGAGGGAGGAATAAAAGTGATTGACGGTACCTCACAGGAAGGAATTCCCAAGTGCACCCTCCTGGGTTTTCAAGAGGTATTCGCATTTGGATGGTGGCAGCAATACCACTCCAAGGCCAGGAACTGGTAGCCTTGGAAAGTTTTAAGACCAGGCTTTAAGACCAGGGTGTTTTAAGGCCTGTTGCAGACCCCCACCTTCTGCAGTCAGTGTGCCAGAGTGAGGAAACAGCCTTGAGAGTGGTTTGTTGCAGGGATATGTGTCTGCTTGAGCATTTCAATCTTTCTGATCACACCATTAATGATTTACTAATTGCTGTATTCAGACAAACGAACAACAGATCAAGGCTTCAAAGAGAAGTTGCAGAGTTCAAATTTATTTGCAAATTTGACTGTGTAGTTTAGGTGCTAAATGGGGACTTTGGATTTTTTCTCATTACAACAGGTGATTTGAACTCATCCTCCTCTACATGCTGTTCCCCAGTGTTTGAATCCTAACAACAGCTTGATTTCTTTTTACAGTGTGACCTGAACCCATGAGTTACACTTCCTTTCATTTATTTCTCCCCATTTTGTAAGTTCCCATCTTCACAGCATCTCACGAAGTGGGATTTTCTGCTGTGAAAGTTCATGCAATAAACAAATTTGTTAGTTTTTAAGTGCCACAGGACTCCTTGTTAGTTTTGGTAGGATTATGTAATGCTGTGTGTGTATAGTTTCATCAGTTTATTTAACAAACTTTTAAAGTGATTAGCAAAGGTTTCTGGGCCCATTTTTCCTTTCACTTGTACAATGTAACAGAGGAGTAAGTTCACTGCTATCAATGAAGCTACACCAGTATAAAACCAAGAACTCCATTGTTTTTCCAGATGTATGGAACACAGTTGTCTAGCTCCAATGGGATCATCATTTCAGAGTATGCTGATATTTTGATAAATACCTAGCGTATCTATGGAATCTGGCCCCAATGTGTAAATGGATGCTGTCAGGTCAAATCTGGATTTGCAGATCTGTTTGCACAAGGGGATCCAATCCTCAGTGGGGCTTTCGGGCAACACCATAATGTGTGTTACAGTTAATCACAATCATACTATGTTTCCATTATTATTTTTTTAACTAAATTTCAGTTGAACAAGTATAAGACAAACTTATCTAACAGTGTTGCCAGTTCTCACACTGTTATAGCTAGTTGTGTGATATTTAGTTTTTCTTAAAAAGCGAGCTTCTGGAGTAACATGAACATATATGAATAGATTATCTTTAAAATTCAAGGATGGTTTTAGCTCTGATAGTTGCAGAGAAAAGACAAACAAAAAAAATGCAAATGGCATTAATACTGGAGGAAGGACCAGGAGGTGGGTGGTTAGGCCCAGTGGCTAGAAGAGTGGCAGTCAGACCTACTAGTGGGAGCAGTGGTGGTCAAGAACAGGAGTCAAAGTCAACAGTCAGCGTCAAGGTCAGGAGTCAGGGGTCAGAACCGGAATCAGGGAGCAAGAAAGGGAGCAGAGCTGTGAATAGGGTTGGCCCGGGAGCAAGACAGCTCACAGGCATTAGCCTAATGCTGTGGCCGGGTTTAAGAGCACATCTGTTGGCTCCTTTAGACAATAGGGCTGTCTGGCTAATTAGGCAATTCTGCTGCAAGCCACCTGTGATTCAGTTGCAAGTCCTGTGTTGCTCACTTGAGGAAGACAGCTAGCTGGTCCTAGGTTCAATGGCAAATTTTAATTCCTTGCAAGTTTTGTTTTTTAAAAAATCTAATGTTTCTTAAGCCTATCTCCTAATTTTGAGGGCCCGACGCTTGACTTCTGAAAACCTGGAAGTGACGGTACTGCCAGTTAATATTTGCAGTCCAAACTGTGCAGCACTGAGTTAGTGCATGAGGGCCAGAAATGAAAGTACCTAGAAATCAGACAGTCTTTTCCCGTTGTCCATGAAATGAGAAATGGAAAATGTATGTAACCAACTTCAAAAATCATAAGATATAAATCAGATTTTTTTTATATTCTCTGAGGGTTTATCGCGTAAGTTGACAACAGAATATAAGTAATGAACTGTATTGTTATTTTAAATATACAACTGGATCTAACAGAGGCCCTATGATCATTTTAGAAGGAAATCAGAGGTCACTGGAAAGGAATACCGGGAGAAACAGATGTTACAGGCAGAGGCATCATTGGCATTGGGCTCACAGGGCTTCAGCCCTGGGTCTGTTGAGGTGGCAGCTGCTGTGGAGGGGAGCTCGAGCCCTGGGTCTCTTCCTGGGCCAGGGGCATTCCCGGTTATAGGCAGGGAAAGTTCACTTCTTACACAGCAAGGCTGGTGTGGAAATCTGCTAGTTTTCTGATTATCACTCACAACTATCAGATGAAACTCTAAATCAAGTATGATTTAAGCACAGGCTAGAAATCCAGGAAGGCCCGAGTTTTAATTGCATTGTTGACAACAACTACTTCTGTAACTTTGAGCAAGGAAATCACTTTACCTGCTCTGTGCTTCAGTTTTCCCATCTATAAAATGGGGGCAATATTTACATCCCTATGTCACAGGAGTGTTTGTGATTTACAAAAAATCATTCTGAAGAGGAAAAGCTCTCAGGCCCAAGGACATAGAGACATTTAAGCACCTAGCTCGCACTGAAATCATGGATAGGTAGGTCCCTGCATGCCTAAGGGAATCTGGCCCTAAATATTAATCATTAGGGGCTCTCTCACAAGTAGTCTCACTGAGTCAATGATAATTTTTGTAACACCAAACCAGTGGGAGTCAAAAACACAGTCTGGGATTTCACAGAACCACTACCATTAGCTACATTATTCACTTTTTACTCAGTTCTTCTGTTAACCTCAGTGGGAGTCTGCCAGAATAAAGCCATCAAGATATGGCCCCATACAAGTACGTGAGCTAATACTGACTCTTTGCTGGATTGTATTTGGTATCCAGATCCTGGAGAAAAGACAAGCAGGTCTCTTGCCACAATACCTTATGCTTCTCTAGAAGGAGCTGGGCTATATTGATGTGCCCATTCTGTATCGCATCCATAAAGGGAGTGACTCCACATTTGTCCCTGCTGTCAGGTTCATACTGGCACCTTGAAAAGATCATAAAACACATACTTGAGAAAAGAGGGCCAGATTGACTGGCACGTTACAGCTGTTTTGTGATGCTGGGGCAGTGAATTGAAGCTAGGGTGTCTCAGTGAATTTGACCAGAAGACTTTAGTTCCATATGTGAAACATCCCAGCTAAAATGACAACTTACCCCTCCTCTGTCATGTCATATTGGGTGCTGTTGTGCTCCTTTAGACTGACCCTGAGCTCTCTGGGGCAGGGGGCTGTGATTTGTTTGGCCCAATTCCCGCAGGAAGAATTTCTCCACCATGCACAGGAAAGCCTGAAGCAGAGCTGGACTAAGGCTCCTGTGGGCTTGGAGCTGTCCACTTTTGTGGACCTCCTCCACCACAGTGGCTCTCAGCCTGGGGGAAGGGCAGCACTTGCGCATGCTGGTGCTGGGGCCTGGCAAACCTGCCAGCCGCACAGGGCAGGTAGACCAGCGATTGGCACTGGGACCCAGCTGGTGCCAGGGGGAGTGTGAGGCTCCCAGACCAGCCAGCTGTGAGGATGGGGTGGTGCCAGAGCCTGGCAGATCAGCCTACCCCATGTGTGACACAGCACGGGCTAGCAGTGTGCAGGTTAGCTGCCAGAGGTGCTGCTGGCCTACCAGCTATTGACCAATTTATTTTTGCATGGTGGCATTTCATGGGAGCCCTCCTTATTTCGGGGCTGCAGCCTCTAAAGCCCCTTTGCTAATCTGGCCCTGGCATGAATGTCTATGTACCATTTACGTTTCTGAACAGAACTTTGGTGTGAGATGACTGGCACACAGGCCATGGGTTGGCATAGGGTGAATTGCACCCTCATTGCACAGTGTACTAAGATGCCCTACATACATCATTATCAGCAAGAGCCAAATCCCAAGGCCTTTACTCAGGCAGAACTCTCATTTGAGTGAATCAGAATTTGATTGAAGTAAAGACTGAGTCAAAACTGAGATAAGGCCCAATGACAACAAACTGGGTCAAATCCACCCCATGCCAGTTGTAGACCAGGGTTTAGTGGGGCTGGGGGGAGTGTGAAGTCTGACACTGGGGAGGCTATGAATGCAAATTGCTATAGCTTCCTTCTTCCAAGGGCAGCACTGTTGAGGAAGAAAGCATGGTGGGAATGGTGAGGCATGGACTGATTCAATGCAGTTTCCTAGAAGTCTCTCCACCAGGACTTTATGGAGCCCCAGGCAGACAATAAAGCAAACAATCCCTGGCAGGAAGCAAGGAGAGGCGGTAGTGACCTCACCTCAGGGTGAACCCCTACTTCACTGTAAATGGGCCCCGTTGGTGCAAGCAAATTCAGTAGCCGGGATATGTCAAGCCCAGAAGAATTCCGCAAGGGATAAATTAGGCCCACATGATTTTCTCATCATCATAAGGACCTAGAAAAACTGAAAGTAACTGGAGAGATTCAGTAAAGAGTAAGAGCTGGGTTACGTTCAGTAGTTGGGGCCTATGTCACAGTGAATACTGAGGCAATACAGAGAGTAAATTTGTCTGAAATCCCCATAATCAACTGTGAAAAGTGAGAGGAAATGGATACGTTCTCAGGGCTCAGAAACGTGCAGCTGGGATTTCTAAATGGCATCAGTGTTCTTTGTGTTTATTTAATCAAATAGGCCACATGCTGTAAATAAAAGGGGGAAATGGCTGGGAGGAGGGAAGGGAGAAAGAGTGTGTGGGTGGGTGCTTAAATTTCACAAAAAAATTAGGACAGGAAGCCTGCTTACCGCTCAAGAAGCACTTTCACTACGTCAAAACAGCCATGCATTGCTGCAGGAGAGAGGAAGTACATGGTAATTTATATTTTCATGTTTCTGCCCACCTACAAAGGAAAAATAAGTGGGTCTGTGCCCCTTTGGGCTTATTTTTGGTATATGAAAAAGTCGTGAAAGATTTTTAATTAAAACCTTTTCACTGCTTGTTATTTTTATTTTAGACATATCAGGAACATCCCATCTTCCCTCCAAACAAAACACAAGGGAGAAGTTGAGTGCAAGCTTTATTTGCCCTGAAGTGCATATGTGTTCAAGTTTTGAATCTTAAACAGATTTTTTTCCTCCCACCAGTTTGTTAGGCTTTTAAGTGTTAAGCAAAACTAGCAAAGAGTTTAAAACAATCTAAAAACATTCTCTTCCACTCCCAATCGTTCAGGTTTTGCTTTCTTGATAATTCAGATGGGCATGTCTGGTGCACAGCACAATTCACCACCCTGAGCTCACAGTCAGGAGCTGAGAACAGGCATGCTACAAATATGAACTGAGCAGTTCTCCCATCATTTATAGAGTCTTGTGGGGGAGAAAGCCCAGGGGAAAAAAGATCTTAATTGCAAATGTAAAATCCGTTCTGACCTTCTTGGCACATGACAGTGCAGCAAAATGAGAGGAGGAATCCCATTTTTATATATGTATGTATACATAAACCAAACTCACATCTGCTACTATCAGGCTGGTTTTGATTAAGGATTTAAGTAACACAGTAAATGTTTTGGCCCCCCAGTCTACCATGGAACTGCAGATGAAGAAGGGCTCTCAGCACATCTTGCAGCTTAACTTTATTTTCACATCTTAGTTTTAACAGCAGCATTGACAGCTTCAGGGGCTCAAAAATCATGAGTCAGTCCCTCAAAAATCACAAAATTGAATAAAATCATGAGATTTTTAGTCTGTCTTTTAACTTCTTGATTCCCCTCTATTCGTCTGCCAATATGTGTGACAGTGATGAGTCAAAAACTCAAGCTCTAGTGTACCCAAAATGTACATCTCTCCCTGGCTGCTCAGACTGAGCTGCCTGCCTCATCCCTGAGACAGGGAAACGCCATCCACCTCTTATTACTGTCTTGATCCAGCAACAGCATTTCCCTGTCTCCTACTACTCTGTCATATCTCTTTCTGGGACCTAGCAGTGCAATTTCCCTGACTCCCCACCCTCTCATCTCGAGCTGCCCCAGGACCATATGTGGCAGTGCACGGCTATGTCCTTAACCCCAAGGCCCCCCCACAGAGCTTCACCCCCATGCATAGCCCTGAAAATTGTGATATCAGGGGAGTTCCTTATATCATTTCAACAGTTCTTTCTGCAAGCACCAAATCCTGCAATGTTCTGACCAGTTTGCGAGAGGTGGCCACATTGTTTCTTCTGGCTACCTGGACAGGACTCTCCTTCTTCACCAGTCAATCCACTGTTCTTTCCGACATAGCCCTTCTGGTGTAGGCTAGCCCTAAGTCTGCTATGCTGCAGAAGGAAGCAAGAGTTTCTCCCCCACCGAGGCCCAAATCTGATGTATGAACCCTGCATCTCTTCACCATCCTCTCACTTCCTCATACCCCCCCAAAGCTCACCTGGGGCATGGAGTGGCAAGGATCAGAGTTATGGTCACCCAGTGGTGCCTCATGGGCTTCCAGAATGCCTAGTTCAGTGGCATTTAAGCCTCTGAAAGCCAGGAAATGAAGAGTTAAAGTAAAGTAAACAAACTTCAGAAGTACAGAAGATGGACACCATCCTGCAAGGCAACCTAGCTGTCTGTCCTCTTGCAGTGAGAGCAGAGCATATGAGCACTTAGGACAAAGTCTAACCAACACGTCCCCATCGCTAAGACAAAACTCAGGTTTAGTTAAGGGGGTTGCAACTGGAGCTATCTACACCTGGGCTTACAGTCAAACACTGAGCCCACTCCCCACATGCCACCTTAGACTTTTTAAATCGCAGGTGTCAGACTCATTCGATGTGGGGGGCTGCACTGGATGGCAGGACACCTGTCGCAGGCCATGTGTCTGCACCGGCTCCCCAACTGTTTCCCTTACCCCCAACCCTGCAGGCTCTTGGACACCTTCCCTTTTCCTTGCCCTGTAGGTCCCCCCTCCCCAGCTGTGACATTTCCAGAAATCCACCCCCGTCCCCAATCTGGGCAGTTCCTGTAGCTCTCTTCCCTTTCCCTTTCCACTTCCCCTACCATGTGGTGGCAGGCAACCAGTCAAACAGTCTCAGTCACAGCCACAGGCAGGCTGGGCTCCTGCCTCCCCCCTTTCCTGATCATTCACTGTCAGTCATTCAGTATGCTGGCCTTTGGTTGGCTCATTCCCATGTGGTCCCCAACCACTTTTTCCTTTCTCATTTGTGATTCATGCAAGATGCTGTCAATCAAATTAGCATGCTGACTGACAGTGAACAGTTGGGGTGAGGAGCAGTGCGGTGATGCCTCAGGAGCCCGGCCTCACCCAAAACCCAACACGATTCATATTCCTATCAGAAGTAGATTATCTGTCTTCAAACAGGTACAGATCATACCTGCTGTTTTAGGAGAACTGCAAGTTGATAACTTGACTGAGATTCTGATTGGTTAGCAGAGCAGAGCTGGGTTTGGCTGGAGTTCTTCCTTTGCTCCCCTGTGGTGTGAGTTAGGTCATGTGAGTGAGCCAGAAGTAAGCCTAGCCCTGCTCTAACTGCAGCTTCTCTTATTTTGCAGTTTCCTGCCGCAGACAGCTTCCAGGCAGCAGCTCCGTGGGCTGGATCAGTACCCTTGTCAGGCAGATTTGGCACAAGGGCCCTGAGCTTGACACCCCACGTTAAACGTTACCAACCCTCCACCCATGCCCTGAGGATTCCTTATGAGACATGGCCTTCCCTCGCCAAGTCCCAGATGCCACCAGACTGCCGACAATTCCTTGGCAAGATGACCCCCAAGCACAGTGACTGACTGCCCACAGAGCTCAGTACTGAAATGGGGCACACTCGATTCCTTTTCTCATACTGCAGTCACGGTTCTCCCATGCTGTTCTAACTGGTCCCTTTACCATTCAGTACATGGATACCTCGCACATAAAGCCCATTATACGCCTGCACATTAAATGCTAGAATTCAAACCCACAGCATAAACAATGACTGCATGTTCTCTTAGCCCTTTCTCTTGTCTACTTACTACAGATGTACACATTTGACAGCCAGAAGGGACTGTTAACTACTCTGACCTCCTATGTAACACTTGTCAGACAATTCCACATAGCTACTGCTGGGTTGCGCCTAATAATTGGTGTTTGACTCTAGCATCTTCCAGAAAGGCTTGACTTGGGGCCCCCCCAATGAAGAATCCACTGCTTTGCTCGGCTGTTTGTTAAGCTTCACCCAATGGTTACTGACCCATCCCCAGGGGCTACTGGCATCTCCAGAGGGGCAGAATTAAGGTTGTGTTGTGAAGGTGATGTAAACTGTTCATCTCTTCATTTCAGAGGTTTGAATGTAGCTGAAGTCAATGTTCTGGAAGGACACAAGGCACAGACAGGCAACCTGAACTCCGTGTCAATGAAGTTAGAGCTAGATTTCTAAGTAGTTGTGAGTCATGGTAAATATCCCCCCATTCACAGACTGTTAAACTGATGCACAGAGCTCTTAAGGGACACTGAATGAGCCAGTGAAGGTATCTGAACCTGAATTTTGGCACCCACATTGCTATGATCACAAAATTCCACACTCTACCATCTGTATGATTCTTATTAGACTGTAAGGCACATTTTGTATAGGTGCAGAAGTGTTATATAAGGTGCAAGGCAGTGGAGAACAGGTTTCCATATTAACCTGGGTATCTTCCCAATCTAGGAACAGCCTCTACACCCAGCACAGTTCATATTCCTATCAGAAGTAGATTATCTGCCTTCAAACAGGTACAGATCACACCTGCTGTTTTAGGAGAACTGCAAGTTGATAAAAAGTATAGCCTCATGCTCTTCTAATCCTTGAATGACACAAATCTCTTCTGGGGCCCATTAAAAGCAAGGTCCATACCTGCAGTGTGCAGAGGAGTTCTCTTTATTTTGCTTTCTGTGTTCCAGCTTGTTGGAGATATGGTGAGCAAATACTGGATGATCTGGGGATCACCTTCTCGACTTGCTATGTGGAAGCAATTCCAGCCATCTTTGTTCTTTAACAACGGGTTTGCTCCATGCTCAATGAGATCTTTAATCACCTCCATGTTTCTCCTGGTGCAAGCCATCATTAGAGGGGTCCTAGAAAAGAAAGAATAAGCATAATGCATCCTCATTATAGCACCAGCTGCTTGACAGCTCACCAGGCGGCACTGCTGTAACAAATGAGTTTGCAAAAAGATTTAAGGCTGGTTGTGGCCAATGAGGGTTTAGTAAAGTGTATGGGTGTAGACCACTTGCCAGGATTATCTTGGTATATCTTATTTAATCATTTACCAGGTATTTGCAAGGGCCTCCAGTAGGTCCCACCAGTTCTCTGCCTGTGGCACACAATGGTCTAGTCTCTTGTGAACTGCAATACATTGGTCTCATTTTGGGTGCTTGGTTTAGCATGCAGATGCTGGCTGCTGTTGGTGGCCTGGGGCATACAGGAGGTGAGACTGGCAGATCTAGTGTTTCCCTCTGGCCTGTGACTTTATGAGAGTTTCACCAGCCAGTGCGTACTAGGACTACGGACCTGACGAGCATGGTACATGTTATCATCTTGTCCTCTTGCAGCTGGCCTACAGACAGGACAGATCACCTACTAAAGTCACTACAAGCTAGGGGAGATTTCCTTTTAATTCAAGTGATTAAGATCTTTTTGCAGCCACAGTCCTGGATTCTATCCCTAGTGCCATATCTGGACAGTCTGGCTGATCACCGGCATGCCTGTACATGTGCAGTTTATGAACTCATGACAGATTTTAGAGCGCCATTTTCTCACAGTTAGTTTGGTCACTGTGCCCCCTCTCTGGCTGGACTGTCTGGCCCCAAGTGAGTTCAAAACAGCTTAAGCAAAGCCATTAGAATGGATTCTTACAACAGAATAAATGGAGAAGGAGCCAAAGGGCTGAAATTGGAAAATTTTCTCATAACAAGCAACCAATCAAATTTATGTGCACAATGGCAATAACAACATGCTTGTTTTCTACTAATGTAGGAGAGAAAAGAAGAGCAGTGGGTAGTTGAAATTTTATTCTGTTGTAGCTGCAGCCAGTCAAATCAGTATTTTACGCCTATAATCCAACTCCCTTTCTCAGCATTGATGGTTGTTTGTCACTGTGTGGATAATGAACAACAAACTGGACAAACTCCTTTCCCAAGTCCATGCATGTCAGCCTCACAGTGAGCTACTCATCTAGAGCAATCAGCACAGGTCTGACTCTTCATACAATTCTTTTTTTTTTTTTTAATGTTTAAGACTGTTCTCGTTATATTGGGGTTGTAAAAACTTGATAAGATGGTAAATTACACTAGCATCCTCCTAAGACCTCGAGGTCCACCTCCAATTGGTACATGTCATAAAAATTATGACCTGGCCATCTGAGAATCTCAGCATCCTTCATGAGCATTAATGACAACACCACTTATGTCCAGCAGAGACTTATTAAACTCATTTTCATATGTGGTAACAAACACAGTGTGACTGCTGAAGGCCACAGCAAGTCAGTAGCAAAGTAAGGAACAGAACCTACACATCCTGACGACCAGTCGGATGTCCTAACCACAACCCCATCCTTTCACGTCGATCAAATATTATTACAGTTGTATGCATTTATTTTACTTGGTGGTATCTCCTTTTCAAATTTACCTGCAATAAAAACTTCCATTTGATCATCTGTGGCTTCATCCCAGTACCCCAGCCTGCATTTGAGTCTCAGGACACAATTTGGGCACTGCCAGACTAATATCTGATTCTTGTACTCACTTACGCGCATGCCTAACTTTATACGTGTGAATAACTCCACTGACTTCAATGGCACTATTCCCACACAAAAAGCCAGGAGTCTTGTGGCACTGAAAGACTAACAGATTTATTTATTTCATGAGCTTTCGTGGGAGAAAATCCCACTTCATTAGATGCTTTGAAGAGCTTCCCACACAAGTGTGCCTAGTGATTAGGGTCAGGACACAGATTTGCAGTCTCTTCCTATTTCTTTCAACATCGCAGCGGGTATTTTTTGAGCACTCTAGAGCAGGCGTGGCCAAATTGTGGCTCTTGAAAGAAAAATTGTGGCTCCTGGAAGAATGTCAGCAAATCAATTTAGGAAAGCAGCCCCAGCCTAGGAGCTCAGGAGGGGGTCGGGACAGTGGGGAGAAGTGCAGCATGGTTGGGATTTTAAAAAATTCTCTACCAGCCTGCAGTTTTCTACATTGAGCAGCAGCTAAGTTTTTATTGTATAGGCCTAGTTTTCATGGTAACCTTAAGTAATTATTAGAATCTGACATTAGTAGATCAATATTTGTCCTCTCAATAACATTAAAGTGTGCAATGATTTTTAACTTCATAATTTTGGAGTAGGTAAAAGTACATGGCTATACGCCTCAGTGCAACTCTCAAAGTTTTAATAATCAACTTGTGTGGCTCTGTAGTTCCATAAGTTTGGCCATCCCTGCTCTAGAGTCTTACAAGCAAATCAGAAAATACTGCCGCAGCCCCTGTTCCCAAGCAGTTTACAACTTAAATTAATCCTCCGCTGCACTAACATGTTTCTAGCCTAGCTGTGAACTCTACCAGCCAAGGCCACATTCAGCTCACTAGAACTTCAGTCTAATAGGAACCATTTAAACACTAGCGTAATGAAGAAATGATGCATCTTGACAACACTTCACCAAACCCTCTTCCTTTTATTCCCAAAATGAGATTATCATATACTTACTCTTGGGAGATTTCATCAAATCAGTCTAGGGCAGACACCCTGAGGTTGTCTCTCTCCCTTCACCCTTTTCCAATCTCACCTCCTGTTTGATACCATTAGGGAGGGACATATGATGTCTTTAACGTGTGCTACAAGCTGTCTGGCCAAAGGCATGCTCCAAGAGTCATACACCATCTGTGTCTTACTCCCGGCAAGACCACTGTATTACCCAGCTACTTCCATGGAAGGCTGACTACTCCGGATTGCACGCAGTTTGCAGCAGGCTGGCGCTTGGCTGCTGCCACATACACCCTTAGCTGCTGCCTTGTTGGGCTGATTTTGTTAGTCCACATGCACGTCAGTTTAAGAGACAATAATCTGACACTGGCTTGAAAGAAGCAAGCAACTTTTGAGCAGATATTGGCCAATCAGCACTGATGTCAAAGAAAGGGTACATAACAAACCATAATGGATTACAAAAATGAGAAGGGAAACAAACCCCTTAAAGTAAACCTAGAAAGTTCTCCCCTCATTTCCACATCCCATGTTGTTGCATGGGGTGGACAGGGGTAGGTGAAGAACCACACAAATTAGAGAGGGAAAAAGATATCACCTGCTCTATCTCCCTAGCACTACTGTATATTATTCCTCATTATACATATTTAAGAACTTTATCTAGTTCTATTTTCAATGTCTCAAGCAAAGAGGCCTCCACCATTTTCACTGCACAAAGACTCTAATTTCTTTTCTCAGGCTGCATCGCTGCTACAGAACCTTCACTGGCCTTGCCCTGAGGTAGACACACTGTACCCCAACCAAACCAGGGATTCTGCTGGTATAGGTACATCCCTTTCCCCAAAAGATATTATCAATGGTGACAGAAGCACTATTCTTTGGGTACAGCTTCATCTGGAGCAGTGCTTTTCAAACCGCAGGTTGGGACCCAGTACAGGATCACAGATACTCAGGTACTGGGTCATGGTGCCCCCTGCTGCCGCCACTGAAAGACTTGAATGCATTGCTGAAAGATGGAATTGTTGGGTTGTGGGGGGATAAATGATCTTTTTTACATGGGGTCCCAAGGAAAAAGTTTGAAAACTACTGGGCTAGAGTAGACTGACAGTTTGGTTAGCATAGCTGTGTCACTAGGGGTGCAGTTTTTCCACACCCATGACCAATACAGCTATTGCTGATGTAAGTTTTAAGTGCAGACCAGACCTCAGCTTTTCAACAAGAAGTGGATGTATATTGCTATTAAGGGTGAATCTTTCCCCTGTCCCCTATTTTTTCATATGTTGCATGGGTCGCACACATATACCCACAGAGTTTGGTAACTGTATAAATAAATAAAGTGTAAGTAGACAACACTCCTTCTCAAACACATTTCAAACACTAGCCAGATTCCACAATGAAATAAGCCAGTGACCTACCAGTCTGCCTTCTTCAAGCAGTCTATCCCTGCACCTTTATCCAGCAAATACAACACACAGTCCCTGTGGCCCATGGAAGCAGCTTCATGGAGGGGCCTTTTGTAGTCATTATTAAACATCTCGACATCCATTTCCAAAGTCTCTACTAGATAGACCAGAATGCTCAGGTGACCGTGCCTGGCTGCATAGTGCAGCAGAGTGTCCCCAGATTTCCCATAGTGTTTCTTCCTCACTTCCTTGCTGAGATCCTCATCTCCCTGCAACACTTTGTTGAAAAGGTCTAGCTTTCCTTCTTGAATCAGCCTGAGAAGCTGTTTCTGATTTTCTGCTTCAGCCATGGAGTTTTCTGTGGCTCCTAAGACATTAAAAACAGACAAACAAACGAACAAAGGTTGGGACAGAAGATTACAAAATAAAATTAATCATGAGATTTTAAAAGCTAAATGGAAAATCCAATATCATAAAAACAGCTTTAATAAAATCATTGAATATTAGGGCTAGAAGGGACCTCAAATGGTCATCTCATGATTTAGTGGGAGTTGTCCTGCTTTTAGCAGAGGGTTGGACTAAGTCAGTGTTTCCCATCCAGTGTGCCACAGCACACAGGCGTGCTATCCGGTCTGAGCAGGCGTGCCACAAATTTGTTTGAAAAACTACTCAAAACAACTCTGGAGTGCCTCATGAATATTCATGACTTCATTTGGAAACTATATGGTGGCGTGCCTCAAATTAAAAGTAGCCAGGTGTGCCACGGCAGAGAAAATGTTGGGAACCACTGGACTAGATGGCCTCATGAGGTCCCTTCCAACCCTAATATAAGTACAAACATGGTTGCCTCCCACCAAATAATTTGGACATGGTGAGTCTCTGATATCTGACATCACAGGGCTAGAATCACCTCAAGAAAATATCTAGAGAAGACACCTGTGATCAGGCAAGCAGAAGATCCTAAGTGGGCAGGGAAACTTAAATGGATTAAAAAAACAAGGAGTTGTGTGGCACTTAAAGACTAACAGATTTATTTTTCACATGAGCTTTCATGGGAGCAACTCCCACCTCGTCAGATGCTTCAAAGATGGGTGAACTTACAGAAAGGAATGAAAATAAATGCAAGGGGGTGTAAAACATAGGATCAGGTCATACAGTAACAGCAGATCAGAGCAGTTGTTAGGTTCAAACCCTGAGAAGACTGAAGTCAAATTACCTTTTGTAATGGGAAAACAACCCATAGCCTCGTTTTAATCCTGCTTTCACATTTTCTTCCATGAAAGCTCATGTGAAAAATAAATCTATTAGTCTTTAAGTGCCACACAACTCCTTGGTGGGTTTTTTTTTTGTTTGTTTGTTTGTTTGTTTTTTTTTGCTGGACTAGACTAACACGGCTGCCCCTTTGGAAATTAAATGGATAAGAAATTTCTACAATAACCTAGGCCTGATGATAAAAAGGTCTCATAAATATACACACGCCCCTCTCTATAACTGAGATGAGGATGAAGTGAGTAAGTTAGCAAAGAAGGGACAAACATCGTGCCTCAGTTCCCCAGCAACACCCCAGGGCTAGGAGACAGGTGCCCCGTGTCGTGTCGTGCCTCAGTTTCCCCAGCAACACCCCGGGGCTAGGAGACGGGTGCCCCGTGTCAAGTGCTGTGCCTCAGTTTCCCCAGCAACACCCC